>JBBGZY010000497.1:7012500-7537500 GCA_037952925.1 Lithobates clamitans
GCTTGTCATTACCATAATAAAACCATCTCCTGTATTATTGTCTGCACACAGTCGTTGACCATCTATTGTATCATTGTCCGCGCAGTCTCTTTAAGGCTCTTATGCAATTATACAGTTAATTTTTATCGCTTGAATTATTTTGTCTAAGGCCTCACAAAGTCTCAAGTCTATTTGTGATGACTGTTATTAGTATTACATTTAAAAAATCCCTAAAAATAAAATGATTTTCTCTCCCCATTGGGATAGAGCCAACATTTTTACATCCCTTCAGTTTGCACAATTAGTGCATTATTCAAATTAGTGGCCTTCTGCCTTATTAAAAGAAAAAATATGGGTTCACTCACTGTAACTAAGGATCAATCTATGAGCTTGCATTTTAATAAATGTGTTATTTTATTATGTTGACAATTATCCTTTCAACAAACTGACATTCACCTGTTTTATGGGAGATCCTGAATTACAGTGGGTTATTAGGGTGCACACATGTCCCAGAGAAATATGAATGCTAATTATACTTTGTAAATAGTTGTATGTTGGTTAAATCCACAAAAGAAGGATTTAAGTGTTTTTGGATGACTGTAGACTGTATAGCTGTTGAAAAAGGCAAACTAGCTGTTATCTTATTTTAAAAAGTGATCTGAGGCAGGGGTTGTCAAACTTTTGCCCTCCAGCATGACTACATCTCTTATACTACCTGACAGCCTCTTAGCTGACAGAGTATTATGGAAGATGGCCATTAGCAGCTGAAGGGCCGCAGTTTGACAACCCCTGGTCTAAAGCCTCGTACACACGGTACTATTGTTGGACAACCGAGCATCTGATTTTTGTCAAAAGGGCATGTGCCAGGATCTTGTCTTGCATACTAACATTGCACACATTGTGCCAAAAAAAGAATGTAGTGACGTACTACGAGGAATTTCAGCTATTGAGCGCCACCCTTTGGGCCCCTTCTGCTAATTTCATGTTCGGTGGGCACTAATTCCGAGCATGTGTTTATAGTTTCGACTTTTGTGTGACGGATTGATTTGTGTACTGACCATCCGAAAATCTGACGTGGAGCTGTCATTTGACAAAAAATTACTAGCCTGTCATCTAACATTTGTTATTGTAAAATTGGACAACAATTGTCAAAAGGAGCGTACTAACATAAAGAATTTCAGACGCAGTCTGTCAATGGACAATCAATTCCCTTCCGAAAATCGAACCGTGTGTATGAGGCTTAAGAGATTAGAACATAATTTTGCATCAGCAACCATGTCTGATGGAAAGAAACGCATACGTCTTCCTGGTGCACAATATGCAAAGGTTCGAGCAAAAAAGGAGGCTTTTTTACTAAAGCAGAAAGGTGCTATGTTGAAATTTATTAAGCCAGGGAGTCGAGACAAATCTCCTATGGAGCAGGAGCTTCCATCTGAGGAGCAAACTGTTAACTCAGATAGTGAGACCCCTGGTGAAATTAGTCCTACTGCATCCACATCAACATCTCAAAATGCTGAAGCTGTACATGTTCTGGAAGAGGAAAGTCCAACGGATGTGAGCATGGTGGAGGAGCTGGTTCCTGGTGAATCTGATTTCAGTTCTTCATTTCTAGAAGACCCAGGGCTTTGACCAAATATGAGCATTAAACTGAGGGACTTCCTGGTAACATACGGCCCACACCAGGTGAAAAGTTTTAGCTTTCCAAAAAACAAGTCTGAACACAGAAGAAGCTTTCACCGGATGCATTATTGGTGGACACTACCTAATATGGAGACAGTGGAGAGACCGTGGCTGATGTACTCAAAGAGCAAGAATGCTGCATATTGCTTTTGCTGCAAGGTTTTTCAAAAAGAAATTGTTGCATCTGCTTTAAGTTCTAAAGGAACAAATAACTGGCAACATCTAAATAGGAATTTGACATTTAATGAGAAGACCCCATCTCACGAGAGAACATTCCATAGCTGGCTAGAACTGCGTACAAGACTACAGTTAAAGTCTACCATAGATGCAAAACATCAAGAGAAGTTAGAAGCCGACACTAAGCACTGGGAAAATGTACTAAAAAGGCTCATTGCCATTATTCGCTACTCAAAACCTAGCACTGCGTGGTATATCAGATAAGCTGCTTGTGCCAAACAATGGTAATTATCCTAAAATTGTGGAGTTGATGGGAGAGTTTGAGCCAGTATTTAAAGAACATCTCAGAAGAGTAACCAGCAAAGAAACCCACATTCACTATCTTGGCAAAACTGTTCAGAATGAAATCATCCAGTTACTGGCAGGACAAATCAGACAGACAATTGTGGGAAACCTGAATGCTGCAAAATATTACTCGGTAATTCTTGACTGTACACCTGATATAAGCCATTCTGAACAAATGACTTTAATGGTGTGTTTTGTAACAGTAACAGACTCAGGGGTAAATGTCAGAGAACATTTCTTGGGGTTCATCGACAGATGATACTACAGGATCTGGAATGACAAAGATACTTTTTGATGAGCTTGAAGAAATGGGAATTGATCTTAAGGATATGAGAGGACAGGGATATGACAATGGAGCTAATATGAAGGGAAAAAACAGTACAGTACAGTGTACAAACATGAGTGCGAGAGTTAAATCCCAGAGCCTTTTTCGTCCCGTGCAGTTCCCGTTCATTGAACTTGGTCATCAGCGATGCTGCCTCAGCATTAGGGATGAGCTTCGTGTTCGAGTCGAACCCATGTTCGACTCGAACATCGTCTGTTCGCCCGTTCGCCGAATTGTGAAAGATATGGGCCGTTCGCGCCAAATTCGTGTGGCACGTCACGGCCCATAATTCACTGCGGCATCGCAGTGCATTGCTGGCTGATGATTGGCCAAGCATGCACTATGACCCGCATGCTTGGCCAATCACAGCGCCGTCTGAACAGAGAGCCGTAATTGGCCAAAGCTAAGGAGGCTTTGGACAATTATGGCTCAGGGGATTTAGTACACGCCCCACACTATATAAGGCTGCCTGCACGGCGGCCCTGTGTAGTGTGTGTTCCGGTGTTGAAAGAGATAGACAGAGAGACAGTGTCATTTGATTTAAGTTAGATAGATTAGGCAGGACAGTCAGTGAGTTAGCTGCACTTACAGTGTATTGTGTATATATATATATATATATATATATGCATCCCAGGTGTTGTGTGTGTGTGTGTATGTGTATATATATATATATATATATATATATATATATATACACACTGTATTCAGCTAGATCCGTTCCTGTTATCTTCCTACTGACAGGCAGGCTTGTCTTGTTACAGTATTTACAGCTACCTGAAGAAAAGTGCTGGTGTTCTTTTGATCCTATTAGTACCACAGTCAGGCAGCTAGACTATTTACAGTTAGTGTAGTGCCTCCTCCTCACAGTGTTCAGTTAAAGCTACAAGTTAGTTTAGTGTGACCTCTGCACAGTGTTCAGCTAAAACTACAAGTTAGTGTAGTGCATCCTCCTCAGTGTTCAGCTAAAGCTACAAGTTAGGGCAGTGCGTCCTCCTCACAGTGTTCAGCTAATGCTACAAGTTAGTGTAGTGTGTCCTCTTCACAGTGTTCAGCTAAAACTACAAGTTAGTGTAGTGCGACCTCTGCACAGTGTTCAGCTAAAGCTACCTATAGAAGGTTGGTGGTGTTTTCCTGATCCTATCACTACCGCAGGCAGCTAAATAAGCTACAAGTTATTTTTTTGCGAGCTCTGCACAGTGCTCACCTAAAGCTACCTGTAGAAGGTTGGTGGTGTTTTCCTGATCCTATCACTACCGCAGGCAGCTAAATAAGCTACAAGTTAGTTTTTTGGGAGCTCTGCACAGTGTTCACCTAAAGCTACCTGTAGAAGGTTGGTGGTGTTCGCCAACTTAAGCCAGGAATGGTGGTTTGGGACAATGGCACCAACCTTTTCTTTGCCCTCCGACAGGGACAAATGACCCATGTGCCCTGTTTGGCTCACGTCCTTAACCTGGTGGTGCAGCGGTTCTTGGGCAGGTACCCGGGCTTACAGGATGTCCTGAGGCAGACCAGGGAAGTCTGTGTGCATTTCCGCTGGTCATATAATGCCAGTGCTCGGCTGGCAGACCTCCAAAAGGAGTTTAACCTGCCCAAGAACCGCCTAATCTGTGACATGCCCACCAGGTGGAACTCAACGTTGGCCATGCTGCAGTGGCTGCACATGCAGCAGAGGGCCATCAATGAGTACCTGTGCGACTATGGCACCAGGACAGAGTCAGGGGAGCTTGGTTTTTTTTCCCCACGCCAGTGGGCCATGATCAGGGATGCATGCACTGTCCTGTCACCATTTGAGGAGGCCACGAGGATGGTGAGCAGTGACAGTGCATGCATCAGTGACACTGTCCCCCTTGTCCACCTGTTGGAGCACACACTGCATGGAATAATGGACAGGGCACTTGAGGCAGAACAGAGGCAAGAAGAGGAGGACTTCCTTAGCTCTCAAGGCCCCCTTTATCCAGACAGTGTTTCTGCGTGCCCGCCGATCACACAGGACGAGGAGGAGGAGGATTGTGTCAGTATGGAGGTGGAGCCTGGCACTCAGCATCAGCAGCAGTCTTTAAGGGAACAGTCCCAAGAAACACATGGACTTGTACGTGGCTAGGAGGAGGTGGCTGCAGACCATGTCGTCCTTAGTGACCCAGAGGACTCCGGACCGAATGCCTCAGGAAACCTACGCTGCATGGCCTCCCTGATCCTGCAAAGCCTGCGTAAGGATCCTCGTATTCTTTGTATCAAGGAGAAGGACCAATACTGGCTGGCAACCCTCCTTGATCCATGTTACAAGGGTAAGGTTGCAGACCTTATCTTGCCATCGCAGAGGGAGCAGGGGATGAAACATCTTTGGGAGGCCTTGCAGAAAGGTCTGTGCAACGCGTTCCTAGAGACTGGGAGGTTACAAACTCCGGTTTCTGGACAACATGTTGCTGAGGCTTCGGTCAAAGAAGGAGCGGTGGAGAAGGTGGCCGTCTGACTGATGCGTTCAGACAATTTTTTAGTCCGCAGCCCCAAGGTATGATCAGTTCCAGCAACCATCGCCAGCATCTGTTTTACATGGTGCAGGAATACCTAGGGGCAAGATCTGACTTGGACACCTTTCCCACCGAAAATCCTGTGGGTTACTGGGTCTTGAGGATGGATCACTGGCCAGAGCTTGCACAGTATGCAATTGAGCTACTGGCCTGTCCTGCATCCAGCGTTCTTTCGGAACGCACATTCAGTGCTGCTGGAGGCTTTGTAACCGATCACAGGGTGCGTCTGTCCACCGACTCGGTCGATCGACTGACCTTCATAAAAATGAATCAGTCTTGGATCACCACCAGCTACCAAGCACCTGATGCTGATGTAACCGAATATTTTTGTTTAACAGGGGCATGTAATTACAATTTTTGCTGCAATACTTTGCAGCAGGGCTCGTTCCTGCGTTCCAACTAGAGTATCTGTGAGGGGTTGCAGTGTTGTGGCACCAGCACCAGTGCCTAAGGCCCAATTTTTCAGCCCCTGTTCAACAGGGGCATGTAATTACAATTCTTGATCTAATATTTCACAGCAGGGCCCTGACAGGGCTTACAGTGTTGTGGCCACAACAACACCTAAGGCCCAAATTTCTGCTGAGTATATAGGGCAGGCCCCTACTTTCAAACATCTAACTTACAAACTACTCCTGCTTGCAAACGGAAGGAGACAACAGGAAGTGAAATGGAATCTACCCCTAGGAAGGGAAAGTCTCTCCTGTAAGAGTTAATATGGGAAAAACATTTATCCTTTCCATTGATGCTTTATCACCAATCCTTGTTTCACTAAAAACCCCAAATTTTCAAAAAACATTTGTCATTGGGACAAAAAGTGAGGTGAAATCTTCTGAAGAGGAGCACAGACAGCAAAACAAATGTCCCAGGGGTGATAACCCTTCCCTATGTTTTCCAAAAAGCTTAAAACAGATTTTTTGGCTGGAGCTAAACACGTTAAAAATGTACCAGTTCAAAATTACAAACAGATTCTACTTGACAACAAACTTACAGTCCCTGTCTTGTTTGCACCGCCTGTATACTGCTGTTCAGAGTACAGAGCCTGTATACTGCTGTTTCCTTTTTTAATTTGAGTGTGGGGTTCCCCTTAATATCCATACAAGACCCAAAGGGCCTGGTAATGGACTGGGGGGTACCCATGCCGTTTGTCTCACTGATTTTCATCCATATTGCCAGGACCCGACATTATATTAAAGCCGCAAGCAGTTCTAAATTACTTTTTTTCCTTTAAAAATTACATTTTGTGCAGGGACTGTTCTAAGCACGGGAAACACACGCCACTTTACAGGCATACTATAGACACCCCCCAGGTACGAGATTTAAAGGAATATTTCACTTTTTTTTTTTTACTTTAAGCATCATTAAAATCACTGCTCCCGAAAAAACGGCCGTTTTTAAAAGTTTTTTTTGCATTGATACATGTCCCCTGGGGCAGGACCCGGGTCCCCAAACCCTTTTTAGGACAATGCCATGCAAATTAGCCCTTAAAATGAGCACTTTTGATTTCAAACGTTCGAGTCCCATAGACGTCAATGGGGTTCTAACGTTCGTGCAAGTTTTCGGACCGTTCGCAGGTTCTGGTGCGAACCGAACCGGCGGGTGTTCGGCTCATTCCTACTCAGCATTTTCTGAAGCTTCTGAATTGTTTAATGCAATACAAAGTGTATATGCATTCTTCTCTGCATCTACCCACCATTGGCAAATCCTAAAACAACACCTTGGACATTCACAGATTACAGTGAAACCACTGAGCGCCACAGGATGTGAGAGTCGCATGGAAGCAGTGAAAGCTATCCGAAACCAGGTTGGAAAAATCTATGATGCCATAACTGCAATTATGGAGGATGTTACTTTAACAGGAACAGCTCGTGGCAAAACACTGGCAGAATGCAGAGGAATTGCAAGGAATATATGTAATTTTACATTTTTTTGTGGTCTAGTGTTGTGGCATGTTGTACTCTTCCATGTAAATATTGTAAGCAAAAGACTGCAAGGGATTGATGTTGATATTTCTGCAGCAGTTCAACAAATTCAGATGACAAAATCATTCCTCCAGACTTATCGATCAGATGAGGAATTTGAAAAGTGCAGAAAAGATGGAAGACGAACTTGACATTGAGATGGCTTTTCACTTTGCAGATGTTCGAGATCGCCGCAGAAGAATCCATTTTGACTATGAGGCAGAGGATGAAAGCATCAGTGATCCTAAACAACAGATGAAAGTAAATTTTTTTTTTTCCAAGTTCTAGACTTTACTATTCAGTCACTGGAAGAATGTTTTTTACAGCTCCATGAACACAGCAAAGTCTTTGGGGTGCTCTATAACATTCCCAAACTCAAGGATGCAATACCTGAAGACCTACTCCAGCAGTGCAAAAAATTGTAAAGCGTTTTGTCCCATGATAACATGCGGGATATAGATTCAAATGATCTCAACCATGAACTGAAAGCTCTGTCAAAATATGTCCCTGTAGACTTGTCGTCAAAGGGCGTGCTGGAGTATATCTGCACAAACAATCTGACTACCCTCTTTCCAAATGCCTTCATTGCTCTGCGTATACTGTTAACACTCCCAGTGACCGTTGCTAGTGGAGAGCGAAGCTTCTCATTGCTGAAGCTAATAAAAACATACCTTCGCTCCAAAATGACACAAGAAAGGTTGGTGGGCCTAGCGACCATATCAATTGAACATGAATTAGCCCAAACTGTACACCTGAAGGAAGCAGTGTCTTTATTTGCAGCCAAGAAGGCACGAAAAGCACCATTTTGATTTGATCTGGGTTTGATTACAATATAACATATTTATCAGCGTATAAAACACACTTATCTCCCCTTTAAATCAGGGGAAAATCGTGGGTGCGTGTTATACGCAGATCTCTGCTGATTGTGAGGAGAGGAGCGAGCGTAGCCGACATACAGAAAGTCAAGAGTACTTGGCTAGACTCGGCTCCTCTGGCAGTCCCACCCCTGAATGTGAGCAGAGCAGAGTCTAGCCGAGTACACTCGGCTTTCTGTATGTCGCCGGCGCTCACTCCTCTCCTCTCGCAATCAGTGGAGATGGGCGGGACTGCGAGACATGCCGAGTAAACTCGGCTTTCTGTATGATGGCGGCGCTCGCTCCTCTCCGCTCACAGTCAGCTGAGATCGGGGCCAATTTGAAATAATCAGCGGCTGGGCAATGCTGCAAAGAGACTGGCAACGCTGCAAAGGCACTGGGCAAGGCTGCAAAGGCATTGGGCAAGGCTGCAGATGGACACTGGGCAAGGCTGCAATGATGGATAAGGCTGCAGATGGACACTGGGCAAGCCTGCAATGATGGACAAGGCTGCAGGTGGACACCAATAAGGCTGCATTGATGGGCATTTAAATGTAAGTTTTTTTTCCTTAAAATTCCCTCCTAAACTTGGGGTGCGTGTTATAGGCCCGCGCGTGTTATAGGCTGATAAATACGGTAGTTGATGTTGTTGTCTGTCCATGATAAACTGTGTTACCATATAGTAGAGCTGGGGTAGGCAACCTTTTAGTAGTACTGTGCCAAAACAAGATGTTGAAGTCCCTTGGCGTCTCACCGGTGCCTATGCAGTCTCACCAGTGCCTATGGAGTCTCACCAGTGCCTATGGAGTCTCACCAGTGCCTATGGAGTCTCACCAGTGCCTATGGAGTCTCACCAGTGCCCATGAGATGCAGTCTCACCAGTGCCTATGCAGTCTCACCAGAGCCTATGCAGTCTCACCAGTGCCTATGCCGTCTCACCAGTGCCTATGGACTCTCACCAGTGTCTATGCAGTCTCAACAGTGCCCATGAAGTCTCACCAGAGCCTATGCAGTCTCACCAGAGCCTATGCAGTCTCACCAGTGCCTATGCAGTCTCACCAGTGCCTATACAGTCTCACCACTGCCCATGAGATGCAGTCTCTCCAGTGCCTATGCGGTCTCTCCAGTGCCTATGCAGTCTCTCCAGTGCCTATGCAGTCTCACCAGTGCCTATACAGTCTCACCAGTGCCTATGCAGTCTCACCAGTGCCTATGCAGTCTCACCAGTGCCTATGTAGTCTCACCAGAGCCTATGTAGTCTCACCAGAGCCTATGTAGTCTCACCAGTGCCTATGCAGTCTCACCAGTGCCCAGAAGATGCAGTCTCACCAGTGCCCATGAGATGCAGTCTCACCAGTGCCTATGCAGTCTCACCAGTGCCTATGCAGTCTCACCAGAGCCTATGCAGTCTCACCAGTGCCTATGCAGTCTCACCAGAGCCTATGCAGTCTCACCAGTGCCCATGAGATGCAGTCTCACCAGTGCCCATGAGATGCAGTCTCACCAGTGCCTATGCAGTCTCACCAGTGCCTATGCAGTCTCATCAGTGCCTATGCAGTCTCACCAGTGCCCATGAGATGCAGTCTCACCAGTGCCTATGCAGTCTCACCAGTGCCCATGAGATGCAATCTCACCAGTGCCTATGCAGTCTCACCAGTGCCCATGCAGTCTCATCAGTGCCCATGAGATGCAGTCTCACCAGTGCCTATGCAGTCTCACCAGTTCCCATGCAGTCTCACCAGTGCCCATGAGATGCAGTCTCACCAGAGCCTATGCAGTCTCACCAGTGCCCATGAGATGCAGTCTCACCAGTGCCTATGCAGTCTTGCCAGTGCCTATGCAGTCTCACCAGTACCCATGAGATGCAGTCTCACCAGTGCCGATGCAGTCTCACCAGTGCCGATGCAGTCTCACCAGTGCCGATGCAGTCTCACCAGTGCCGATGCAGTCTCCCCAGTGCCGATGCAGTCTCACCAGAGCCCATGTGGTCTCACTATTGCCCATAAACTATACAAGGCTCTGTAAAGCACTGTGCCTATATTTGCAGCCAAGACGGCACATAAAGCACTGACAGTCAATTGATATATAGTTCAGTTCAATATTGTTGTTGTTCTTGTCTGTTATTCATGACAAACAGTTTTGCAATATCTTTTCACAATTTAAGCTATTTATATAAATAAAGATATATAAAACAAAATAATACTGGAGTTTGTGAGTTTTTAATTTGAACATAATGGTATGTCATGTAATTTTGCATATGGACAAGGTGCTATTCCATGTAAATCTTCTTTTCTGATAAATTTAATTTTAGTTATTATATAATATAATGAATGTGGGGGCCTTTTGGTGGGTGTGATTTTTTTTTTTTGGGGGGGGGGGGCAGCATTTCATTCTTGGTCCCAGGCAGCACTATGTCTTGGGCCGGCACTGCACTGCATTCTAGTCTAGCCAAGCCTATATCTGACTGCAGGCCATTCCTGGTGTATGTTTTCAAATATACTTTCAGGCAGGCAGGTGATTCAGTGAGCTGAAGTGCATAAAATATATATACAGTCTCCTACATATATATCCACTGCATTCTAGTCTAGCCAAGCCTATATCTAAATCAGGCCATTCCTGGTGTATGTTTTCAAATATACTTTCAGGCAGGCGATTCAGTGATCTGCAGTGCATTGAATATATATACAGTCTCCTGCATATATATATATCCACTGCATTCCAGTCTAGCCAAGCCTATATCTGACTGCAGGCCATTCCTGGTGTACATTTTCAAATATACTTTCAGGCAGGCAGGCGATCCAGTGATCTGCAGTGCATAAAATATATATACAGTCTCCTACAAATATATATCCACTGCATTCTAGTCTAGCCAAGCCTATATCTGACTGCAGGCCATTCCTGGTGTACTTTTTCTAGTAAACTTCAGGCAGTGTTTTGCTAATAAAATTTTACAGCATGTCTGGAAGGCCACCAAGGAGAGGCAGATGCTCACAGGCCACTAAAAGAGGGCAAGCAGGCTCTGTGTCTACAGCCAACAATGCTGGTCATGGACACGGTGCATCCTCAGCATGTGGCTGTGGGGCACGTTTGTCCTTTTTTTTGGCAGCTGGCTGTGTTGATCCAAAACATGCAGAAGAGTTGGTAGAGTGAATAACTAAGCCGTCCTCATCCTCTGTAACCCAGGCTCAGAGTAGTTTGCCTGCCAATGCAGCTGCCAAAGCGGCCTATTCCATCGGCTCAATGTCATCAGTCATTCCTTCCCTAGCCCCACCATCATGCACGGAGGAGTCCCCCTGAACTATTCGACCACAGTGTAGGGTACATGCTGCAGGAGGATGCGCAGCGTTTTGAAGGCTCCGATGATGGTACCCAGGTTGCGGAAGGCAGTAACGTGAGCCCAGAGAGAGGGGGTGCCCAAGAAGGACAAGAAACTGGCAGTCATGTTCCCCCAGCTGCAGCATTCTGCCAGGTTTGCTCCAGTGACGAGGAGGGAGTGGACGATGAGGTCACTGACTCTACGTGGGTGCCTGATAGAAGAGAGGAGGAGGAGGCACATCTCCAATGAGGCAGGATGCCCTTTAGGGGCCAGATTAAGGGCAGCCACCCGTCTGCATAACACCGTAGAGCTCAGCACATGCAGGGCGCTGCTGACTCCCTGCATATTTTGAAAAGTTCTTTGATACTTTTTTGATACGTGTGCAGCAGATCGCACCGTTGCTGTTTGCAACATATTAAATAAGATATAAATCTGCGCGTGTATGACAATAAGCAGATGGACACCAGGGTCAATCAATCAAATCCCTTAAATCAAAATATAAAAGATGGTGCAGTGCTCTCCGTATTTCAAACAATTTATTAGAATATAGTAAAATTCACTTACATAGCCAGCACTTCTCAAGTGGCAGTGAAACAGCAACAAGCGATGGTGTGTAAACACAGATGGAATAGAGCATGTGCGGTGGCCGCGGGTGACGTCACGACGTCTCGTTCTGGACGCGTTGCGTCCCAGTGGGCGGGGACTTCTTCAGCAGATGAATGGACTACGTGGGCACCCGCGCTTTATAGAGGTAAGTAATCATGGTAATGGAAAAACAAACCCCAGACGGCGCACTCGCAAAACAGGAAGGAGAATCCGGAAGTGTCTCCATAAGAGACATATACTATAAACGGAACTCGTTGTGAGTACACTAATACAACCAAATTGACTTATATACACAATCAAGTGCAAAAAGGAGACAATATATGAGCAAAAATATTGGCTCACTATACATATTAAAACATACAAAAATATATATAATTATAAAATATACTTTCCAATTGGAAAATGTAAAAGAATATATAATTAATATTCAAATGTCAACCGCGGCCATCGACTGCTCTAATAAGAAACAAGGCGGCAACAAATATGTCAAATGGTGAAATATCATAAAATCGGAAAGTATATTTTATAATTATATATATTTTTGTATGTTTTAATATGTATAGTGAGCCAATATTTTTGCTCATATATTGTCTCCTTTTTGCACTTGATTGTGTATATAAGTCAATTTGGTCGTATTAGTGTACTCACAACGAGTTCCGTTTATAGTATATGTCTCTTATGGAGACACTTCCGGATTCTCCTTCCTGTTTTGCGAGTGCGCCGTCTGGGGTTTGTTTTTCCATTACCATGGTTACTTACCTCTATAAAGCGCGGGTGCCCACGTAGTCTATTCATCTGCTGAAGAAGTCCCCGCCCACTGGGACGCAACGCGTCCAGAACGAGACGTCGTGACGTCACCCGCGGCCACCGCGCATGCTCTATTCCATCTGTGTTTACACACCATCGCTTGTTGCTGTTTCACTGGCACTTGAGAAGTGCTGGCTATGTAAGTGAATTTTACTATATTCTAATAAATTGTTTGAAATACGGAGAATACTATATGTTGTCCCTTTTTCATTATATACACCATTGGAACATCCTGAATTATCCCACCCGGTGTGTGACGGAGCTCTTGGTCCCTGATTCTGAATACCATCCATTTACATGACCCGTAAGGGAAGGCTTACACGACCCTCTGTAATTAAAGGGTCCTGGTCGCCAGGTGAGAGGCTATTTCAGATATCGGTGAAGGGCACATCAGTCACCTATACCAGCATGATATCACTTTCACTTGGTGGAATTTCTTAGGATTTTTTTGGATTGTTTTTGGATTTCCATGGACTTTTCTGGACTTTGATATATAGCTTTAAAACGCTTTATCTTATGTTGTATGGGTATCCTCTCATTTAACTGTATATAGCATCCCTTGATGTTTAGTTCATTTAGCGCTGCACCATCTTTTATATATTGTTTGCAACATATGTCTGAAGCGTATCAAGCGTGGCCAAAACAGCAGCCACTTGGGCACCACATGCTTGACCAGACATATGTCGACCTTCCATGCAGTCCGTTGGCAACAGTATTTAAAAGATCCACACCAAAGAACAAGGCGGACCTCTCCTCACTCCTTATTAGCTGGGATCTCCAATCCCACTATATCTTCAGTCCTCTCTGAAACCTGCACTGAGAGGAATGAAGGTGTAGAATTAGGTGTGCCAAGTAGGGATGAGCCGAACACCCCTGGTTCGGTTCGCACCAGAACCTGCAAACGGACCGAAAATTTGCACTAATGTTATAACCCCATTGACGTCTATGGGACTCGAACGTTCAAAATCAAAAGTGCTAATTTTAAAAGCTAATTTGCATGGTTTTGTCCTAAACAGGGTTTGGGGACCCGGGTCCTGCCCCAGGGGACATGTATCAGTGCAAAAAAAACTTTTAAAAACGGCCGTTTTTTCGGGAGCAGTGATTTTAATGATGCTTAAAGTAAAAAAAAAAAAAAATGAAATATTCCTTTAAATATCGTACCTGGGGGGTGTCTAAAGTATGTCGCATGTTTCCCGTGCTTAGAACAGTCCCTGCACAAAATGACATTTTTAAAGGAAAAAAAGTGATTTAAAACTGCTTGCGGCTTTAATGTTATGTCGGGTCCTGGCAATATGGATGAAAATCAGTGAGACAAACGCCATGGGTACCCCCCAGTCCATTACCAGACCCTTTGGGTTAAGGGGAACATCTAACCCACATTAAAAAAAGGAAGGCGTGGGGCCCCCAGGCCCTTTATACTCTGAACAGCAGTATACAGGCGGTGCAAATAAGACAGGGACTGTAGGTTAGTTGTTAAGTAAAATCTGTTTGTAATTTTGAACTGGTACATTTTTAAAGTGTAGCTCCAGCCAAAAAATCTGTTTTTAAGCTTTTTGGAAAGCATAGGGAAGGGTTATCACCCCCGTGACATTTGTTTTGCTGTCTGTGCTCCTCTTCAGAAGATTTCACCTCACTTTTTGTCCCAATGACAAATGTTTTTTGAAAATTTGGGGTTTTTAGTGAAACAAGGATTGGTGATAAAGCATCAGTGGAAAGGAGAACAGTTTTTCCCATATTAACTCTTAGAGGAGAGAATTTCCCTATCTATGGGGTAGATTTCATCTCACTTCCTGTTGTCTCCTTCCGTTTGCAAGTAGGAGTCATTTGTAAGTTGGATGTTTGAAAGTAGGGGCCTGCCCTATATACTCAGCAGAAATTTGGGTCTTAGGTGTTGTTGTGGCCTCAACACTGTAAGCCCTCACAGGGCCCTGCTGTGAAATATTAGATCAAGAATTGTAATTACATGCCCCTGTTGAACAGGGCCAGAAAAATTGGGCCTTTGGTGATGGTGATGGTGGTGGTGGTGGTGTAAGTGCCAGAACACTGTAAGTCCTCACAGTTACTCTTAGTGGGCGCTGGAATGGGCCCTGCTGTGAAATATTAGATCAAGAATTGTAATTACATGCCCCTGTTGAACAGGGGCTGAAAAATTGGGCCTTTGGTGGTGGTGGTGGTGGTGTTGGTGCCAGAACACTGTAAGTCCTCACAGTTAATCTTGGTGGGCGCAGAAACGGGCCCTGCTGTGAAATAATAGATCAAGAATTCTAATTACATGTCCCTGTTGAACAGGGGCTGAAAAATTGGGCCTTAGTCACTGGTGCTGGAGCCACAACACTGCAACCCCTCACAGATACTCTAGTTGGAGTGCAGGAACTAGCCCAGCTGCAAAGAATTGCAGCAAAAATTGTAATTACATGCCCTTGTTAAACAGGGGCTTAAAAATTGGGCCTCAGGCACTGGTGGCGGCGCCCAGAACCAAAAATGTTCTTACAAGCTATCAGCATGATCATTGAGGAGGAAGAGGATAATTACTCAGCATAACAGGATAGTCACTCAGCATCAGCATAGGCAGTCTTTGAAGGAATCTGAGATTTTTAAAAAAATTATTTGGTTACATCAACATCAGGTGCTTGGTAGCTGGTGGTGATCCAAGACTGATTTATTTTTTTGAAGGTCAGTCGATCGACCGAGTCGGTGGACAGACGCACACTGTGATCGGTTACAAAGCCCCCAGCAGCACTGAATGTGCGTTCCGAAAGAACGCTGGATGCAGGACAGGCCAGTAGCTCAATTGCATACTGTGCAAGCTCTGGCCAGTGATCCATCCTCAAGACCCAGTAACCCAGAGGATTTTCGGTGGGAAAGGTGTCCAAGTCAGATCTTGCCCCTAGGTATTCCTGCACCATGTAAAACAGACGCTGGCGATGGTTGCTGGAACCGATCATACCTTGGGGCTGCGGACTAAAAAATTGTCTGAACG
This sequence comes from Lithobates clamitans, assembly GCA_037952925.1. NCBI lineage: Eukaryota > Metazoa > Chordata > Amphibia > Anura > Ranidae > Lithobates > Lithobates clamitans. The sequence goes on from JBBGZY010000497.1 coordinate 7,028,056, forward strand.
TATCGGTCAGACGGCCACCTTCTCCAGCGCTCCTTCGTTGACCGAAGCCTCAGCAACACGTTGTCCAAAAACCGGAGTTTGTAACCTCCCAGTCTCTGGGAACGCGTTGCACAGACCTTTCTGCAAGGCCTCCCGAAGATGTTTCATCCTTTGCTCCCTCTGCGATGGCAAGATAAAGTCCGCAACCTTACCCTTGTAACGTGGATCAAGAAGGGTTGCCAGCCAGTATTGGTCCTTCTCCTTGATACCACAAATACGAGGATCCTTACGCAGGCTTTGCAGGATCAGGGAGGCAATGCAGCATAGTTTTGCTGAGGCATTCGGTCCGGAGTCCTCTGGGTCACTAAGGACGACATGGTCCGCAGCCACCTCCTCCCAGCCACGTACAAGTCCATGTGTTTCTTGGGACTGATCCCTTAAAGACTGCTGCTGATGCTAAGTGCCAGGCTCCACCTCCATACTGACACAATCCTCCTCCTCTTCCTCCTCCTCGTCCTCTTCCTGTGTGATTGGCGGGCACGCAGGAACACTGTCTGGATAAAGGGGGCCTTGAGAGCTAAGGAAGTCCTGCTCTTCCTGCCTCTGTTCTGCCTCAAGTGCCCTGTCCATTATTCCACGCAGTGTGTGCTCCAACAGGTGGACAAGGGGGACAGTGTCACTGATGCATGCACTGTCACTGCTCACCATCCTCGTGGCCTCCTCAAATGGTGACAGGATAGTACATGCATTCCTGATTATGGCCCACTGGCATGGGGAAAAAAAACAAGCTCCCCTGACCCTGTCCTGGTGCCATAGTTGCAGAGGTACTCATTGATGGCCCTCTGCTGCATGTGCAGCCGCTGCAGCATGGCCAACGTTGAGTTCCACCTGGTGGGCATGTCACAGATTAGGTGATTCTTGGGCAGGTTAAACTCCTTTTGGAGGTCTGCCAGCCGAGCACTGGCCTGACCTGCAGAAATGCACACAGACTTTCCTGGCCTGCCTCAGGACATCCTGTAAGCCCGGGTACCTGCCCAAGAACTGCTGCACCACCAAGTTAAGGACGTGAGCCAAATAGGGCACATGGGTCAGTTGTCCCTGTCGGAGGGCCTAGAGGAGGTTGGTGCCATTGTTGCAAACCACCATTCCTGCCTTAAGTTGGCGTGGCGTCAACCACCTCTGAACCTGCCCCTGCAGAGCTGACAGAACCTCTGCCCCAGTGTGGCTCCTGTCCCCCAAGCACACCAGCTCAAGCACCGCATGGCATCTTTTGGCCTGCGTACTTGCATAGCCCCTTGAATGCCTACGGAGCACCGCTGGTTCCGAGGACAAAGCACAGGAAGAGGCCATGGAGGAAGAAGAATAGGAGGGGGTGGAGGAGAGAGGTGTGTCACAATCAGTAGTGGCATTTTGGAGGCGTGGTGGCGGAACAACCTCCAGCACTACTGACTCTTGTCCTGCATCCTTCCCAGCTGCCAGCAGAGTGACCCAATGCGCCGTGAAACTTAGGTAACGTCCCTGTCCATGCCTGCTGTAATATGCACCTTACTGCTGACCACCCTGTCCAGCGAGGCCAAGTCATTGCCTTCCACATGCCGGTAGAGAGCCTTCCGTGAGAAAAAGTGGCGTTTGGGTACCTGCCACTGAGGAACCGCACATTCCACAAACTCACGGAAGGGGACAGAGTCTACCAAATGAAAAGGTAGCAGTTGAAGTGCTAGCAATTTTGCCAAGCTAGCATTCAACCGCTGGGCATGTGGATGGCTGGGAGCGAACTTCTTTCGGCGGTGCAGCAGCTGGGGCAGGGAAATTTGCCTGGTACAATCTGACGTCGGTGTACCGAAAGCAGATTGCCCACAAGTACTTGGCTGTGACACACCTAATTCTACACCTTCATTCCTCTCAGTTCAGGTCTCAGAGAGGACTGAAGGTGTAGTGGGGTTGGAGATCTCAGCTGATGAGGAGCAAGGAGAGGTCCTCTTTGTTGTGGGTCTTTTGGACACGCTTGCAATCGAACTGCATGGCAGGTCAACATATGTCTGGTCAAGCATGTGGTGCCCAAGCGGGAGATGTTTTGGCCACGCGAGATACGCTTGAGACATATGTTGCAAATAGCAGCGGTGCGATCTGATGCACTCGTCTCAAAAAAGGCCCACACCAAAGAACTTTTAGAATAACGTGCAGAGACAGCAGCACCCTGCACATGCGGAGCTTTGCGGTGTGATGCAGTCAGTGTGCTGCCCTAAGGCTGGCCCCTGGAGGGCATCCTGCCTCGTTGGTGATGTGCCTCCTCCTCCTCCTCCTCCTCTCTCCTATCAGGCACCCACATTGAGTCAGTGACCTCATCATCCCCTTCCTCCTCATTACTGGAGCAAACCTGGCAGTATGCTGCAGCAGGGGGAGCATGACTGCCAGATTGCTGTCCTTCTTGGGCACCCCCTCTATCCATGCTCACGTTACTGCCTTCATCTAGCTCAGTATCATCATCAGAGCCTTCTAAACGCTGGGCATCCTCCTGGAGCATGTATCCAGCACTGTGGCCAAAGAGTTCGAGGGACTCCTCAGGAGGACATGGTGGGGCTAGGGTAGGAGTCACTGATGCCATTGAGCCGAGCGAAGAGGCCGCGTTGGCAGCTGCTTTGCCAGACAAAGTACCCTGAGCATGGGTGAGGGAGGATGAGGAGGATGAGGACGGCTTGGTCATCCACTCGACCAAGTCTTCCGCACGTTGCGGCTAAACACGGCCAGCTGCCGAAAAAAAAGGCCAATCGTGTCCCACGGCCACGTGCTGATGAGGATGCACTGTCTCCACGACCAGCACTGTTGCCTCTAAACACAGAGCCTGCTTGCCCTCTTTTATTGGCTTGTGACTGTCTGCCTCTCCTTGTTGGCCTTCCAGATATGCTAATGGCCTGTAGCTGCACTAAGCTGGGATATATATATATATATATATAGATACTGCAGCTAGCAAAATCAACTGCCTGCCTACAGTATGTGAACACCACCAACCTTCTACTGGTAGCTTTAGCTGAACACTGTGCAGAGGTCGCACTATACTAACATGTAAATAATTTAGCTGCCTGCGGTAGTGATAGGATCAGGAAAACACCACCAACCTTCTACAGGCAGCTTTAGGTGAACAGTGCAGAGGTCGCACTACACTAACGTGTAAATACTTTAGCTGCCTGCGGTAGTGATAGGATCAGGAAAACACCACCAACCTTCTACAGGTAGCTTTAGCTGAACACTGTGCAGAGGTCGCACTACACTAACTTGTAGCTTTAGATGAACACTGTTCAGAGGACGCTCTACACTAACTTGTAGCTTTAGCTGAACACTGCGCAGAGGTCGCACTACACTAACTTGTAGTTTTAGCTGAACACTGTGAGGAGGACGCACTACACTAACTTGTAGCTTTAGCTGAACACTGTGCAGAGGTCACACTAAACTAACCTGTAGCTTTAGCTGAACACTGTGAGGAGGACGCACTACACTAACTTGTAGCTTTAGATGAACACTGTTCAGAGGACGCACTACACTAACTTGTAGCTTTAGCTGAACACTGTGCAGAGGTCGCACTACACTAAGACTGGCCATACACTATACAATTTTCTTATTCAATTTCCTTTAGATTTACCTTAAACTATGTAGTGCAAGGGCCTGCCTGATAAAATACAAGTTGAAAGGGTTTAGGTTTGACCTCATATTATATGGTTTTGGTAAATCTAAAGGAAAGTTGAACAAGTAGATTGTATAGTGTATGGCCAGCCTTACTTGTAGCTTTAGCTAAACACTGTGCAGAGGTCGCACTAAAATAACTTGTAGCTTTAGCTGAACACTGTGCAGAGGTCACACTAAACTAACCTGTAGCTTTAGCTGAACACTGTGAGGAGGACGCACTACAATAACTTGTAGCTTTAGCTGAACACTGTGCAGAGGTCACACTAAACTAACCTGTAGCTTTAGCTGAACACTGTGAGGAGGACGCACTACAATAACTTGTAGCTTTAGCTGAACACTGTGAGGAGGACGCACTACACTAACTTGTAGCTTTAGATGAACACTGTTCAGAGGATGCACTACACTAACTTGTAGCTTTAGCTGAACACTGTGCAGAGGTCACACTACACTAACTTGTAGCTTTAGATGAACACTGTTCAGAGGACGCACTACACTAACTTGTAGCTTTAGCTGAACACTGTGCAGGGCTCGCACTAAACTAACCTGTAGCTTTAGCTGAACACTGTGAGGAGGATGCACTACACTAACTTGTAGTTTTAGCTGAACACTGTTCAGAGCACGCACTACGCTAACTTGTAGTTTTAGCTGAACACTGTTCAGAGCACGCACTACACTAACTTGTAGTTTTAGCTGAACACTGTTCAGAGCACACACTACACTAACTTGTAACTTTAGCTGAACACTGTGCAGAGGTCGCACTACACTAACTTGTAGCTTTAGATGAACACTGTTCAGAGGATGTACTACACTAACTTGTAGCTTTAGCTGAACACTGTGCAGAGGTCGCACTAGACTAACTTGTAGTTTTAGCTGAACACTGTTCAGAGCACGCACTACACTAACTTGTAGCTTTAGCTGAACACTGTGCAGAGGTCGCACTAAAATAACTTGTAGCTTTAGCTGAACACTGTGCAGAGGTCGCACTACACTAACTTGTAGTTTTAGCTGAAAACTGTGAGGAGGACGCACTACACTAACTTGTAGCTTTAGCTGAACACTGTGAGGAGGACGCACTACACTAACTTGTAGCTTTAGCTGAACACTGTGCAGAGGTCACACTAAACTAACCTGTAGCTTTAGCTGAACACTGTGAGGAGGACACACTGCACTAACTTGTAGCTTTAGATGAACACTGTGCAGGGCTAGCACTAAACTAACCTGTAGCTTTAGCTGAACACTGTGAGGAGGACGCACTACACTAACTTGTAGCTTTAGCTGAACACTGCTAGGAGGATGCACTACACTAACTTGTAGTTTTAGCTGAACACTGTGAAGAGGTCGCACTACACTAACTTGTAGTTTTAGCTGAACACTGTGAGGAGAGCGCACTACACTAACTTGTAGCTTTAGCTGAACACTGCTAGGAGGATGCACTACACTAACTTGTAGCTTTAGCTGAACACTGTGCAGAGGTCGCACTACACTAACTTGTAGTTTTAGCTGAACACTGTTCAGAGCACGCACTACACTAACTTGTAGTTTTAGCTGAACACTGTGAGGAGGACGCACTACACTAACTTATAACTTTAGCTGAACACTGTGCAGAGGTCACACTAAACTAACCTGTAGCTTTAGCTGAACACTGTGAGGAGGACGCAGTACACTAACTTATAGCTTTAGCTGAACACTGTGAGGAGGATGCACTACACTAACGTGTAGCTTTAGCTGAACACTGTGCAGAGGTCACACTAAACTAACCTGTAGCTTTAGCTGAACACTGAGGAGGACGCACTACACTAACTTGTAGCTTTAGCTGAACACTGTGAGGAGGACGCACTACACTAACTTGTAGCTTTAGATGAACACTGTTCAGAGGACGCACTACACTAACTTGTAGCTTTAGCTGAACACTGTGCAGGGCTCGCACTAAACTAACCTGTAGCTTTAGCTGAACACTGTGAGGAGGATGCACTACACTAACTTGTAGTTTTAGCTGAACACTGTTCAGAGCACACACTACACTAACTTGTAGTTTTAGCTGAACACTGTTCAGAGAACGCACTACACTAACTTGTAACTTTAGCTGAACACTGTGCAGAGGTCGCACTACACGAACTTGTAGTTTTAGCTAAACACTGTGAGGAGGACGTACTACACTAACTTGTAGCTTTAGCTGAACACTGTGCAGAGGTCACACTAAAATAACCTGTAGCTTTAGCTGAACACTGTGAGGAGGACGCACTACACTAACTTGTAGCTTTAGATGAACACTGTTCAGAGGATGCACTACACTAACTTGTAGCTTTAGATGAACACTGTTCAGAGGACGCACTAGACTAACTTGTAGTTTTAGCTGAACACTGTGCAGGGCTCGCACTAAACTAACCTGTAGCTTTAGCTGAACACTGTGAGGAGGACGCACTACACTAACTTGTAGCTTTAACTGAACACTGCTAGGAGGATGCACTACACTAACTTGTAGCTTTAGCTGAACACTGTGCAGAGGTCGCACTACACTAACTTGTAGTTTTAGCTGAACACTGTTCAGAGGTCACACTAAAATAACTTGTAGCTTTAGCTGAACACTGTGCAGAGGTCGCACTAAAATAACTTGTAACTTTAGCTGAACACTGTGCAGAGGTCGCACTACACTAACTTGTAGTTTTAGCTGAACACTGTGAGGAGGACGCACTACACTAACGTGTAGCTTTAGCTGAACACTGTGCAGAGGTCACACTAAACTAACCTGTAGCTTTAACTGAACACTGTGAGGAGGACGCACTACACTAACTTGTAGCTTTAGCTGAACACTGTGCAGAGGTCGCACTACACTAACTTGTAGTTTTAGCTGAACACTGTTCAGAGCACACACTACACTAACTTGTAGTTTTAGCTGAACACTGTTCAGAGCACGCACTACACTAACTTGTAACTTTAGCTGAACACTGTGCAGAGGTCGCACTACACTAACTTGTAGTTTTAGCTAAACACTGTGAGGAGGACGTACTACACTAACTTGTAGCTTTAGCTGAACACTGTGCAGAGGTCACACTAAACTAACCTGTAGCTTTAGCTGAACACTGTGAGGAGGACGCACTACACTAACTTGTAGCTTTAGCTGAACACTGCTAGGAGGATGCACTACACTAACTTGTAGCTTTAGCTGAACACTGTGCAGAGGTCGCACTACACTAACTTGTAGCTTTAGCTGAACACTGTGCAGAGGTCACACTAAACTAACCTGTAGCTTTAGCTGAACACTGTGAGGAGGACGCACTACACTAACTTATAGCTTTAGCTGAACACTGTGAGGAGGATGCACTACACTAACGTGTAGCTTTAGCTGAACACTGTGAGGAGGTCACACTAAACTAACCTGTAGCTTTAACTGAACACTGTGAGGAGGACGCACTACACTAACTTGTAGCTTTAGATGAACACTGTTCAGAGGATGCACTACACTAACTTGTAGCTTTAGCTGAACACTGTGCAGAGGTCGCACTAGACTAACTTGTAGTTTTAGCTGAACACTGTTCAGAGCACGCACTACACTAACTTGTAGCTTTAGCTGAACACTGTGCAGAGGTCACACTACACTAACTTGTAGTTTTAGCTGAACACTGTGAGGAGGACGCACTACACTAACTTGTATCTTTAGCTGAACTCTGTGAGGAGGACGCACTACACTAACTTGTAGCTTTAGCTGAACACTGTGCAGAGGTCACACTAAACTAACCTGTAGCTTTAGCTGAACACTGTGAGGAGGACACACTACACTAACTTGTAGCTTTAGCTGAACACTGTGAGGAAGACGCACTACACTAACTTGTAGCTTTAGATGAACACTGTTCAGAGGACGCACTACACTAACTTGTAGCTTTAGCTGAATACTGTGCAGGGCTCACACTAAACTAACCTGTAGCTTTAGCTGAACACTGTGAGGAGGACGCACTACACTAACTTGTAGCTTTAGCTGAACACTGCTAGGAGGATGCACTACACTAACTTGTAGCTTTAGATGAACACTGTTCAGAGGACGCACTACACTAACTTGTAGCTTTAGCTGAACACTGTGCAGAGGTCGCACTACACTAACTTGTAGTTTTAGCTGAACACTGTTCAGAGCACGCACTACACTAACATGTAGCTTTAGCTGAACACTGTGCAGAGGTCACACTAAAATAACTTGTAACTTTAGCTGAACACTGTGCAGAGGTCGCACTACACTAACTTGTAGTTTTAGCTGAACACTGTGAGGAGGACGCACTATACTAACTTGTAGCTTTAGCTGAACACTGTGCAGAGGTCACACTAAACTAACTTGTAGATTTAGCTGAACACTGTGAGGAGGACGCACTACACTAACTTTAAATAGTCTAGCTGCCTGACTGTGGTACTAATAGGATCAAAAGAACACCAGCAGTTTTCTTCAGGTAGCTGTAAATACTGTAACAAGACAAGCCTGCCTATCAGTAGGAAGATAACAGGAACGGATCTAGCTAAACTGAATACAGTGTATATATACATATACAACACTTGGGATGCATATATATATATATACACAATACACTAAGTGCAGCTAACTGACTGACTGTCCTGCCTAATCTATCTAACTCAAATGAAATGACACTGTCTCTCTCTATCTCTCAGCACGCCGGAACACACTACACAGGGCCGCCGTGTAGGCGGCCTTATATAGTGTGGGGCGTGTTATAAACCCCCTGAGCCATAATTGGCCAAAGCCACCTTGGCTTTGGCCAATTACTGCTCTCTCTACTGGCGGCGCTGTGATTGGCCAAGCATGCGGGTCATAGTGCATGCTTGGCCAATCACAGCGCAGCCAGTAGAGAGAGCTGTAATTGGCCAAAGCCAAGGTGGCTTTGGCCAATTAGCGGGTCATAGTGCATGCTTGGCCAATCATCAGCCAGCAATGCACTGCGATGCCGCAGTGAATTATGGGCCGTGACGCGTCACACGAATTTGGCGCGAACGGCCCATATCGTTCACAATTCGACGAACGGTCGAACAGGCGATGTTTGAGTCGAACATGGATTCGACTCGAACACAAAGCTCATCCCTAGTGCCAAGTACTTGTGGGCAATCTGCTATCGCTACACCATCATCCGATTGTAGCAGGCAAATTTCCCTACCCCAGTTGCTAAACCGTCGAAAGAAATTTGGTCCCAGCCATCCACATGCTCAGCAGCTGAATGCTAGTTTGGCTAAATTGTTAGCACTCCAACAGCTGCCTTTTAAGTTGGTAGACTCTGCCCCCTTTCGTGAACTTGTGGAATGTGCGGTACCTCAGTGGCAGGTTCCCAAACGCCATTTCTTTTCACGGAAGGCCATTCCGGCTCTCTACCGGCATGTGAAAGGCAATGTCTTGGCCTCGTTGGACAGGGCGGTCAGCGGTAAGGTGCATATTACCGCTGACTCATGGTCCAGCAGGCATGGATAGGGACGTTACCTTTCTTTCACGGCGTACTGGGTAACTCTGCTGGCAGCTGAGAAGGATGCAGGACAGGGTGCAGTATTGTTGGAGCTTGTTCCACCACCACGCCTTCAAAATGCTAGTAGTGGTGATTCTGCCACACCTCTCTCCTCCACCCCTCCTCTTCTTCTTCCTCTATGGCCTCTTCCTCTTCAGATTTCTCCTCAGAACCAGTAGGCGTTCAAGGGGCTATGCAAGCACTCAGGAAAAAAAGATGCCATGCGGTGCTTGAGTTGGTCTGCTTAGGGGACAGGAGCCACACTGGGCACAGATTCTGTCAGCTCTGCAGGGGCAGACTAAGAGGTGGTTGACGCCATGCCAGCTTCAGCCAGGAATGGTGGTTTGTGACAATGGCACCAACCTCCTCTCCACCCTCCGACAGGGACACTTGACCCATGTTCCCTGTTTGGCTCACGTCCTTAATTTGGTGGTGCAGTGGTTCTTGTGCAGGTACCTGGGCTTACAGGATCTTCTGAGGCAGGCCAGGAAAGCCTGTGGGCATTTCTGCCAGTCATATAATGCCAGTGCTCGGCTGGCTGACCTTCAAAAGAAATGCAACCTGCCCAAGAACCACCTCATTTGTGACATGCCCACCAGGTGGAACTCAATGTTGGCAATGCTGCAGCGGCTGCACACCCAGCAGAGGGCCATCAATTAGTACCTGTGTGAGTATGGCACCAGGACAGGGTCAGGGAAGCTTGGCTTTTTTTCACCACGCCAGTGGCTACTGATCAAGGATGCATGCACTGTCCTGTCACCATTTGAGGAGGCCATGAGGATGGTGAGCAGTGACAGTGCATGCATCAGTAATACTGTCCCTCTTTTCTTCCTGTTGGAGCACACGCTTCATGGAATAATGGACAGGGCACTTGAGGCAGAACAGAGGCAGGAAGAGGAGGACTTCCTTACCTCTCAAGGTCCCCTTTATCCAGACAGTATTCCTGCAGGCCCGCCGATCACACAGGAAGAGGAGGAGGAGGATGATGAGGATTGTGTCAGCATAGAGGTGGAGCCTAGAACACAGCATCAGCAGCAGTCTCCAAGGGATCATTTTTCAGTCCCCAGAAACCCATGGACTTATACGTGGCTGGGAGGAGGTGGCTGTGGATCATGTCATCCTTAGTGACCCAGAGGACACCAGATCGAATGCCTCAGCAAACCATTGCTGCATTGCCTCCCTGATCCTGCAAAGCCTGCGAAAGGACCCTCGGATTCGTGGTATCAAGGAGAGGGATCATTACTGGCTGGCAACCCTTCTTGATCCACGTTACAAGGGTAAGGTTGTGGAATTTATCCAGCCTTCGCAGAGGGAGCAGAGTATGAAACATCTTCGGTAGGCCTTGCAGAAAGGTTTGTGCAATGCGTTTCCAGAGCCTGGGAGGTTACAATTTCCTGGCCCTCCTGGACAACATGTTGCCGAGGCTTCAGTCAGTCACAGAAGGAACGGTGGAGAAGGTGGCCGCCTGACCGATGCGTTCAGACAGTTCTTTAGTCCGCAGCTCCAAGGTCTGATCGGTTCCAGCAACCATCGCCAGCCTCTGATTTACATGGTGCAGGAATACCTAGGGGCAAGATCAGTCTTGGAGAACTTTCCAACCAAAAATCCACTGGGTTACTGGGTCTCGAGGATGGATCACTGGCCAGAGATTGCACAATATGCAATTGAGCTACTGGCCTGTCCTGCATCCAGTGTTCTTTCTGAACGCACATTCAGTGCTACTGGAGGCTTTGTAACCGATCACAGAGTGCGCCTGTCCACAGACTCAGTTGATCGGTTCACCTTCATAAAAATGACTCAGTCTTGGATCACCAGCTACCAAGCACCTGATGCCGATGTACTGATTAATTTTTCTATAAATGTGAGATCCCTTGAAGACTGCCTATGCTGAGTGACTATCCTGTTATGCTGAGTGACTATCCTTTTCCTCCTCAATGTTCATGTTGATAGCTTCTAAGAACATTTTTGTTTCAGGGCATCACCACCAGTGCCTAAGGCCCAATTTTTCTGCCCCTGTTATAATTTTTGCTGTAATATTTCTGCAGTAGGGCTCATTCTTGCGCTCAACTAGAGTATCTGTGAGGGGTTTCAGTGTTGTGGCATCACCACCAGTGCCTAAGGCCCAATTTTTCTGCCCCGTTTAACAGGGGAATGTAATTACAATATTTGCTCTAATATTTTACAACAGGGCTCGTTCCTGCACTCAACAACAGAATCTGTGAGGGGTTACAGTCTTGTGGCATCACCACCACCACCAAAGGCCCAATTTTTCTGCCCCTGTTCAACAGGGGCATGTAATTACAATTCTTGATATAATATTTCACAGCAGGGCCCATTCCAGCGCCCACCAAGAGTAACTGTAAGGGCTTACAGTGTTCTGGTACCACCAACACCTAAGGCCCAATTTTCTGCAGAATATATAGGGCAGGCCGTATAGTATATACAGGCGGTCCCCTACTTTCAAACATCCGACTTACAAAGAGTCCTACTTCCAAACGGAGGGAGACAACAGGAAGTGAGAGGAAATCTACCCCTAGGAAGGGAAATTCTCTCCTGTAAGAGTTAATATGGGAAAAAGGTGTCTCCACTAATGCTTTATCACCAATCCTTGTTTCCCTAATAACCCCAAATTTTCAAAATCCAATTGTCATTGGGACAGAAAGTGAGGTGAAATCTTCTGAACAGGGGCACAGACAGCAAAAAAAATGTTACAGGGGTGATAACCCTCCCTATGTTATCCAAAAAGTGTAAAAATAGATTTTTTGGCTGGAGCTACACTTACAAAATGTACCTGTTCCAAATTACAAACAGATTCAACTTAAGAACAAACCTACAGTCCTTGTCTTGTTTGCATCGCCTGTATACTGCTGTTCAGATTATATAGGGCCTGGGGGCCCCACGCCTTTTCTTTTTTTAATTTGGGCGCGGGGTTCCCCTTAATACCCATACAAGACCCAAAGGGCCTGGTAATGGGCGGGGGGGGGGGGGTAGTACCCATGGCGTTTTTCTCAATAATTTTTATCCATATTGCCGGAACCCGACATTATGGCCGCAAGCAGTTTTAAATGACTTTTATTCCTTTAGAAATGCAATTTTGTGCAGGCACTGTTCTAAACACATGAAACATGTGCCACTTTACAGGCATACTACAGTCACTCCCCAGATACGATATTTAAAGCAATATTTCACTTTTATCTTTTCACTTTAAGCATTATTAAAATCACTGCTCCCGAAAAAATTTCAGTTTTTTAAACTTTCTTTTGCATTGATATATGTCCCCTGGGGCAGGACCCAGGTCCCCAAACACTTTTTAGGACAATAACTTGCATATTAGCCTTTAAAATTCACACTTTTGATTTTTCACGTTCGGGTCCCATAGACTTTAACGTTGTTCGAATGTTCGCACAAACGTTCGGCCCGTTCGCATGTTCTGCCGCAAACCGAACCAGGGGGTGTTCGGCTCATCCCTACTTACAATAAATAAAATCATGTTATAGTCACTGCCACCCAGATGCTCCTTTATATCTAAATGAGGGCCTCTGTGAACTGTACCATAAAATTGTCTTATAAATGGTTTATAAATTTTCGCCAATTCACTGTTCCAACAGTGCCATTATTCCATCCAATATTAGAGTAGTTTAAATATCCCATTATTATCACTGTCCGAGCACTTGCAGCCCTTTCTAGATTCTAGCACTTTGGAAGTGAATTCCAAAGTTTTGGAGCATAGCAGGAGAAGGCTCTGTCTCCCATCGAGTGTAGGTGATTGGAGGGGACACACAGCAGACCAGAATTTGGGGAGCGGAGGTTACGAGGGAGGGAGTAAGTTTATAAAAGGTCAGATAGATAATGGGGTGCCAAGCCAAGAAAAGCCTTATAGGTGAGCAAGAGGATCTTAACTACGGTACTTAACCACTTCAGCCCTGGAGGATTTGGCTGCTCAATGACCAGAGCACTTTTTACAATTTGGCACTGCGCTGCTTTAACTGGTAATTGCATGGTCATGCAATGCTGTACCCAAACAAAATTTGCGTCCTTTTTTCCCCAAAAATAGAGCTTTCTTTTGATGGTATTTGACTACCTCTGCGATTTTATTTTTTTGCGATATAAACGGAAAATGACCAAAATAATTTGAAAAAAAATGATATTTTCTACTTTTTGTTATAAAAAAAAATTAATAAACTCTTTTTTTCATACATTTAGGCCAAAATGTATTCAGCCACATGTATTTAGTAAAAAAAAATGTCAATAAGCGTATATTTATTGGTTTGCTCAAAAGTTATAGCGTCTACAAACTAGGGTACATTTTCTAGAATTTACGCAGCTTTTAGTTTATGACTACCTATCTCATTTCTTGAGGTGCTAAAATCGCAGGCCAGTACAAGCCCCCCCCCAAGGTGACCCAATTTTGGAAAGTAGACACCCCGAGGAAATTGCTGAGAGGCATGTTGAAGCCATTGAATATTTTATTTTTTTGTCACAAGTGATTGAAAAATGACAAAAAAAATAATTACACAAAGTTGTCACTAAATGATATATTGCTCACACATGCCATGGTTATATGTGGCATTACACCCCAAAATACATTCTGCTGCTTCTCCTGAGTATGGGGATACCTCATGTGTGAGTTTTTTTGGGAGCTTAACTGTGTACAGGACCGCGAAAACCAAGCACCGCCTTCAGGATTTCTAAGGGTGTAAATTTTTGATTTCACTCCTCACTACCTATCATGGTTTCAAAGGCCATAAAATGCCAAGATAGCACAATCCCCCCCCAATTTACCCCATTTTGGAATGTAGACACCCCAAGCTATTTGCTGAGAGGCATGTTGAGTCCATGGAATATTTTATATTTTGCGACAAGTTGCGGGAAATTTACAATTTTTATTTTTTTTTGCACAAAGTTGTCACTAAATGATCTATTGCTCAAACATGCCATGGGCATATATGAAATGACACCCCAAAATACATTCTGCTGCTTCTCCTGAGTATGGGGATACCACATGTGTGAGACTTTTTGGGAGCCTAGCTGTGTACAGGACCCTGAAAATCAAGCACCGCCTTCAAGCTTTCTATGGGCGTAAAATGTTGATTTCACTTCCTCACTACCTATCACAGTTTCGGAGACCATGAAATGCCAAGATAGCACAAACCCCTCCTAAATGGCTCCATTTTGGAAAGAAGATGCTTCAAGCTATTTGCTGAGAGGCATGTTGAGTCTATGGAATATTTTATATTTTGCCACAAGTTTTGGGAAAATGTATTTATTTTTTTTTTTACACAAAGTTGTCACTAAATGATATATTGTTCAAACATGGCATGGTTATATGTGGAATTACACACCAAAATGTATTCTGCTGCTTCTCCTGAGTATGGGGATACCACATGTGTGGGACTTTTTGGCAGTCTAATGCCCCGTACACACGGTCTGACATTGATCGGACATTCCGACAACAAAATCCTAGGATTTTTTCCGACGGATGTTGGCTCAAACTCGTTTTGCGTACACACGGTCGCACAAAGTCGGAATTTCTGATCGCTAAGAACGCGGTGACGTCAACCACGTACGACGAGACTAGAAAAGGCTGGTTCAGAACCAAGTGCGGCACCCTTTGGGCTCCTTTTGCTAATCTCGTGTTAGTAAAAGTTTGGTGAGAGACGATTCGCGCTTTTTCAGACTCGTGGCTTTCAGATCCTTTTCTGCGGTTTAGTTTGTGCTTGTGAGTTTGTATCTGCTCTTTAGTGCATGCAAGCAAGCTACGCGTGACTTTCATTAGTCATTGTGTTCTAGTTCGTTCGTTGCTGTTTTTCAGGTCGCTCTTCACAGGCCTTACTGTTCTTCAGTGCGTTCTGTTACTTCATTCTGAGCAGCCGACCGTTTTCTAGCCATGTTGCGTATACGTACTCCTCGTAGAGTTCGTGCTGTGCGGGGGCTTGGTGTTGGTGTCCTGACCTTGACACAAGTCCAGTCCATGAACAGGGTGGGGAGGAGTTCATGGACCAAGAATTGGTTGCTTCAGCGTGACCAGTTCTGTCATATGCCTTTGCTCCGTGAGATCCGTGAGAATAATCCTGATGATTTCAGGAACTTTCTCCGGATGACGGACCCCGTATTTCACCGTTTGTTGGCTTTGCTGACCCCCTATATCAGCAGGCAGGATACCTGCATGAGGCAAGCCATCACTCCAGGAGCAGAGGCTAGTCACCACGTTGTGGTACTTGGCGACGGGGAGAAGCCTGCAGGACTTGAAGTTCTCGACAGGCATCTCCCCCCAGGCTCTGGGTATCATTATCCCAGAGACCTGTTCTGCCATCATCCAGGTCCTGCAGAAGGATTATATGCAGGCAAGATTTTTATCCTTTAATATCACATTTTATTGTATATAATGTTTGATAATATATTGTATTTCTTTCCTCATTTCCTAATTACCATGATTGTAATATGCTGTGCATGTCCCCTTTGTCCTCATGCATGCTGGATTTTTATGTAATTATTTTTGTTGTCCTTCATACATATTTGCCTTCACTTACCTCTCCAGCATGCTCTCCTGCCCCTATATTCACCTCATGTAGTCACTTACAATGTATGTTATCAGCTCCATAGTAGTGCTTTACTCCAAACACCCCCTAAAATGTTTTAAAATGTGATTGGTGCTTTAAATTCAGGCAGAGTGCCAGAGGCTTTTTTTCGTAGGGTCCCCAAATCATTTGGAACCCTCCCTCCCCCCAACTGCTAAGTCAGCTGATACCAATTCTCTATCTATCCTCAATCATCTATCTGCTGACTTTGCCAAACCCATACACACTATACTCATCTCTTTAGTGGAAAGAAGAGTAAGGCCTCAATTGCAAATTGGTAAAAAGCTCATACAAGTACCATCATCCCGCACGAGCAGGGCGTAAGGACGGCTGGTTCCTTTCTTTTTGAACAGGATACCACCACATGGTCTTTCAATCATTTTGTGCTTGCGCTATTACATTTTATACTAACAAAAAATTACTTTACCTTTAACAATCAACTGTTCTTGCAAACACAAGGAGTCACAATGGGGACCTCCTGTGCCCCAGCTTATGCAAACCTCTATTTAGGCGGTTGGGAGAGGCACATCTATTCGGACAATAGATACATTGAATTCCTAGATGACATTCTTTTGTGGTACCGTTTCATTGATGACCTACTACTTGTATGGACTGGACCCAGGGACAAACTTTTGCAGTTCCTCCATGAGTTAGACATTAATGACCTAAATCTCAAATTCACCTTTAAGATTGATATGGACCAGATTTCCTTCTTAGATATGAATATCACTAAACAACAAGACGGCACCTTAGGCACGGACCTTTACCGTAAACCTACGGCCAGCAATACTCTTTTTTTGCCACCAGTGCTCATCCCAGTCCACTGGTGCGCAGCATACCATACGCACAATATCTGCGCTTGCACAGAAATTGTACGCTTGAGAGCGACTTCAGACTTCAGGCCAAGGCGTTACGTGAACATATGCTCCTACGAGGATATTCCTCTACCAATCTCAAAAAAGCATACAACAGAGCTCTGTCACGTCCTCGTAACTCCTTACTATTTATTCGTCCAAAACTCCCCCCTCAAATGATACCGTTAGGTTTATTACCACTTATTCAGCACATCACAATGTGCTTCATAACATCTTAACTAAGGACTGGCATATTCTGGCTGAGCATCACACCTTAGCTAAATATATACGGCCTGTCCTGGAATTAGTGTTCCGCAGGGCTCGTTGCTTGCGGGACCAACTAACTTCCAGCCACTACTCCGCTGAAAAACTCCATAGGATAGGACGTAACGGTACATTTAGATGTGGGGATTGCCCCCGCTGCCCTTGGGTTCGCGAGGGCAGGCGGTTCATCTTACCCAACAGAGAGCTCCTTGTCCCGCAAACCTTTGCTGATTGCGGTACAAAAGGGGTGATTTATTTGATGTTATGTACCTGTAAAGCTTTTTATGTTGGCAAAACTATTCGAGAATTCAGACAGAGGATTGGTGATCACCTTTACTATTCCGAGAACAGTAAATTGACCACGATTGGCAGACACATTGGTTTATACTATAAATTTGAGAATTCAGTTGTCCAATTTTTCGTCCTTGAGGTGGTACAACCCAATCCTAGGGGAGGCGATTGGGACCGTACAGTCCTTCAGAGGGAAACCTTATGGGTTGAGTGGCTTAACGCCACCCTTCCCCCTGGCCTCAATGAGATGGTATCCTATAAACCTTTTTTGTGACAACCTTGGGTTTCCTTGCCAACCATCCAATCCCCCTTTCCCTCTTTCCCCCCCACTGCTTTCCCATTCTTCCTCCCCCTCCCCCCATGTCCCACAATCCCCCCCCTTTTTTCCCCCATTTTTCCTCCCCCTTTTTCCCCTCCTCTCCCACCCACGATGGCAATTGATACCGTTTGTTTTTTCTTACATTATGGCATCACCTTATTGTTCCATGACACTTCATCTTATGATTGATCTATCTGTATTGGTGACAGTCCTGGGGTGACATCCCCAGAGATAACTATATGTTAATTTCTCTTGATCGTTTATTTGTACCCCCTTTTTAATCCATTCTGTTATCTCTTGCTGTAAGAGGACTCGCTCTCCCTTTCTCTCGGTGGCTGTGGTGCTAAACAGGATCCTTGTCTCCTCTCCCCCCGGCGGACATGTGTTTGCCCTGGCATTCTTGGTTGTATCTGCTTGCACTGTGTGTCTTGGATTTAATTGCCTTTGACACCAGCGCGCGCTTGCGCAGTAGCACGAGTCCGTGCACCTGCGCAGTGCGGGCAAACAGACCCGGTTACGTCAGACGCCGCCCACGTTGGCGTGCTCTGACTTCCGGGTTGGGGAGCCCTTATAGCGGCCCTGACAGGACCGCTGTTTGAGCTGACGGACTCCCACGCTGAACTGCATGGATGGATCACAGTCTCCTAGGTCAGTGTGTCATCATTCCTTATATGTGCAGCCCCCTCCTTCTTCCCCCCATTCACCTTACTTGTGTCTTCTTCTCAGCGCCGGCATGCACCTTCAATAGATGCAGATATGCGCTCCTCACACTCTTTCTTGTCTTACTTTCCTCCACACGCTACATGTCCCTGCAATCCTCGCAGGGATGTGACAGCTTTTTTCCTTATCATTGTCCTTCCCTTCTTCACTATATCTACATCCCTGCCAGCTTTGCAGGGTTGGACTTTTGTCTACATCACAACTTCTTCTGGTATGATAATACATTTTATCTGCAAGTACGAGGAGTAGCTATGGGCGCCAAGTTCGCCCCGAGCGTAGCAAACCTCTATATGGCTAAGTGGGAGGCTGAACGAGGTCTGGGTGATGGATTTGGAGATATCCGGTTGTACAAAAGATTTATTGATGATCTCCTGATTATCTGGAGTGGAAATATGGAATCTCTGATGAGGTTACTGGAATCAATGAACAATAATGACCGGAATATCTTGTTAACCTGGGATATTAGTAGGGATCGGATACACTTCCTTGATCTAGAGATATTTAAAACTGTTAGTGGTATTGAAACCAAGTCCTTTTTTAAGGTTCCGGATCGTAACTCATATATTCCCACATCAAGTTGTCACTATAGGCCATGGCTTGACAACATTCCCAGAGGCCAATATATAAGGATGCGGAGAAATTGTACGCGGGATGTGGATTTTGAGACCCAATCGGACAGGTTGAGCGCAATGTTCTCTGATAAAGGTTATGGTAATGAATTTCTGAAAAAAGAGAGAGATAAAGTCAGGCATCTGAATAGGGAAGATCTTTTGAGGGATAGAATTGGAACAAGGGATGATGACGATAATGGGAGCACATCTGTCATTTTGGACTACAATCTACAGAGTAAGGAAGTGGAAAAAATCATAAATAAATATTGGGATGTATTAAAACAAGATGTACATCTTAGGGATACACTCCCCAATAAACCTAAAATTGTGTATAAAAGAGCGCCAAGTCTACGTGACAAATTGGTACATAATGTTGTAGAACCGACCCTTTCCAGAGCCAAGATGTTCTGGGATCTAAAAGGATTTTATGGTTGTGGAAGATGTTACAGTTGCATCAGGGTTCCTACTAATACTAAAAGGGTTAAGGAATTTCAGCATCCCCACACTAACCACATATACGCGATAAGGGATTTTATATCCTGCAATACAGTGGGAGTGGTATATGCGGTCAAATGCCCATGCAATTTTCTTTATATTGGGTGCACTACAAGAGCTTTAAAAGATCGTATGGAGGAACATGTGAGGAACATACGGAAAGGTTTCGATAAGCACTACCTTTCGATACATTTTAAAGAGGTGCATAACAAAAGTACAGTCGGGATGCGATTTTGGGGAATAGAGGCACCTAAGAAACATTGGAGAGGTTCAAATTATACTAGGGAGATTAGCAAGCGTGAGTCATGGTGGATACACCAGTTAGGCTCCCTCTTCCCAGGGGGGTTGAATAAAGAATTTGACCTTAGGTGCTTCCTTAGCAATTTTTAACCCTCAGATTGAGCATTCCTGGTGGTTTTTCAGGCCTATTCATTTCCCAGCTTGAATGTTTGATTGATGCGTATCAATCACGTATTTCTAGGGTTAAGGATTATATTAATATATAGGATTTGAGCGATGGTTGGTACGTACATGAGGATTGAGCGATAGCCTTTTAATGGTCTTCTATGGTTATCTTTTTATTTCCTAACTTTATCTATTTTATATATTTTTTATCTAATAATATTTTCATATTTTATTCATTGTACATCATACTGTGTTAAAATATTGACTCATAATGGGGATATCTATTTACCCCACACGTTTATTCAGATCACTCTGATGAGACGCATTTTAAAATCGCATGGACAGGGGATTCGTGGTATAATAATTTTATTGTATAAAAATATTGACTCATAATGGGGATATCTGTTTACCCCACACACATATTCAGATCACTCTGATGAGATGCATTTTAAAATCGCATGGACAGGGAATTTGCGGTACAATAATTTTAGTTTTGATTTTAATCCTAGCTTACTGTTATTTATTATATTTTATATGTAGATATGCATTTATCTGTAATTTTTGAGGTATGCTGTGGTATGTGCTGTGCGGGGTACCAGAGCTCTGTCCTGGAATTACGCTTACAAATGAGTCTCATTTGGCTGTTATTGACAGGTCATAAAATAACACTAGGCAAATTTTCCCCACTTACTATTTTCAGCAGCAGTTAGGGTTAATGTGATGGGATAGGCTCATTAGTCGTAACAGAAGTTGTAGCCTAGCATTAGAGTGTCTGCGATCTATGGCAAAATGGCCGAGATCGCCTTATATAATCCTGTAGAGCATCCGTCTAATCATATCCCCCTGATGATGACACGTGATCCCTGTGTCGAAGACGCGTAGGGGAGGGGCAAGGACGGAGAGACTGACACAGACTTTACACCAGCGCTGTCTCAGCACAGCATACCGCACCAAACTTCCACTGATTTTGCATAGAAAGCAGTTATAGTATGGTGCACTGACGCCCCAGTGCCATGTGAGTACCCCGGTGTGGGGAGCATTTTCTTTTAATAAAAGTATTTTGACTATATTACACTATATAGTTTCCTTTTCATTCTATGTATGGAGCCACATTGTTTCCAGCTGGAGGAGTGGAGCAGACACTGAGACTGAGCCCAGGGGTGGCTCCAAAGCAATTTTGGACTCAGGGTAGAAGCTGAGTCACACGCTCTGAGGTGAGCACATTAGCTTAAGGGGGTCACGAAGGAGCACAGGAGCATGTTTTGCAGCAGGATATCTTCGGCATGATGTTGGATTGTTGTCACAGCTGAACACCACCTGCACGCATTGTTTTATTATCACTGCTGGACATTATTTGCACACACTATTGAGAGTGCCAAAGAGAACTTTTTTTTTTTTCATTTAAGAAAAGCAGGTTACTGTGTATTGAGCACTAAGCACACTTTTTATGTTGATTAAGACACTATGTATGGTGTAAAAAGCACAAATAAGCACTAATTTATGGTGTAACAAGCACTTGTTTTTTCACACCTTGTTTATTTATTCAACATTCATATTATTTGTATTTAATATTATCGCACTAGTAAGCACAGAGTTGGTTATAATTAATTTTGTTTTTGGGGTCACCCAAGCGCAGCACATAACTTGTAAATTTACATAAGTGTAAAGTGATCAGAAAAAAACTATCATAAGCATAAATATGCACATAGTGTGGTATACATAACATGAATGGTCTGGTCTGATAAACACAAATGGTTCCCAGAGTTGACATCAGTTCATCCAGAAAAAATTATACCAAAAAGATATGTATGTCTGTCAAGACAATAAAAACAGTGGTGAAAACCTAAAAAAATACATATATAGTGAAAGTGTTGCATAGGTGAAGCTTCAAAATAACCAAAATATATATATATACAGTACCAAAAAGTATTAAAAATAACCAAAAATAGATCCCAAACAATTGTGTGTAAAAAATATATATAGTCCCACACAGAATGTGTGTAAGGAATAATTACGTAAAATCCAAGTCCCAAAAATGGTGTATATATAACATGAGTATATGTTCACTCCAGAATAGCCAAATGTTCAACTTGTTCAGGTGACTCTGGTGCTCAGCAAATCAAGTGACTCGTTGTGCTCCCCCTATTGGGTCCCCACTCACCAAATGCTGTTACCCCTGCAGGGGTGATAGGCATATGTGGGTAACCATGGATGGACTTCCTCCTCAGCTCATAAGGCAAAATGTATATAGGGGAGTCACATAGTGGTACCCTACAGGAATACATGGAGAACGATCTCGCAGATAAAAGTATGGCAATTGAGTTGGGGGCATAGGCAGGGGCTATGCTTTTACGTCATTTCCGATACGGAAGTAGGGAGCCTGGAACGCAGGTGGAATGCACGCCGCAAACCGGCTTCTCCTACTTATCACATTGATCAGCTATTGTAGTATTCTTTGATGGGAAGCTATTGTTTTTGATCTATTTTTAATAAATCAATTTTAAATACTACACTATGGGAGCCCTTCTTTCCCTTCATATGAGGACCCAGTCTTGAGAAGCTGTGGAGTGAGTTCTTGGCGAGGTGTTGACCGGTGTGGATGCCCCGACCTTGTGGAGACAGCTGCAGGAGTCTGTTAGACCACGGACGGGTCACTAGGAGAGCTGAGGAGGAAGTCCATCCACGGTTACCCACATATGCCTATCACCCCTGCAGGGGTAACAGCATTTGGTGAGTGGGGACCCAATAGGGGGAGCACAACGAGTCACTTGATTTGCTGAGCACCAGAGTCACTTGAACGAGTTGAACATTTGACTATTCTGGAGTTATACTCATGTTATATATACACCATTTTTGGGACTTGGATTTTGAGTAACTATTTCTTACACACATTCTGTGTGGGACTATATATATTTTTTACACATTTAACAATAACTCACAGTGGAGCTGCTGGTTTAAACCCGGCCTGTCCTCCTTTCTCTTTACCCCTCTTAAATTGTTCAATCCCCTTGGCACAGCTGTAGTGCAGTGTTGTAATGGTATGAGTATTGACTTTAACCCACAATATACACTTATGTTTATATTTACCTCTACCTGGGTGTCTGTAGCTCCACCTGCAGGAGAAATAACAACACTGCACACAAACTCCAGTAAAAATCAAAAATAATTTCTTTCTTTGTGTAAATGATATATTTATGTAAAAGGTTATTACAAGGACTACACTATCACACCAACATAGTGCAATAGTATAGTAAATAGTTATGACAATTGGTAACATACACAAATATACCTAATTATATATATCTAAACCAGGGAGCTCCTCCTGCTCTAAACTGTAAAGTCACTATCCTTGGTAACTAAATGCAGGGCCCTGCAATAAAAGAGATAGTCCAGACGTCTTCAGTCTTCGCTAGCTTTTGTAATTATAATCCACAAAGGGTTCCTCCTGGGTGTTGCACAGTGTAATGTAATACACTAAGGCAATTATAATCCAGCAGATTGACTAAGTGTTCTTATATGAAGAAGACAAACCCCTAGCATCCGTTCTTGAATACTGAAGTCTATTCAGATGTAAGGCTCTCCAACTTAACTTGTTCTGTGGGACTATCAGTCCCAGAAACACTCTGTAACAGTTCTAAGTGTGTGTGTATTTAAACAAACTTCTGGGTGTTAACCCTCTCACCACACGGGATCCGGGCGGACACACACACCCACAGAGTTCTGCAGGCAGCCCACGTGTCCCAGGAACAAGAGACTTAAGATGGCCGCTCCCAGCCCTTTTATAACCTCCCACAATGCAGTTCAGTTCTCCTCTTGCCCAGGAGCATTGTGGGTAGGTCACAGTTAAAGTTCAGAAATAAACAATCAATTACTTCCATGTCACTTCTCTTAATCATGAAACATAACAGTATTGTACCTTTTCAATTGTCCACAAGATGGCACTATAACAACTATTGTCCTGTATAACACACATATGGCTAAAAACAAAAGTTGTCAGCACTACACACATATTTGTTTGGGATCTATTTTGGGGTTATTTTTAATATTTCTCGGTACTTTTATAATTTTTTGGTACTTTTTTTATATATATATATATTTTTTTCTTTTTTGGTCATTTTGAAGCTTCACCTATGCAACACTTTCATTATATATGTATGTTTTTTTTAGGTTTTCACCACTGTTTTGATTGTCTTGTCTTTTTGGTATAATTTGTTCTGGATGAACTGATGTTAACTCTGGGAACCATTTATGTTTATCAGACCAGATCATTCATGTTATGTATACCACACTATGTGCATATTTATGCTTATGATAGTTTTTTCTGATCACTTTACACTTATGTGTTTCTATTTGGTATAATAGTTTTGATACCTGATTAGCACACTTCTGATATATCACACACTCATATATCCAATACTGGAGGACACATATACACACATTTAGTCTACTAGGATAGGAATTTCCCTCCATATAGGTAGGGTTATCTACCTTATCATTCTTTCCATATACACCCAGTTTCTAACAGGGTAGCGCCACTACCCCATTTCTTTATCTTGATCAGGGGGTTAAACCTTTATTGGGTAATATATGGCGGGTGCCCTGATGCTATAAAAAACAAATCAACTAACCAGTGTCAACTTTAACACTAATACAGTGATCACTGGTAACAGGGGGTGAAAGGGTTAACTAGGAGGCAATCAGGGGGTTAAAATATAATAATAAAGGTAGTATACAAATATGGCGATTGATTGTGACACTGGCAACAGGGGGGGTGAAAAGATTAACTGGGGGCGATCAAGGGGTTAAACCTTTATTAGGGGGGTTTAGGGGGTAACCTAGACCTAACGGGAGCTACTACTAACTGCCTTAACACTTATTTCATTTACAAATGACACCAATGCAGTGATCAGTGAAAAATCTGAAAACTGCATTTGGTGACACAGTGACAGGGAGTGAAGGGGTTAGCTGGGGGGGCGATCGGGGGGTGGCAAGTGTACCTGTGTGTATTTGTGGTAGTGTTGTGCAACTCACGGTTAGATGTTATCTCTCCTCTCACAGACAGGGGAAGGTTTCCATTCGTTAGGAGCGATCACCAGGTCCAGACCATAAATCATTAGTCTGGCCTTGGGGACTGATCGTTCCCCTAACAAATCTGACTGCTGCGGGCATGGGAGGGGGCGCGATCGCACTCCCCACCCACAGGGAGGGAGGGACATACAGGTACGCCCATTTGCCCACCCATGCCATTCTGCCGGTGTACATCGGCGTGCGGCGGTTGGCAACTGGTTAAGGACCGGAAGGATTTGCCCCCTTAATGACAGGCCATTTTTTGCGATACGGCACTGCGTCGCTTTAACTGACAATTGCATGGTCGTGCGACGCTGTACCCAAACAAAATTGACATCCTTTTTTCCCCACAAATAGAGATTTTTTTTCAATTTTTTTTACAAATAAATATCTGAAAAGTGTGGCCTGCATTTGTATTCAGCCCCCTTTACTCTCTGATACCCCTAACTAAAACCTAGTGGAACCAATTGCCTTCAGAAGTCAGCTAATTAGTAAATAGAGTCCACCTGTGTGTAATTTAATCTCAGTATACAAATACAGCTGTTGTGTGAAACACTCAGAGGTTTGTGAGAGTACCTTGGTTAACAAACATCATGAAGGACAAGGAACTCACCAGACAGGTCAGGTAAAAAGTTGTGGAGAGGTTTAAAGCAGGATTCGGTTATAAAAAAAATATTGCAAGCTTTGAACTTCTCACAGAGCAATGTTCAATCCATCATTCGAAAATGGAAAGAGTATGGCATAAATGCAAACCTACCAAGACATGGGTGTCCACCTAAACTGACAGTCTGGGCAAGGAGAGCATTAATCAGAGAAGCAGCCAAGAGGCACATGGTAAATCTGGAGGGGCTGCAGAGATCCAAAGCTCAGGTGGGAGAATCTGTCCACAGGACAACTATTAGTCATGCACTCCACAAATCTGGCCTTTATGGAAGA
The DNA here is from genome assembly GCA_037952925.1 of Lithobates clamitans. NCBI lineage: Eukaryota > Metazoa > Chordata > Amphibia > Anura > Ranidae > Lithobates > Lithobates clamitans. The sequence continues at coordinate 7,053,745 of JBBGZY010000497.1, forward strand.
GTGCAGTGCCGGGACAAGGTCATCCGGTGCCCAGGGTAAAGATGGAAAACTGCTCCCCCCCCGCCGCTGTGAATGCTACAATGCCTACAGACGATGGGATCTATACTAGGAATTTGTTATATACTAGTATTGGTGGCGATCAGTGACTTAGGCGCGGTTCACACTGGGGAAACTTGTCATGCCCCATTCGGTGCAATGAAACCGTTCTAATCGGAACGACAGGACACAGCACATCAGGGCACAGAACATCAGGGCACATCAGGACATAGGTCACAGTACATCAGGGCACAGAACATCAGGGTACAGAGCCCAACACATCAGGGCACAAGGCACATCAGGGTACAGAGCCCAGCACATCAGGGTACAGCACACCAGGCCACATCAGGGTACAGGACACAGCACATCAGGGTACAGCACATCAGGGTACAGCACATCAGGGCACAGCACATAAGGGTACAGAGCCCAGCACATCAGGACACAGGTCACAGTACATCGGGGCACACGACATTAAGGCACAGCACATCAGGGCACAGCACATCGGGGCACAAGGCACAAGGCACATCGGGGTACGGGGCATGGGGCACATCAGGGCACAGGGCATCGGGGCACAAGGCACATCAGGGCAGGGGGCACATAGGACATCAGGGCACATAGCACATCAGGGCACCTAGCACATCAGGGCACGGGGCACATCAGGCACATAGCACATCAGGTCACGGGGCACTTCAGGGCACATAGCACATCAGGGCACGGGGGACACATCAAGGCACATAGCACATCATGGCACTGGGGGAAAATCAGGGCACGGGGCACATCGGGGCACATAGCACATCAGGGCACAGAGCACATCAGGGCACGGAGCACATCAGGGCACAACACATCAGGATACAGGGCACAGCACATCAGGGTACAGGGCACATCAGGGCACATAGCACATCAAGGCACATAGCACATCAGGGCACATAGCACATCAGGGCATGGGGCACATCAGGGCACATCAGGGCACGGGGCACATCAGGGTACGGGGCACATCAGGGTACGGGGCACATCAGGGCACGGGGCACATCAGGGCACGGGGCACATCAGGGCACAGGGCACAACAGGGCACATAGCACATCAGGGTACGGGGCACATCAGGGCACGGGGCACAACAGGGCACATAGCACATCAGGGCATGGGGCACATAGCACACTAGGGCACGGGCACATCAGGGCACATAGCACATCAGGACATGGGGCACATCAGGGCACAGCACATCAGGGTACAGCACATCAGGGTACAGAGCACATCAGGGCACAACACATCAGGGTACAGAGCACATAGCACATCAGGGCACGGGGCACATCAGGGCACGGGGCACATCAGGGCACTGGGCACATCAGGGCACATGGCACATCAGGGCACGGGGCACATCAGGGCACGGGGCACATCAGGGCACATGGCACATCAGGGCATGGAGCACATCAGGGCACATGGCACATCAGGGCACGGGGCACATCAGGGCACATGGCCCATCAGGGCACGGAGCACATCAGGGCACATGGCACATCAGGGCATGGGGCACATCAGGGCACTTGGCACATCAGGGCACGGAGCACATCAGGGCACATAGCACATCAGGGCACAGGGGCCATATGGCACATCAGGGCACATAATGGCACATGGGGCACATGATGGGGTACATGGCACATTATGGGGCACATCAGGGCACATTATGGGGCACATCATGGGGCAAATCAGGGCACATCATGGGGCTCATCAGGGCACATTATGGGGCACATCAGGGCACATTATAGGGCACATCATGGGGCACATCAGGGCACATAGCACATTAAGGGGCACATTGTTTATTAGCCTGCAGGAAGCATCTGTGATAAGTTCGCTCTCATGTCACGCAGCTCCCCGGCGGCCCCTTCTCTCTTCTCGTCCATCCCAGATGATGTCACAAGCAAATAGGGAAGGACGAGAAGAGAGGAGGGGCCGCCGGGGTGCAGCGTGACATGAGAGCAAACTTATCACAGATGCTTCCTTCGCTTCTCTGCATGCATCTCGATCTACCCATCAGGCGCCAGCTGTCGGCGATTGACGGGTAGATCGCCGCGGACCTCCAATGCAGGATAGAAACTCCGCCTGATAAGGAAGTGAGAGGCGAGGTGGGGCGGGGCTGGTCTCAGGCTGCAGAAGCGCACTCGGCACATGTTAAAAATTATCCATTTTCGCATGGCCGGTTCACTGGCGCTTCTATTGCGCCCCTCTTCCTCCAGTTAATGGTCCCGCTCAGGGCATCTGCCCCTTCCGCCCCCCTTGTACCGGCCCTGGAAGAGTGGCAAGAAGAAAGGCATTGTTGAAAGAAAGCCATAAGAAGTCCGGTTTGGAGTTTGCAAGAAGCCATATGGGGGACACAGCAAACATGTGGAAGAAGGTGCTCTGGTCAGATTAGACCAAAATGAAACTTTTTGGCCTAAAAACAAAGCGCTATGTGTGGTGGAAAACTAACACTGCACATCCTTAAAAGAAAGTCTTTCTCTGAGTCTGGAGTCAATGAAGATAACAAACGAGTTCAAGCTCTCCAGCTCAGTGAGTATATCTTGGGCTGCTATCTCATCCTTGATGAAATCTGAGAGACCATGAGAAAAAGCAGCCACAAGGGCCTCATTGTTCCAAGCAACCTCTGCTGCCAGAGTACGGAACTCAATGGCGTAGTCGGCAACAGTTCTCGTACTCTGTTTGATGGACATGAGGCATTTAGCAGCAGAAGCGGAGCGTGCGGGAACGTCAAATACCCTTTTAAAGGAGGCCACAACCTCTGGGTAACTCAAGACAACAGGTTTTTGCGTTTCCCATAGAGGGTTAGCCCAGGCCAGGGCTCTCTCAGAAAGCAAAGATATCACGAAACCCTACTTTGCTTCTGTCCGTGGGAAACGCCTGGGGCAGCATCTCAAAGTATATCTCAAGTTGGTTGAGAAACCCTCTGCATTGAACTGGATCACCCACAAATTGCTGGGGAAGTGGGGCAGAACCAGACATACCTCTTAAAGAGGTAATACTCAAGGCGGGTGCCTGCACAGAGACTGGCGCAGCAGCAAGGACAGCCTTCAACTCAGGTTGTACCGAAGCTGCCACAGTGGGGGATTTCAGGTTAGCCGTGTGACTCAGGAGCGTTTGTAACGCCATGGCAAACTGATCCATGCAGTGATCTTGCTCATTCAATCTGGAGAAAATATTACCAACAAGTGGATTGACTGTATCTTCTGAATTCATGGCCTTCACCTACTGTCAGAAACCATGAACCAGACCGAGACAGAAGTACAGTAAAATCACACTTGTTTATTAATAAAAATAAAAATGTAAATAGAGTAAGCATAGTCAAAGCATAGCCAGAGTCCAGTAACCGGATCGGGTAGTCAGCCAAGCCAGAGTTCAGTAACCAGATCGGGTAATCAGCCAGGCCAGAAGTCAGGGATCCAAGTAGAGGAACAGCAAGCAGGATAAGGAGCCAGAAGGGATGTCAGCAAAGCCAGTCTTTAAACAGGAACGCAAGGTGAAGGCAGGAATGAAGTGAGCTGGAGGTCTTTAAGTACGCGGGACTGATGAACAGATCCACAACAGCTGGTTAACTGTGGAGAGAGACGAAAGCTGGCAATTAGCCGACAGCTGAGCGGCCAGCTCAGAGAAGGAAGGGCTGAGTCAGCCCTGACACTTATCACCTGCCATAGCCCTCCTCCCATCTCCCCCCACTGCTGTCTGACCAATTGTATTCTAATTCACCCTCCCTTCTTGCTCCAAGTTTAATTACTCCTCCAGCCTTCCTATACACCTCCACCCCCCCCAACCACAGCAGTCCCCCTTCCATTTAGATGCAGACCATATTTAGCATATAGGTTGTACCATGGGAGTAGCATAAGGGGTTGCAGGGGTCACAATTGCAACTCCGCCCCTAGCTCCAGGGGGCTCCTGCAGCCTCCCTGTCATATTATCTTCCAAAAAATACAGCTCCAATCTGCCCTAGGGCCCCACAACTAAGCTCCTGTACTGGGCTTCTACTTTGCCTCCCACAGTCCACACCTTTCTGTTCCCATTGGCTGGGTAGAAGCTGTGAGCTATTTCCTGAATGGAGAGGAGCACGAGGTAAGAACAGCCCAGGATGGGGAAGTGTCTGTGCTGTGTGCTGGCAACATGGAATGGTAACTGAGCTCAGCGAGGCAAGAGGAGGAGAGTGCCGTCCTGTAGCCATGACGGGACCAACGGCACTGGTGAGGTATGGCACTGCTCAGTGTCTCCTAGTCACCAGCTGGGATTCTCTGTACCCCCTATTCGGGGATGTCTACTTACCCCACTTTCCTGACAACTGGGGAAAAGGCACACACCTCCTGGAGGTGGCCTTCCCCCAACACCTGCCAACACTTGCAGAGAAACTTTCAAAAAATTGCTAAAACAAATCCCTTAACACCTCCTCGGGGGCCCCTGAAGGGATGCAGGTTCCAGATTTTGTGTCATATGGCTTTGCCCTCCCAGATCTAAGTTGCCCCCCCCCCAAAGCCCCCTGACTACCCCCTCCACCCTGCATGCTATGCCCTGCTGCTGAGCTCCTTTAGCACTACAGCACTCTATACTGTTCATCCTCTGCAGGACTGAAATCACATTCCTTTACAACACAGCCAGTTAGCCATGATCTGCACAGGGTGTATCTGCCTACTGCAACTACACTGCCATTCCGACCAGAGAATTTCACAGGTCAGAAGGGCAACATAAAAGCCAGATACACCCTGTGAAGACTGACACGCTGTGTGTAAAGGAATGTAATTTCAACCCTGTGTAGTGTGAGGGGGGGGGCTGTATACAGTGCTAGGATGGGAAAGGAGCTCTGCCAAGTGACCTGCCAGGGGTCCCTGTCCTCTGATTCTCCAGCGGTGATCCCTGTCCTCTGATTCTCCAGTGGTAATCCTTCTCCTCTGATTCTCCAGCGGTGATCCCTGTCCTCTGATTCTCCAGCAGTAATCTCTGTCCTCTGATTCTCCAGCGGTAATCCCTGTCCTCTGATGTAGGGAGGAACTCTGGGAGCTCAAAACTCTTAAGCCACTTTGAGTATCTTGGTGTGTATCTGCACGCGAGTATCTGCACACATGTTGGAAGTAGAGGGAGGGGCCCAGGTCAACTTTTGCATCAGGGCCCACAAGCTTCAAGCTACGCCTCTGGGTTGTACCCCAATGAAAAATAAGACCAGTGCTCTAGAACAGTGTTTCTCAACTCCAGTCCTCAAGGCGCCCCAAGAGGTCATGATTTCAGGATTTCCCACAGATGAAACAGCTGTGATAATTACTAAGGCAGTGAAGTTGATCAAATCACCTGTGCAAAATAATGGAAATCCTGAAAACATGACCTGTTGGGGCGCCTTGAGGACTGGAGTTGAGAAACACTGCTCTAGAAACCCAAATACTTGCCTCTTACACCATGTCTTTAGCCATGCATATAGTCCCCTAATCTCCTCCTGCCTTTCCTGTGTTGCATTTGGCACAGGCAATATTCCAGAGATTATCACCTTGGAGGTCCTTCCCTTCAACTTGCAGTCTAGTTCTTTTAAAATGATTCTTGAAGAGCTTCCAACTTCCACGTATTCTGTCATAGGTCTCAACATGGACCAAGACAGCTGGGTCATGCCCAGCTCCTCCCAGTAACTTATCAACCTGGTCCACCACAATTCCGAACCCTTGCTCCAGGGAGACAGTAAACCATTAGGTTGAGGTGAACCTGACAAAAAATGATTCTATCAGTCCTTCTGATTATACAATCTCCTATTACTACCAATTGTCTAGGCATTTCTGCACTACCCTACCCACCCGTACTAGATGTACTAGTCTCCTGACTGTTCAGGGTAGCAGTGACATCTAGGGCTGCCACCTCTGAGTTTGCCACCTACACATCTTCACCCAGCTTGGTAAATCTGTTTGGGTGCTTAAACACAGGACTGGCCTTCCTCCCATCTTCCTACCCATACAATAACATAGGCAAAAGCAAGGTCATGGTTTGAGCTGGAGAGAGTAACAGATGAGCAGACCAGGAACAGAAGGATCAGGCAGAAGTATAGTCTAAGTACAAGCTGGGCTCAGTGCAGGTGTATGTCAGGAGCAGGTGAAGACAAACCAGGTCAGTAAAAGGTAGTCAAGCACAAAGTCACAGATCACACATTCACATGTAATGCTGTAGACAACCACAAAAAGAATACAAGATCAGTGCTAATTTTAATTGGATTGGCTAGCAATTGAGGAAAAACACAACACCCTCTAGGGAAAAAAACAAAACAAAAATTGCAGCGTTAATAGACTACACACAAAACAACTGATGATCAATACAGTGCAGTGCAGAAAAAGTCCTATTTAGAGTCATAATACTAATACATAATGCTAAAAGTCCTTCTTAGGTGAAACCTAAGGTATGGCAGAAATGGCCACTCACCAGACAGAAGAAAACAGCTTGCATGTAAAACACACAGAAGGCCCCTATGTGGATCTTCAGAGGGAACCCACTGTTCTTTAATGTGTGATTGCATCTCATTTCCTCCATAGAGTAAAATTGAAAAGAAAAAAACGCTGTAGACAAGACATCACTAGCTGCGCAGCTGATCAATTTAAATTGCCCGTCTGGAGCAAGCATTAGTAACAGGTGTAAGCACACATATGTACCTCGCCTATTTGAGCATGTGCACAGCTGCTAGCCAGCCTTTGCTTTGTATGGATATTCGCAATACGCACCATTCTGCATACTGGCATTATCTTGCTGACCTTCCTGACATCAAGCAAAACAGAGACTAATGCCGTGTACACACGGGCGGACTTTTCAACCGAACTTGTCCGCCGGACAATCCGACCCTGTGTGGGCTTCATCGGACTTCGGACGGACCTTTTCGGTTGAAAATTAGACGGACTTTAGATTTGAAACATGTTTCAAATCTTCCCGACGGAACTCCGTCTGAACCAGTTCCTATCGGGAAAACCGTTTGTCTGTATGCTGGTCCGACGGACCAAATACGACGCAAGGGCAGCTACAGCACTTGCCCGTGGGAATGTTTCCAGCGCGATCCCATCACGCTGGTTCTCGGCGACAGGGTACTGTACATTTAATGCTCACTGCAATAGGAAAAACACATTTTCCTATTGCAGCGTGCGCGAGAAAGAAGCGACAATGTTCCTTAGGTCTGGTATGGATTTTAAGGGGAACCCCCTATGCCGAAAAAACGGCATGGGGGTCCCCCCAAAATCCAAACCAGACCCTTATCCGAGCACGCTGCCCAGCCGGTCAGGAAAGGGGGTGGGGACAAGCGAGCGCCCCCCCTCCTGAACCATACCAGGCTGCATGCTCTCAACATGGGGGGTGGGTGCTTTGGGGAAGGGAGGCGCCCTGCGGCCCCCCCACCCCAAAGCACCTTGTCTCCATGTTGATGAGGACAAGGGCTCTTCCCGAGAACCCTGGCCATTGGTTGTCGGGGTCTGCGGGCGGGGGGCTTATCAGAATCCGGCCACCCGCCCTATGTGAATGAGTATGGGGTACATTGTACCCCTACCCATTCACCTGGGGGAAAAAAGTGTCAATAAAAAAACACACTAGACAGGTTTTTGAATTAATTTATCAGGGCAGCTCCGGGGGTCTCTTCCGACTCCTCCGCTCTCCTGCTTCTTCTCCCGCTCTCCGGTTCTTCTCCCGCTTTCCAGTTCTTCTGCCGCTCTCCGGTTCTTCTGCCGGGTTCCTCCGCTATCTTCTGCTCTTTTTCCGCTCTTTTGCTAGCTTTGGCCCGGTCTTCTCCATCGTCTCCTTCCCTGTTCTCTTCTTCTGATGTTGACACAACGCTCTCTGCCGCTGTAATGCCGTGTGAGCAGTGCTCAACGACTTATATAGGCATATATAGACTTATATAGGCTGGTGACCCCGCCCCTTATGACGTCACAGTCCCATCATGCCCCTGGACTGTGACGTCATAAGGGGTGGGGTCACCGGATGACATCACCCGGTGACCACGCCCATGCCTATATTAGTAGTTGCGCACCGCTCACACGGCATTACAGCGGGAGAGAGCGTCGTGTCAACATCGGAAGAAGAGAATAGGGAAGGAGATGACAGAGAAGACCGGGTCAACACTAGCAAAAAAGCGGCAAAAGAGCAGAAGATAGCGGAGGAGCCCGGCATAAGAACCGGAGAGCGGGAGAAGAACCGGAGAGCGGGAGAAGAACCGAAGAGCGGCAGAAGAACCGGAGAGCGGGAGAAGAGGCCGGAGAGCGGGAGAAGAAGCAGGAGAGAGTGGAGTAGTCAGAAGAGACCTCCGGAGCTGCCTAATAAATTACTTCAAAAACCTGTCTAGTGTGTTTTTTTTTATTGACATTTTTTTCCCTCAGGTGAATGGTTAGGTGTACGATGTACCCCATACTCATTCACATAGGGTGGGGGGCAACTTTATTAAAGGGGGCTTCTGGATTCCGATAAGCTCTCCACCCAGAGACCCCGACAACCAATGGCCAGGGTTGTCGGGAAGAGGTCCTTTTCCTCATCCACATGGGGACAAGATGCTTTGGGGTGGGGGGCCACAGGGTGCCCCTCTTCCTCAAAGCACCCACCCCCCATGTTGAGGGCATGCGGCCTGGTACGGTTCAGGGGGGACTCACTCGTCCCCACCCCCTTTCCTGACCGGCCGGCCTCATGCTCTGATAAGGGTCTGGTATGGATTTTGGGGGACCCCCACGCTGTTTTTTCAGCGTAGGGGATTCTCCTTAAAATCCATACCAGACCTAAGGGCCTGGTATGCTCTTGGAGGGGAACCCATGCCGGTTTTTTAATTTAATTTAATTTAAAATTTGGCATGGAGTTCTCCCTCAAGATGCATACCAAACACAGTGCCTGGTATTGGTGGGGATCCAAGTCGGATCCCCGCACCAGTGTGAACCTGGCCTTAATGTCAGCAATGCTTGTCACTCATTGGGAAAGGAAAAAGCGGCACCTGGCTCCTCCCTGACGCACTGTGTCACTAACACGTGACTTTCTCTTTGAGAGGAGCCAGGTGCCGCTGTTTCCGGGTACGGCCGAACCCGGAAGCATCCGTTTCTACTGCTACTAGTACTTATTTTTCATGTAAGTTACTGCGTGATTTGTGTTACAAATAAATTTTAATACTACACTATGGAGCTACTTTTCTTCTTTCATCATTCATCCGCTGGCACTCATTGAGTGTGGGAGAGTGCAACTGCGAACTGGATATCGAGTGTCCCCGTGTGCTGTGACTACAAGCAGATTCCCTATCAATCATCGGTTCATGCTCGATTTGGCCCATTGGGGGCCGCTGCTACAGGTGGGAGGCTGGGGGAAATAGTTATCGCACTTCGGATCATGATTGGATGAATTTCTCTTGTTTGAGACACTTTTTATCACAGCGATTGGTTCTTGCACTTCCACTTTCCTTTATTATTATTATCAGAAGATTGGATCCTGCTGCTATTGGGAATCACACCGCACTATATATTGGACTGCACTTGTCACTTTTTTTGGCCACTTGTTAGTGTGTTTGGGACTTATATCACGCACGTTAGTGTGTCATAATTTTCTTTTTCTTTTATTTTTGGCACATTGTTATTAATATTTTTTCACGTATTCTGAATGAGCTTTTGGCTTCATTCCTTATTTCTCACTGCACTTTATATTTATTCCCTATTGCACTTTATATTTGTTCCATTGTTTTATATTGTGCTGTAGAATGGATGGATTTTATTTCAATCATCATTACACCTGATTGCACTTTATGATTCATTGATTTTTATTGTGCTCTATAATTTATTGATCGCTTATCTATCAACATTGCACTTGATTTTATTTGCTCAGTTTATTCAGGGTGAGTTAGCGCCACATATTTTATATTTTTATTATGCTCTAGTAGCTCAAGCCCCATTAACTTATTTTCCCACAACACCATGGAAACACCCAGGGAGTATATAAATTCAACAGCTTCCCTTTCTCAGAAGCTCAGAAAAGCCATATCTGATGAGACAGAGGTAGCTGGTAAAGTGATCTTCAGTCAGGTGAGTGATTCTCCACCATCAGAACAGTGTGCAACCAACCGGCTGGAGCCCTTCTCTGGTTGCTTCCAAAGTATTCTAGTTCCAGTGGAGTGGCGCCTTGATCCCTCAAGGGTTTCAATGCAATGGAAAAAAAACTGATATTCTATATACCCTAAATATCTCTCTAGGTGTATGTCTGTGATACAAGAGCTACTGTGGAAGCTAAAATAATGGCTTTAATAAATTGAGCAGCTGGATGGGGGTGTGCCAAGTGCTCTATGGCAAATGGTGAGGGTTGTTAAATGGTCCTGACAATAGGAATGGGCTTACAACTTGAGTCTACATACAAAGCCATGTAATTAGTGCAGGTGTCAGGTGTATGTAATGTACACAGTGCAGGGGTCAGAAGTATACTCAGCCCAGCACACCTTATGATTCATTTCAGCACCACCTTATGCATACTGCAGTAATATCTCCTATTCACCTATACTGTATGTGCACACATACATAAACTCTGTTATATATATATACACACACACACACACAAACTGATATACCTACATACATGTATACAGAGATACATACAGTATATAAACACAACTCCTTTGACATGGCTGGTTGTACCTATCCCTAGAGACAACATGTTAAGCAGCAACAGGCAACAGAGAGACATGACTGATACCCAGAGCACTAGGCAATAGATGCAAGGTGGTTGCCTGGCCTGACACCCATGCCATGGACACTCTGGGTTTAACCCCCAATATTTATGCCTCTGTATTTTGATGTCCATTAGATGGTGCTCCATGTACCACAGCTTCAGCTAGTTTATACCTTGCCTCAATGTATTATTATAAACCTACCCACCCCAACATAGCAATGAAAAACGTATCTTGCAATCATCCAGCTTTACCTTGTCTTGGAGCTCTCTCAAGAGAAAGGACACTGGCTGACCATGGAGATTTCCTGATGAGGTAGTCAGTGGTGTGTTGATGTCCGCATGTGCATCGACCCAAATTACACATAGATCTGAACAGTGTTGGGCATGACCGCTAATAGTGCCAAGCGCCAAGCTGCAATATTAACACAGATTAAAATACATTTAGAACAATAACAGAACACCGCAATTAAGTTCTGATACAAAATCTCACATTTCAATATTGTAATACTGTAAACACAATGTCCCCTTAAAATACAGATATTCATTTGTGCAGTTTTCCTGCTTGCTGTCTTATGCCCCGTACACACGGTTGGATTTTCCGATGGAAAATGTCTGATCGGAGCGTGTTGTCGGACTTCCCGACCGTGTGTGGGCTCCATCGGACATTTTCCATCGGATTTTCCGACACACAAAGTTGGAGAGCAGGAGATAAAATTTTCCGGCAACAAAATCTGATCGCGTCAATTCCGACCGTGTGTGGCCTGTTCCGACGCACAAAGTGCCACGCATGCTCAGAAGAAATTCCAAGACGGAACAGCTCGTTCTGGTAAACTTAGCGTTCGCAATGGATACAGCACTTTCGTCACGCTGCAATGTTAATAATGGTTTAATACAGCGCACTCTCTTCTTCTTTATAATGTGACAAGAATTAAGTAGTTTTGCTGCTCATATTCACACACACTTCTCACAAAGTTTTATTTTTGTTTTTTTATTGGGATTCCTTGAATATATTGTTATTATTTGTCACATCTGACATAATTTTTTTTATTTTATTTAATTTTTGGGGGGATTTTAAGCCTTTTTTTTTATTTAATGTTTGTATTTTTTCAAAGGCTGATCTTTGTTCAATGTTATTTTTATTTTTACTCCAGAATATTTTTGTGTGTGTTCTGTGTGTCAAGTTACCCCAACACCTTTGATATCTTTTATTATTTAATCTCCAGGAGATTGTTTGTTGTTGATGTCCCTTGTTCATTTCACATTGTATATTTGAAATGTACCTGAATCCTCACAAACAAACTGTCCTTTTTGAAGTAAAACACATAGGAGAGTATAATTCAAAACAAAAATCCTTTTTGGGATTTCTGGTCCAGAATTCGCAGAGATCCGGATAGCAGCAGATGACATCTGTGTCCCCAGGCTGTGGTACCACAAGAGGCTGCATTTTTTGGCCGACCAGACTGGATCCAGGGTCCTCACATTCTGGTCTTCCTTTCACGCTTCCTTCCCGGCTGTGGCTGTGCAGTTGGAGATGTGGCAGGAGGAGGAATAGGACCTGGAGGAGGACTGGGAGGACCTGGAGGAGAGGGAGGATGAGGAGAAGGACCTGCAGGAGGAGGAGGAGGACCATCGCAAAGGTGTGTCTGAGCTGTAATTTGGCCCCTCATACCTTTGTTAAGAGCCTCCAATATGAGCGCCTCACACATGGCTTGTTGGCCCTCCTCCATCCTCTGCATTTTATATGCAATGACAGCAGCAATGTCCTCCTCCACGATCTGTGGTGCTCCCAGGACCTCTGTAGTCCTCCACTGCCACTTTCTCTTTCCAGTGGGGGTGGAGGGACCTGCAGATCAGCCAGCCGGCTCGGCCCGGCCACCTCCTGGCTGAGACTTCCCTGTGTATGAAAAAGGGACATGGTTGTAATGTTTTGCATCATCAATCACAATCCTAAATTATTACTCCCAACTAACATCTAGTTAACATCATTGATTGTACAAGCAGAAATATTTAGAGGAATCCTATACCTGGCTCAATCTGGGCTCCTCCTTGTGTTGTTGCCTGGAATGCCCAGGTTGGCCGTCAGAAGCCTCAGCCGGGGGGGAAGGAAGCGTGGAAGGAAGACTGGAGAGTGCTGGCCTGGGTTCAGTCTGGCCTGCCAGAAAATGCAGCCTGTCGTAGTACAACATGCTGGGGACATAGATGTCATCTGCTGCTCCGGATCTCTGTGAATCCAGGACTTTCTTGCGCTCCCTTAGATATGTGCTCCTCAGGCCACCAATTAAGATCTTCAAAAATGTGATGTCTGCCGTGGGGATCACCTGCTTCACAATTTCACACAATTGCTCCAGTGCTGCCTTCTTCTTTGCTTGGTTCTTGAAATGGGGGTGTTTAATCTCCCACAGACAGGGCAGCTCCCTTAACATATCTACGAATACTGACATGAAGTCATTGTCTTTCAGTAGCATATCCATGTTCACTGCAAGACACAACAGAAGACAAAGCCTAATGTCAGACAAAACTCTCCTAATCTTCTTACAATATAGGCCTCAATGTAGAAGCAGTATAGGCACAAGTTTGTCTCTTACCTTCGTTCTTACGATCGGCGCGTCCAATGCTCCTTCCTCTGCTCCCAGATCGTACGTAATACGCACGCGTGTTACGCTTTATACACACTGCGCATGAGTGTAACTCTGCCCGCCCCTGACGTTCTTTCTAGTCTATTCCCCACCCCTTTTCGTTCGGCGCAGTGGGGGAAGAGCACATGGCGGAGTCACAGCAGGTGCGTGCTAATTGCAGGAACGAGGGGGAGGAAAGCCCGGATCCGGACACGTCCCGATCCAGAAGGAGACGTTTTAAGGCCACAAATATGTCCTTTGGGGAGATGTTGGAGATGGTCAACATCATGAAGAAGTCCGACTATGACAGAAAGTATGGGCCTTACCCCAACCCCAATATCAGAAAGACCAAGATCATGGCGAAAGTGATCAAAAGTCTGCACAGGAATTTCGGGGTACGATGATCGAAAGATCAGCTCAGGAAGCGGTGGTCGGACCTGAAATTAAGAGAGCCAGAGCAGTACCGAAAGATCCGGAGAGTGCTGCAAAAAAGTAAGTAGTTGTGCTGTGTTCCTATTCTTTCTGTCTTTATTCCGTTCGTGCTGCTCCATATGCTTTTATTAATTGTAACGTTAAAAAGGGCAACTTTAATGTTCATGGGCCCATTATTCGTTCGTATCAAACATTTTTCTTTCGGCCTCTAAAACACTATTGTTTAGGCCATATGCATTTTACCACATTTTTTTGGGCCTACTTGGATGCCAAATATTTGTTTGTGTAGATGGGTTTGTTACTCGAATGAAATGCAAACTAGATTGTGTGTAAGGAGAGGACACTGAGCAGCTGTTTTCACATCTGGACACTGGAGCACTAGTGTGGGACACCAGAACACCATTTTTATTAGGGGGGCCACACAGGTGCTCCAGTGTATACTATAGGGGGGGCTACATCTGTGAAGCTTGTACTAAACAGGTAAAGTATTGCAGGTTGACAAAGGGCAATAAAAAAAATACATCTTGGAAGTCTGCCAAAATAGACAATTGTAACCCACTTCCAAGCAATGTTTCCTATTTCTAGTTCTGCCATCAAATATCTGTGTGCTAATTATACCATTTTTGTTTTATATAGGGGAGAAAAGACTCGGAGGACACCCCTCATCCGAGGAGACCACAGACCCCCCACCTCTGGAAGAAGGGGAACTAACACCAACCCAAGAAGAGCAGGAGGAAGAAGAAGATGTGGTGGAGTTTGGCACCACAACAGGTGAGTGTCTACGACCACAGGCTCAGGTAAAAGAGATGGATGGTGGCAGATTTTTGATACCTGTTTCTGTTTTCTTTCTCTCTTTTTAGGTGATCGTGATGTGAGGGATCCAGATCCTTTCACATCAGAAAGTGCCCAGATCCTGATCGAGGAGATCATGGGGTGTAATGTAGAACTGCAAAACATACAGGAAAAAAATCAATGATTTGATTAAAAAAAATAATAACATCATTGATGTTTTGGGGCAAATTTAAAACCCCACAAAATCACTTTTTGGATTGTGGTCCAATCTTTTAAAACTTTTTGCAATGTTTTGAAAAGCCAAATTTGGAGGATGCACACAGTGTGCCAACATGTGCTATCTGCCATTACGGGAGATCAATGGATGCGTTTTGGGGGTGCAACCCCTTCCTCAATTATAAAGTAGCGTTGAGGAAGGGCTTGCTCCCCCAAAACACGTCCCTTGATCCCCCTGATGGCAGATAGCACATGTTGACATTGGTAAATTGGTGTGCATCTTCCAAATTTGGCTTTTCCAGGGGTGATTTCCCCCCATCTGAACGCTATATCAAACCCAGTTCCTAAATACTGATGTCTCATATAGCCTTCAGGTTTTACCTAATGTAAACTTTGTAAGTTCAAGTTTTTTGGCTTTCTTGTTGGTTTTACACAGGCCTGTTTTATCTTAAATGGACATTTCGATTTTTGATAATGCTACTCCAAAAATTGTTATACAGCAAACATGTTGGTTTGTTTTAAAAATCTTTGGTAAATGCACATGTGATTGTGCAGGTATAAAAAAGTTTGTTAATCAAGAATGTGTGGATTATTGTCTCAACACTACAACACTTTTGGGGTGATGTAATTGCTGTTTTCAGCAAAAATGGGGGTTATTTCCTAAGGGCAAATCCTCTTTGCACTACAAGTGCAGTTTCAGTGCAGTTGCAAGTGCACTTGTAGTGAAATGTGTTTTTGCATTTAGGAAATAACAGCCAACAGTGCTTTGTATAATAAGGTTACACAATCACGACATTTTCTGGACTCAACACATTTCTGTCAGGGTCAGCTAAAAGAAACACAAGCAGTAAATGTCCACAAAGAATTTCTTTGATTTTTTTATTATAAAAAGGCTTCACAGATTGTCTGGCATATTGATAGCCCCCCTACCCGCAAAGAACTCCAGGTAGCGTAAACGGACATCACGGGCACTCAGGGAGGGCAAGCCAGGACGGCCGCTTTCAAGCGCCGTCAGTGTGGTTTGATGTATGATTCCGGCCTCAGGCCCAACTGAGCCAGCATAGTTGGCCGAATGTTTCCTTAAAAAGTTATGGAGAACACAGCACGCAAGTATAATATGGTTCAGTTTATACTCCGCCATATGGATGGGTGTCATAAATAGGCGGAACCGGCTGGCCAGGATTCCAAATGTGTTCTCCACCACTCTTCGGGCTCTGGCCAGCCGGTAATTAAAAACCCTCTGTTCCGGGGTGAGGGTCCTCATTGGGAATGGCCGCATCAGGTGGTCCCCCAGCGCAAATGCTTCATCAGCAACGAGCACAAATGGGAGTCCTTCCACATTGTCCTCTGGAGCTGGCAAGTCCAAGCTGCCATTCTGGAGACGTCTGTAGAACTCTGTCTGGGCGATGACTCCACCATCGGACATCCGGCCATTCTTCCCCACGTCCACATACAAGAAGTCGTAATTAGCCGACACCACCGCCAACATCACTATACTATTAAACCCCTTGTAATTATAATAGTACGACCCGAGTTGGGTGGTGGGACGATGTGGACATGTTTCCCATCAATTGCCCCTCCGCAGTTAGGAAAGTCCCACAGCTCGGCAAAGTGGGAGGCCACAGTCTGCCATTTCTGTGGCGTGGAAGGAAACTGTTGAGGAAAAAACAATAAACATTACTATTTTTACTCTGAAACATGGCAAGCAGATTAGACACAAACATTATGGGGCAACCACCAGATAGCATTTATTAAGGGGAATTTAACAACGCCAAAGTATAAGGTACACCCATCATATCCCCCCCCCCCCTCTCATGGGCCATTTCTAACATTATAGGGGGTGTGTGGAAATCTTGGACAGGTAACCCTCTTCACTTCATTGAGAGATGAATGCCTAAATAATGGGTATTACTTTGAACAGACCCTCCTTAGTTACACTATTGGCAGTCCACTGGACAGGTAAGAAGTGTCATAATACAAAGATATAAATACACATTGTACACATTTGAGGACATTTGGACATTCTGCTATTACCTATCAAGATAATAATAGTATCCCAAAAATTTAAACAGTACCATTTGAAAGTATACAGGCAGGCCCTTGCACTACATGCTTTGGGGAATTCATCCATAAATCTGAGCACTAAAGAGGTGGGTATAGTGTGTATGGGTTTGGCAAAGTCAGCAGATAGATGATTGAGGATAGAGAATTGGGATCAGCTGACTTAGCAGTTGGGGGAGGGAGGGTTACTAAAAATTATTTGGGGACACCACAAAAAAAAAGCCTCTGGCACTCTGCCTGAATTTAAAGCAAAAATAACATTTCTAAACATTTTAGGGGGTGTTTGGGGTAAAGCACTACTATGGAGCAGAAAAAATACATTGTTAAGTGACTACATGAGGTGAATATAGGGCCAGGAGACACCATGCTGGAGAGGTTAGTGAAGGGCAAATATGTATGAAGGACCTAAAATAATAATTACATAAAAATCCAGCATGCATGAGGACAAAGGGGGCATTCACAGCATATTACAATCATGGTAATTAGGGAATGAGGAAAGAAATACAACATATTAGCAAACATTCAATACAATAAAATGTGATATAAAAGGATAAAAATCTTACCTTCATATACTCCTTCTGTAGCACCTGTATGATGGCAGAACAGGTCTCTGGGATAATGATCCCCAGAGCCTGGGGGGGAGATGCCTGTCGAGAACTTTAAGTCCTGCAGACTTCTCCCTGTCGCCAAATACCGCAGGGTAGCGACCAACCTCTGCTCCGGAGTGATGGCTTGCCTCATGCAGGTATCCTGCCTGCTGATATAGGGGGTCAGCGAAGCCAACAGATGGTGAAACACGGGGTCCGTCATCCTGAGAAAGTTTCTGAAATCATCAGGATTATTCTCACGGATCTCACGGAGGAAAGGCATATGAGAGAACTGGTCACGCTGAAGCAACCAATTCTTGGTCCATGAACTCCTCCCCACCCTGTTCCTGGACTGGACTTGTGTCAAGGTCAGGACCCCAACACCAAGCCCCCGCACAGCACGAACTCTACGAGGCGTACGCATACGAAACATGGCTAGAAAACGGTCGGCTGCTCAGAACGAAGTAACAGAACGCACTGAAGAACAGCAAGGCCTGTGAAGAGCGACCTGAAAAACAGTAACGAACGAACAAGAATACAATGACTACTTAAAGTCACGCGGAACTTGCTGCACGCACTGAAGACCAGATACAAACCCACAAGCACAAACTGAACAGCAGAAAATGATCTGAAAGCCACGAGTCTGAAAAAGGGCGAATCCTCTCTCACCAAACTTTTACTAACACGAGATTAGCAAAAGGAGCCCAAAGGGTGCCGCGCTTGGTTCTGAACCGGCCTTTTCTAGTCTCGTAGTGTGCGTGACCGCGTGGTTGGCGATTGGAAATTCCGACAACTTTGTGCGACCGTGTGTAGACAAAACAAGTTTGAGCCAACATCCGTCGGAAAAAATCCTAGGATTTTGTTGTCGGAATGTCCGAACAAAGTCCGACCGTGTGTACGCCCTATTAGAGACCAATGCAGTCTCACAACTGAGTAAGACATAGGCAAGCTGAAGGCTAATTTAGAAACTCTGGGGGCATTTCAAACTTATTTTACCTAGCAAGAGGAGATATCTCTGTTTTGAAAGGATTTGGTATGAGAGAATCTGAAAAGGGAATAAAATATGATTAAGGAAGTGAATTGTAGTTTAACAGTCTATCCCTCTGTCCAAGGTTTTACTTACCTCCCCATAAAAATAAATCAGGTTTGTTTGACAACTTTTGTCTTTCATGAATCCATGCTGTCTGTTGCTTAAAATATTTTTTTTTTCCCAGCAAGAACTCATTTATGTGGTCTTTTATTAAAGTCTCCGGTATCTTCCCGACTATAGAAGCTAAACGAATGGGTCTATAGTTACTTGGTAAAGACTTTGATCCCTTTTTAAATTTGGGCACCACATTGGCCCTACGCCAATCCAGTGGTACCATTTCAGTCACTAACGAGTCCCTAAAAATTAGAAACATGGCTTTGAAATGACAGCGCTCAGTTATTTTAGGATCCGTGGGTGGATGCCATCTAGTCCAGGCGCTTTATTCACCTTTATTCTGTCTAAATATTTTTGGACCATATCACTTTTGAGCCATTGTGGATCATTTGGGGCTGTATCAATACTATCCCCATTATGGACATGAGCTCCCCCATGCTCCTTTGTATACACAGAGCTGAAGAAAGTGTTTAAGAAGTTTACCTTCTCTTTGTCCCCAGTCACCCACTCTAGATTATTTTGTGAGGGGCCTACATGCTCAGACCTGACTTTTTTCACCATTAATATATTTGAAGAATTTTTTGGGGTTTGTCTTAATATCTTTTGCAATCTGTCATTCGTTTTGAATTGTTATTTCCTTTTTACATATTCTGTTATATTCTTTGTAACATTTAAACAATGATAGTGTTCCTTCATTTTTCTATTTTTTAAAAGCTCTTTCCTTATTATTTATAGCTTTTTTTTTCTTTGGCTGTGAGTTTTTAGCCTTTTTACGTATTGTCTGTGGGAATATACTTTGCAGTGAGTTCGCATACAGTCTTTTTGAACAATTCCTATTTCTGTTCTGTGTTCATCAATGCCAATATTCCCTCCCAGTGTAAATCTTGGAGAGCAACCCTCATCCTTGGAAAATTTGCTCTCTTAAAGTTAAGTGCTTTTATCTTTATCGTATGTGTTTGTTGCTTACAGCTAACAATAAATTAAATCATGTTTTGGTCACTACTACCCAGATGTTCTTTTATATGAATATTAGTAATAAGCTCTGCATAGTTTGAGATTACCAGGTCCAGCAGAGCGTCATTCCTAGTCGGAGCCTCAATAAACTGGACCATAAAATTATCTTCTGATAGGTTTATAAATTTTTGCCCTTTAACTGTCTCAGCAGTGCCATTACTCCAGTCAATTTCCATGTAATTAAAATCCCTCATTATTATCACTGTCCCAGCCTTTGCAGCCCTTTCCATCTGTGCAAGGAGCTCAATCTCCACCTCCTCATTAACACTGGGAACTCTATAACAAACTCCAATGATAACCTTTTTTAGGATGCACACCCATGTACAGTTTCACCCATAATGATCCAGACTCATCACACTCTCCATCAACTAGGTCCTTTTTCACACTCACTTTGAGATTACTTCTCACATAGGGACAGACACCAGCAGCCCTCCATTTTACCCTGTCTTTCCGAAAGAGAGCATAGCCAGGAATATTAATAGCCCTTTCCTGTGAAGAATGGCCAGTCTTACTGCTGAGGGCTGCGTATATTGCCTGTTGTTGCTCCAGTTTGCCAGTATCCGAACTGAACTGGAGCAGGGATTTAAAACGTGAAGCAGGCGCAAAATAAAGAATAATGTGATATGGGTTGTGGGGGTAAAATGGGCATGTGGCAGGAAGTAAAATGGACAGAGCTGATGGAATCTGGGAGTAGTTGTGGGTGTAGCAAAGAGGTATGTTTATTATGTTGACCAGTGGAAAGTTGTCTGCCTGCCACCGTCAACTGTTTTATTACTGCCACCATTTGTAATATAGCACAGCAGTATCAGAATGTAAGCAAATTCAAATTTGAATGTATCCGAATTTCTGAATACAACAGAATTTCAACTAATCCAAAATAAAAATTAACTAAATAAATTAAATTAATTTGTTTTATTTGGATGTTTGAAGCATCCGAATAAAACATATAGCTGTTTAAGGAGCGGGGCGGTCTCCCGGCCGCTGCGTCCTTGACAACAAATGACACCTCTGTTGTCATCGGGATTCCCCGCTGACAGCAGAATATAAACAAACCAGTGCCGACTTAAAAAAAAATTTGAATGAATGGGTACATTGTACCCTTACACATTCACCAAAAAAGGGTCAAAAATAAATAAAAATACAGAGACAGTTTTTGACAAGTTTTTTATTAAAAAACAAAAACAATGTCCCCTGAAGTAAATCCAGCATCAATCACGATAAATGCCGCCGCCAACCCAAAAAAAATATTTTAAAAAATACCTCTGCACCTGTCGCCTCCCATTGTCTGACATTTCTGGTTCCCACTGATGTTAAATAAACAAAGGGGTGAAGTCTCCAGTTTATTAAGCGTCACTAGGCACCCGTTGACTGACAGCACCAGTTAATATACAAAGGAGCGGGTTCACCTGTCATCGGTGAACCCGTCCCTTTGTTTATTTAACGCCGGTGGGAACCGGAGATGTCAGACATTGGGAGGCAAGCGTTGGGCATGGAGCTTTTTTTTTGTCGGGCCGTCAGTGGCGTTCATCATGATTGACGCCGGATTTACTTTGGAGGACATTGTGTTTGTTTTTTACTAAAGGACTTGTCAAAAACTATTTCTGAGTCTTTATTTATTTTTGACACTTTTTTGGTGAATGTGTTGTGTATCCCATACTCATATTCATATAGGGGGGTCTTCTAGATTCCGATAAGCCCCCCCTTCAGACCCCCACAACCACAACCCAGGATTTTGGGTTAGAGGCCCTTATCCCTACCGCAAAGCAACCGCCATGTTGAGGGTATGTGGCCTGGTATGGTTCAGGAGGAGGGGGGTGTCTTCGCTCGTGCACACCCCCCCTTGCTGACCTGCCGGGCTGCATGCTCATGTAGGGCCTGCTATGGATTTGGGAAACCCCCACATTTTTTTGTTTTTTTTTATAATTTATGCTGGCACTTGTTTTCTTTATATTATGCTGTCAGTGGGTAATCCCACTGACAGCCGATGAGTCATCGGCTGTTAGGGATGCAGCAGCCGGGAGGCCACCCCACTCTTTAACAACCAGCTATTCCTCACACAGGATACGGATCAGATCAATATTTTGATTCAATATGAATTAAACAAAATGAAACAAATTCTAAAAACTAATCAAACAACATTAGTAACATAATAAATAAATCTATCCTAAACAAAACGAAACAAATTTTCCCATTTTCCACGTGTCTATTAAGCTCCCCTCCAGGAAGCAGTACTTAAAACAGGAAGCTCCTAGTGCTGGGTGTGGAGTAGAAAGAGTTTTGGAGAGGAGACACCTGGTTGTGTGCTGCTTGTCTGCTGGAAACTGCTAAAACAGCTTAAAGTGGTTTTAAAGCCTTAAGGTTTAATGCATTCTATACACTAAGGTGAAAAACCTTCTGTGCTGCAGATGCCCCATGTGCACGAGTGCAGTGGCTCCCAGCGCTGTCTCTCTCCTCATTGAACAGATTGATAGTCTGTCAATCAAATCTGGTGACACGGGAGCGGGGGGGGGCGGGGCTTCGCGCAGTAGGGAACCGGCTTTAAACCTAAAAGACTTCACTGCCGGTTTCCCTTAAATCGAAAATTCGAAAATCGGTTGGGGGGGGGCCGACATCACGGGCTCCCTGGACAGGTAAATAAAAGGTTAATATGTGGATGTGGCGCTGTCCTAGATAGTAGGCTAATGGATACCATATAAATCGCATATAAACCAAATAACCATATGAAAGGTGATCCACTATGAGTGGGGGTGGGAAAGAGGGGAGGGGGAGGGGAAGTGGAAGGGATAGGGAAAATATTCAATTGGTAACGTCCAAGGTACTACATATATTCAATAAAGTTTCAAAACCACATATAATACATGACTTGTGCTCAGTGCAGTTGAAATAGTATATATATAATACTTATAAATTATTTAACATAAAAAATTATTTATCATTTATCAGACACTTGTAATAAACTGGATAAAATAAAATAAACCGTGACTGGTGCTCAGTGCAACATAAGTGATTTTAAACAGTCCTTGTAAAATTCTTGGTGTTTCTTTAGACCTAGGCAGGTGTATCCATACATGCATCTGCTGCCTGTGTTAATTTTTAGTGACCGGGTGCTCGTGTCTTGTCTTGTGATCATGCAGACACTCACAAGCTTCTTTAATCCCTGCGGGGGTGACACGCAGTCACAGTATATGCCACTGTGCGGCAGTCCTTAGCAATTTCTGGATCAAGGTGACGTTTAAACATAAAAGAAAGAGGAGATTCCCATAGCGTAAAACCATAAGCACTCTTTATTTAAAGCAGATGATAGAGTGGTACTCACATTTTAGTGGTTTAAAAACAGGCAACCAATTGCCATCAAAAAGCAAAGCGTCAGGTTTAAAAGCTGTATTCACTGGGAGATGATGCAAAGGCGCCACGCCCTACGCGTTTCATCAGAGGACGTCTACAGGGGCGTGACCCCTTGCCTCACCTCCCCTCCTTTTATGCTGTGCGATGTATGCTATGCGCCTGCGTTCCGAGAAAACTCCGGCGGCCATTTTGTCTTAGATTTGCAGACCGAAGTCCGCGGCCATTTTGTGTATGATTTTGCAGACCGAAGCCACATGGAAACATCTAATAAGGTGACCATTGCCTTGTAAGCCAAAGCCCTGGCCATTTTGTCAATTATTTTACAGACCGAAGCCTCGTAGGAACGGTTAATGAAATAGTCGTTTGCCCACAGTATTGCAGGCCGATGCCCACGGCCATTTTTCCTGTGGTTTATACGGGCCGCAGTAAGCTATGAGGTGACAACGTGCAGACAAAGATGCCGCTCGTATTGGTGTCACCTTTATGCTGATAAAAATGAATGTGTTGTATTATAAAAGGAGGCAATATTGGTCCACCGCACAATATAATCAGATAATAGTTGTTCCCTGACGTGATACACAGTAAAAAATACATAAAATACATAAAATAACATGTAAAAAACATATATATTTATTACATTAAGGAATACTAGAAAATTAAAACTGCAAACTAAAATTAAATTAAAAACAAGAGTCCCAGACTGCCTGTCTGTCTACATGGTTTTTTCCTTTTTTTATTTTTTGTTAAAGCTACCACCTCTTTCTTGCAGCAACATAATAGAGACTCTGGTGCAAGCTCTTGTTGCTATACAACTGCAATCTACTGAACGCTCTGGCGGATCAAAACTTTTACTGTACACCTGGGACAGCAGAGGATCAACCTGCTGGCTCTTCCAAATTGCAGAAGACCCTCTACATTTCATTAACCCACACCTGCTGCTGTTCTGCTAGCTACATTTGATAAGGATCCCCATTGAACGAATGTCCTTTAATGCCAGTCTCCGAGTCAAGGCTACAAGAACAGAGCTCGTCAGAGCTTTACCTAAGATATGTGCCCCTGTGATATTCCAGGAGAAATGATTGCTTTAACTTACTTCTCTAGGCTGGGTATTGAGCTGTGAGTGAATGAGCCTAGTGTCTCAGTACTGTAACTATGATATGTGCCCCTGCAACACTCCAGGAGAAGTGATTCGTTTAACTAATGTTGTTATCCTTACTAATGTTTGGGTTAAAAGTGAGGGAGGCCAGAGCCTCAGTTTGTAACTAAGAAACGTGCCCCTGCAATAGCTCAGGAGAAATGATTACTATAAATTCTTATATTTTTGATACTGCATGGGTTAAAAATGTATGAGCATAGAGTCTCAGTTGCTTAACTAAGAAAGGAGCCCCTGTAGCTGTACAGGTGAAATGTTTTTTTATAACCTATATTATTTTTGCTAGCGTTTGGGTTAATGGTGAATAAGACTAGAACCTCAGGTTTGTAACTAAGAAATGTGCCCCTGCAACAGCTCAGGAGAAATGATCTTTATAAACTCAGGAGATATTTTTGGCTGGTAACTGGGTAGGAGTGAGGGAGCCCAGTACCTCCATACTGTAACCAAGCCATGTGCCCCTGTAATAGTCCAGGAGAATTGAATTCTTTATATCAATTGTCTTCCAGCATCTGTTGTCTGGCTAGACAACTTCATCGTAGCTAAGTTCACGCCCCTTCTACGGTTGTAATAGTTGGGATTTATGGGGATCTACACATCACCAGTTTCAAGGGGGTGTGGGGGAGGGAGGGGAGTTTTCTGTGGTTGCAGACACAGGGGAATCAGATGTGCTAGTTTACTAGAAAAAGGAGTTGCTTTTGACACAAGTGGGTTTTTTTGCCCTACATCACTATACCAGATGATCGTTGAAATGCAGTTGGATTTACTACTGTACGGAGTTCATGATTTCAAGTCGCTAGACAGAGCAGAAGTATTGATGTTTAAGCAAACCAGGGGATGGGTGGGACTTGTGGATCCGACACGCTATACTTTTGGAATTGGTTAGATGACTGACATCTCTATTATTTCGTGGAATGTCAGGGGACTAAACTCAGCCATAAAGAGATCTCTTGTCTTTAAATATATACAAAAGTACGTACCTCACATATGTATACTGCAAGAGACGCATCTGGTGGGCTCCAAAATTCTTGGGTTAAAAAAGGCCTGGGTGGGGACGCATTACCACTCTACTTATTCCAGTTATGCCAGGGGAGTGAGCGTGTTGATCCGCAGATCCCTCCCATCTCAGATCCTAGATGTTAAAACTGACATTGAAGGTAGATATGTGATAATACATATGTCTGTTCACTCCAAACGGATGGTATTGGTGGGTTTGTATCTCCCCCCTCCTGCGAGGGTCCAACTTCTATATGATATTATGCAGAATGTCATGGGATATCATACTCAAGAAGTTTTTATTTTTGGAGATTTTAACTTAGTACCCTCTCAGGAGGCAGATAGACTCAACCCTGGGGCCCGCACCTCGTCAGAGCTGCAGAGCTGGGCGACTACTTTCGCTCTGACGGATGCATGGCGACATTTTCATCCCATGGATCGAGAATTTACTTGCCATTCAGCCTCACACAGAGCTCTATCCCGAATAGATCTAGCATATGTGTCTGGAGATGCACTCTGCTGGGCAAGAGAGGTCAAACACCTGCCACGGGGTATATCAGACCATGCTCCCCTTAATCTTGTCATCTCCCTGGGTGGTTCATCAGGCCCAAGGCTATGGCGTCTATCCAGATTCTGGGCGCTAGATGAAAAGATTCAGGAGGTAATGCCGGAAGCTATTTGCAATTTTGGTTGAGAAATAGGGAGTCGGCGGACCCACAGACCCTCTGGGATACTTTCAAGGCCTGGGTTAGGGGGGAATATATATCCCGTATATCTTCAATGCAGAGGGAGGCTGCTCGGTCCCTGGAGCGGCTGGAGGAGGTGGCGGGGGAGAGTGAGGCAGCTTATGTAAGATCCCCTACTGAACCAAACTACTACACATGGCAGGGGGCTTTGAGGGAACTCTCCTTATTTAATGTAGAACAAACTAAGAAATCTATGCTACACTCCACACAGAGGATATTTGAATACGGCAATAAAAATGGAAGATTGTTAGCCTGGCTAGCACGTGGACAATTGGGTACTACACATATAGCAGGGGTACGGAGTGATAATGGGGAATTGCTGACCTTACCAGAGGACATTAATGATAGATTTTCCTGTTACTTCAGGGATCTATACGCTTCTAGAGCTAGTGATAACCCTTTATCATTGCAGGAATACTTACACAGTGTCCCATTTCCTACGCTGTCTGACGAACATAGGGCAATGTTGGATAAGGATATCTCCTTAGAAGAGGTCCAGACTGCTATCGGGGGTCTGCAGATAGGAAAGACACCTGGGGCGGATGGACTCCTTACGGAGTTCTACTCTCAAAATATGGAGCTCCTTGCACCCAAACTCACATCCCTCTTTGCTGGACTGGTCGGTGGAGGTCCTCTGCCGGAGTCCATGGAGGAGGCGGTCATTGTATTGATCCATAAACAGGGTAAGGACCCCCAAGAATGCGCGTCATACAGGCCCATTTCACTACTTAATGTGGACATGAAAGTCTTGGCCAAGATCCTTGCCACCCGCCTGTCATCAGTTATATCGACATTAGTTCATGTTGATCAGACCGGCTTTATGCCGGGTAAGGGGACAGATATTAATATTAGACGCCTCTTCCTAAATTTGTCCATTACTCATAAAAACTGTGGGAGTAGGGTGATCGCCTCCTTGGATGCTGAAAAGGCGTTTGACTCTGTGGAGTGGGAATATCTTTGGGAGGTGCTAGGGCGATTCGGTTTTGGCCCTGGCTTTCTCCGTTGGATCCAGTTGCTTTACCGAGCACCGAAAGCTAGGGGAGTCCCTGACCCCTTCCCGCTCCACAGAGGCACTCGCCAGGGGTGCCCGCTGTCACCTAGTTTATTCGCTCTCGCCCTGGAGCCCTTAGCGATATTAGTGAGAGAATCTTCGGAGGTCAGGGGGCTGAAGATTGGTAGACTGGAAGAGAAAATCTCCCTATATGCGGACGACGCATTGCTCTATTTGAACGATGCGGGACCATCTTTGCTGGCTGCCCTGGACATTTTTGATAGATTTGGTGCTGCATCAGGGATTAGAATAAATTGGTCTAAGTCAGTCCTGTTCCCTCTCGATGGCGGGATCCCGGTTGCGGCGGGGGGTACGCCCCTACAGTGGGTCTCAGAGTTCAAGTACTTTGGGGTCCGGGTATCCAGGGACATTGCCCAATACTATAATCTAAATATGATTCCTCTGCTCCGTCTCCTTAAAGAAAGATGTCGCGCATGGGCTGAACTGCCACTTAATTTACTAGGACGTATAAATATCCTAAAGATGATGCTTCTACCCAAGTTTACCTATCTTTTCAGAAATAGCCCGATTTGGCTACCAGCGTCCTTTTTTCAGGAAATAGACAAACAAATTATCTCCTTTATTTGGAATGGTGCCATTCCGAGATTAGCCAAATCCACCCTACAACTACCGACCCAGTCGGGGGGGCTTGCCCTTCCTAATTTCAAACTGTATTATTGGGCGGCGATGCTGGTGACGGCGTACTGGTGGTTCGAGGGGAAACGTTCCAACGCCGCGGTCTGTGTGGAGGCGGCACATTTAGGATCTATACAAGATCTGCAAAATCTGGTTTATAGGGGGGTAAAGGCATACGAGGAGCTTCCTGCTCCGTCCAGGGCAACACTTCAAGTGTGGAGGATGGCTAGAAGGAGGTTCTCCTTTGTGGGGCGATGGGCGCCCGTCCAGCCTCTCTGGGGAAACCCTCAGTTGCCCCATTTCCGCACAATACCTGATCCTCAGCTCTGGGCGGAATTCGGAATCAAAACCCTCAGAGACATAATGCCCAATGGGGAACTGATGTCTTTTGCCCTTATGTCAAGGACATATGGATTCCCGGGATGGATGTTTTTCCGATATGCACAGTTACGCCACGCGACTAGGGCACAATTTCCTACCCCTCCTCTCCTACAATTAGACCCGTTGGAAGATCTGCTTTCTAGCAGTGACCTAACAAAGCCCCTGTCAGCTATATATACCACGCTGCTCCCTAGGGAGATACCCAAGATGGACAGGCTATGGAATACCTGGAAATCAGATATTCCCACTTTGGAAAGGGAGGACTGGGAAACCTGTCTGGAACAAGGCCCCAAACTTGTAATATCAGCCGGAGATAAACTGACACAAACTAAATTTTTACACAGGATTTACTTTACGCCGGCAAGACTATCCAAAATATACCCTGATAGGGATCCACATTGCCCTAGATGTCGAACTCAGATAGGCACGTTTATACACATGTTTTGGGACTGTCCTGCATTGTCAAAGTTCTGGTTGGGAGTGTATGATTATTTGAATGTTAGAATGGACCTATCTGTTCCAAAAACACCTGAGATAGCTCTCTTGGGAATACACGAGGATGAACACAGGACACATCATAGTAAAATTCTAATCTCATTCCTCTTCTATTATGCTAAAAAGGAGATCCTTGCTGGCTGGACCTCGGCTAACCCTCCGACCCTTTCCTCCTGGGAAAAGAGAGTAAACACTGCTTTGCCCCTCTACAGGCTGACGTATATTAGTCGGGGATGCCCCTGGAAGTTCGACAAGGTTTGGCTACCATGGATTGGTGGATGA
The DNA here is from genome assembly GCA_037952925.1 of Lithobates clamitans. NCBI lineage: Eukaryota > Metazoa > Chordata > Amphibia > Anura > Ranidae > Lithobates > Lithobates clamitans. The sequence continues at coordinate 7,082,380 of JBBGZY010000497.1, forward strand.
TACTGCCCTTGGTTCTCTCAGCGGGGTGTCGGGTCACTGGGTTATGGGTGGGAGGGGATGGATGACCCTGTGGTCATGTTGCTATAAGGATGTAACTAAACTATTACACGCTTTCTTCTCTGGTTTAGTAGACACCTCTCACGACTCCTTATCTATTGATGTAACGACAAGCCTGATAGGCATACCAAGCATGATCAACAATCCGCTACCAAATGTGTTTATATAGCTGCATTGGATACAGTAGGTTAAATCTTATGTGAGTAAGAGTCTACCTATAGTCGATTATATGATCCGTTTTTCCATGTACCTGCCTACACATGTCCTGTTTTATTTACCTTCTTTTTTTCTGTACTGCATTTTATACTTTTCAATAAAGCACTCCTGATTGTTAAAAAAAAAAAACAAGAGTCCCTTTCTTCAAAAAAATAATAAGTGGGTATTTTAAAATTGCGGTCTCTGTTTATGCATAAATCTGTATACATGCAACCATGTATACGCAATGTAAATGAACACCTGGAAAGGGGGGGAAGGGAGGAGAATTGATTTATCATACGTGGAATAAGACAAAACACTTCATCTTTTGAGAAAATACAAATAAAAATGAAAAAAGATATATATAAAATAAAGTATATGCCAAAACAGAGGTACAAAGAGAGAAGAGCTTTTTTATTATTTATGTGGGTGAAAGGGGGTATTATCCCAATATTAAAATCTAATATTTCAGATGTCATATAATACTTTAAAGTTATATTTTGAAGGTGTGATTATTATTCTAATAATTAGTGAGAAAGCAGTTTAGGTCGACATCTATATTCATTCCTGCTGGTTGTAATGTATCCAGCTGGAAGATCCATGTGGTTTCATTTTGCGACACTTTCACTTTTTTGTTGTCACCCCTCCAATGTCCCTTAATTTTGTCAATGGCGTAAAAAGTTAAACCTGTGGGGTCCCTGTTGTGGTGGTCTCTAAAGTGTCTGGATACACTATGTTTTTTGAAACCATTTTTTATGTTTGTGATATGTTCTCTGATTCTTATGTGTAATTTCCTAGTTGTGCGTCCCACGTACTGTTTACGGCATGGACATTCTAATACATAAGCAACGTGTGTATTATTGCATGTTATCAGATCCCTGAGGGTGTATTCGTTTCCATTAGATGTCGACCTAAATTTAGTTGTCCTTTTGTTTGTTTTTTTGCTCACTCTGCACGGCTAACATTTGCCACATTTGAAAAAGCCTTTTAAATTGTTGCCTATTTTAATTTGTTTTTAAAAGGTTTTTTCAAATGTGGCAAATGTTTGCCGTGCAGAGTGAGCAAAAAAACAAACAAAAGGACAACTAAATTTAGGTTGACATCTAATGGAAATGAATACACCATCAGGGATCTGATAACGTGCAATAATACACACGTTACTTATGTATTTGAATGTCCGTGCTGTAAACAGTACGTGGGACGCACAACTAGGAAATTACACATAAGAATCAGAGAACATATCACAAACATAAAAAATGGTTTCAAAAAACATAGTGTATCCAGACACTTTAGAGACCACCACAACAGGGACCCCACAGGTTTAACTTTTTACACCATTGACAAAATTAAGGTCACTGCCACCTGATACATTGTCTGCAAAACCACAGTTTTAGCAAGATCAGGCCTGATCTCTGCTAGTACTAGCAGTTAATTTTATTTCTAGCGTAGCATGCAAGCAGTTCCTGATTGCTAGCCAGGAACTCTTTTTCCCATATTTGCCACTAAGTACATGTAAAGTTAGTGCCCAAAATGTCCAAAAATGTTACAGTAGTAAGGAGTAGGGATAGGCTGTCTGTTCGAGTCGATTATTATAACGGCATTATGGGCCGTTCGTGCCAAATTTGAGCGGTGCGTCACGGCCCATAATGCACTGCGTCATCATAGTGCAATGCTGGCTGATGATTGGCCAAGCATGCACTATGACCCGCATGCTTTGGCCAATCACAGCGCCATCAGCGAAGAGAGCCATAATTGGCCAAAGGCAGCGTGCCTTTGGCCAATTATGGCTCAGGGGGTTAATTCCACGCACCACACTATATAAGGCTGCCTGCACGCCGGCCGTGTGTAGTGTGTTGGTGGCGTTGTTAAGAGAGAGACAGAGATAGAGAGACAGAGAGGGGCTGAGAGAGTGTCATACACACTGTATACAGTTTAGCTAGATCTCACTGCAGACCATTCCTGTTGTACTGTTTCTAATATACTTTAGGCAGGCAGTTGATTCAGTTAGCTGCAGTGTATTACATATATATATAAATATATATATATATATATATATATATATATATATATATATATATACAGTCAGTCTAGTATATTAATATATCCACTGCATACAGTTTAGCTAGATCTCACTGCAGACCGTTTCTGCTGTACTGTTTCTAATATACTTTAGGCAGGCAGTCGATTCAGTTAGCTGCAGTGTATTTCATATATATATATATATATATACAGTCAGTCTAGTATGTATATATATATATATATATATATATATATATATATATATATATATATACACACTGTATACAGTTTAGCTAGATCTCACTGCAGTCCGTTCCTGGTGTACTGTTGCTAATATACTTCAGGCAGGCAAGCGATACAGTTAGCTTCAGTGTATTTAGTATATATATATATATATATACATCTCGGCTTTGTATATATATATATATATATATATATATATATACTGTATACAGTTTAGCTTCATCTCACTGCAGACCGTTCCTGGTGCACTGTTTCTAATATACTTCAGGCAGGCAGTTGATTCAGCTAGCTGCAGTGCATTTAATAAATATATATATACTTATATTAAAAGTATATATATATTTATACAGGCTTGTATATAGTCTAGCCAGGCCTATACCTGACTGTAGGCCATTCCTGGAGTACGTGTTCAAAGACACTTTCAGACAGGTGACTCAGTGAGCTGCACTCACTGAGTGCTATATATAGTCTAGTGATATAGTCTAGTGAAGCCTATACCTGATTGTAGGCCATTCCTGGAGTGCGTGTTCAAAGAAACTTTCAGGCAGGCAGGCAGGTGACTCAGCGAGCTGAAGTTCATAAAGTATATATCCACTGGATTGTAGTCCAGCCAAGCCTATACCTGACTGTAGGCCATTCCTGGAGTGCGTGTTCAAAGACCCTTTAGGCAGGCAGGCAGGTGACTCAGTGAGCTGCAGTTCATAAAATATATATCCACTGCATTGTAGTCCAGCCAAGCCTATACCTGACTGTAGGCCATTCCTGGAGTACGTGTTCAAAGACACTTTCAGGCAGGTGACTCAGTGAGCTGCAGTTCATAAAATATATATCCACTGCATTGTAGTCCAGCCAAGCCTATACCTGACTGTAGGCAGTTCCTGAAGTACGTTTTCAAAGACACTTTCAGGCAGGTGACTCAGTGAGCTGCAGTTCATTTATATATATATATACAGGCTTGTATATACAGTGGGGACGGAAAGTATTCAGACCCCCTTAAATTTTTCACTCTTTGTTATATTGCAGTCATTTTCTAAAATAATTTAAGTTCATTTTTTTCCTCATTAATGTACACACAGCACCACATATTGACGGAAAAACACAGAATTGTTGACATTTTTGCAGATGTATTAAAAAAGAAAAACTGAAATATCACATGGTCCTAAGTATTCACACCCTTTGCTCAGTATTTAGTAGAAGCACCCTTTTGATCTAATACAACCATGAGTCTTTTTGGGAAAGATGCAACAAGTTTTTCACACCTGGATTTGGGGATCCTTTGCCATTCCTCCTTGCAGATCCTCTCCAGTTCTGTCAGGTTGGATGGTAAACGTTGGTGGACAGCCATTTTTAGGTCTCTCCAGAGATGCTCAATTGGGTTTAAGTCAGGGCTCTGGCTGGGCCATTCAAGAACAGTCACGGAGTTGTTGTGAAGCTTGTTATTTTAGCTGTGTGCTTAGGGCCATTGTCTTGTTGGAAGGTAAACCTTCGGCCCAGTCTGAGGTCCTGAGCACTCTTGAGACACTCTTTTCATCCAGGATATCCCTGTACTTGGCCGCATTCATCTTTCCCTCGATTGCATCCTGTCCCTGCAGCTGAAAAACCTCCACAGCATGATGCTGCCACGACCACGCTTCGCTATTGGGACTGTATTAGACAGGTGATGAGCAGTGCCTGGTTTTCTCCACACATACCGCTTAGAATTAAGGCCAAAAAGTTCTATCTTGATCTCATCAGACCAGAGAATCTTATTTCTCACCATCTTGGAGGCCTTCAGGTGTTTTTTTTTTAGCAAGCTCCATGCGGGCTTTCATGTGTCTTGCACTGAGGAGAGGCTTCCATTGGGCCACTCTGCCATAAAACCCCGACTGGTGGAGGGCTGCAGTGATGGTTGACTTTCCACAACTTTCTCCCATCTCCCGACTGCATCTCTGGAGCTCAGCCACAGTGATCTTTGGGTTACCTCTCTCACCAAGGCTCTTCTCCCCCGATAGCTCAGTTTGGCCGGACGGCCAGCTCTAGGAAGGGTTCTGGTCGTCCCAAACATCTTCCATTTAAGGATTATGGAGGCCACTGTGCTCTTAGGAACCTTAAGTGCAGCAGAAATTTTTTTGTAACCTTGGCCAGATCTGTGCCTTGCCACAATTCTGTCTCTGAGCTCTTCAGGCAGTTCCTTTTTCCTCATGATTCTCATTTGCTGACATGCACTGTGAGCTGTAAGGTCTTATATAGACAGGTATGTGGCTTTCCTAATCAAGTCCAATCAGTATAATCAAAACACAGCTGGACTCAAATGAAGGTGTAGAACCATCTCAAGGATGATCAGAAGAAATGGACAGCACCTGAGTTAAATATATGAGTGTCACAGCAAAGGGTCTGAATACTTAGGGCCATGTGATATTTCAGTTTTTCTTTTTTAATAAATCTGCAAAAATGTCAACAATTCTGTGTTTTTCTGTCAATATGGGGTGCTGTGTGTACATTAATGAGGAAAAAATGTACTTAAATTATTTTAGCAAATGGTTGCAATATGACAAAGAGTGAAAAATTTAAGGGGTCTGAATACTTTCCACTGTATTTAACAGCAAGGCTCTTTCCTGCGCTCAACAAGAGTATCTGTGAGGGATTGCAGTGTTGTGGCACCACCACCACTGCCTAAGGCCCAATTTGTATGCCCCTGTTTAACAGGGGTGTGGAATTACAACTTTTGATCTAATATTTCACAGCAGGGCCTGTTCCTGTGCTCAACAAAAGTATCTGTGAGGCTTTACAGTGTTGTGCCACCACCACCACTGCCTAAGGCCCAATTTTTCTGCCCCTGTTTAACAGGGGCATGTAATTACAATTCTTGATATAATATTTCACAGCAGGGCCCGTTCCAGCGCCCACCAGAAGTAACTGTAAGAGCTTACAGTGTTCTGGTACCACCAACACCTAAGGCCCAATTTTCCGCAGGGTGTATAGGGCAGGCCATATAGTATATACAGGCGGTCCCCTATTTTCAAAAATCCGACTTACAAACGACTTCTACTTGCAAACGGAGGGAGACAACAGGAAGTGAGAGGAAATCTACTCCTAGGAAGGAAAATTCTCTCCTGTAAGCGTTAATATGGGAAAAAGGTGTCTCCTCCACTGATTTATCATCAATCCTTATTTCCCTTAAAAACCCCAAATTTTCAAAATCCAATTGTCATTGGGACAGAAAGTGAGGTGAAATCTTCTGAACGGGGGCACAGACAGCAAAACAAATGTTACAGGGGTGATAACCCTTCCCTATGTCTTCCAAAAAGCTTTAAAATAGATTTTTTGGCTGGAGCTACACTTACAAAATGTATCTGTTCCAAATTACAAACAGATTCTACATAAGAACAAACCTACAGTCCCTGTCTTGTTTGCACTGCCTGTATACTGCTGTTCAGAGTATTTAGGGCCTGGGGGCCCAACACCTTTTCTTTTTTTAATTTGATTCCCTTTAATATCCATACAAGACCCAAAGGGCCTGGTAATGGGCTGGGGGGGTACCCATGCCGTTTGTCTCACTGATTTTCATTCATATTGCCAGGACCCGACATTACATTAAAGCCTCAAGCAGTTTTAAATGACTTTTATTCCTTTAGAAATGTCATTTTGTGCAGGGACTGTTCTAAGCACGGGGAACAAGTGCCACTTTACAGACATACTAATGACACCCCCCAGCTATGATATTTAAAGGAATGTTTCACTTTTATTTTTTCACTTTAAGCATCATTAAAATCAGTGCTTTTTTTCCCATTGATACATGTCCCCTGGGGCAGCACCTGGGCCCCCAAACCCTTGTTAGGACAATAACTTGCATATTAGCCTTTAAAATTCACACTTTTGATTTCTCATGTTCGAGTCCCATAGACTTTAATGGTGTTCGAATGTTCGTGCAAACTTTTGGTCCGTTCGCATGTTCTGGATGCGAACCGAACCGGGGGGTGTTTGGCCCATCCCTAGTTAGGAGCCATACAGGATTCTGAGCAGGACAGATGAGACTGAAGGGCAGACCTCACTGTCCAAATCTGGGTCAGAATAGGAATCTGTAGTAAGCTGCGGCGCCCTCACAGCTAGCTCACATGATGGTGAAGAGGTTCCTGCTAAACCATGCATACCCAACCCCAGGTTGTTGAAGTGCTAGAAACACATAATTATGCTCAGATGAAGCAGGGCACAAGTATTAGCGCTGCACTCGTTTTTGTTGATCTGGCAGTACCAGCAGAGTAGTACATCCTGGCCTTTTAGACACCAGCACTGCAGTATTTCATGTTGTCAAGTGTCAAGCACCAGCAGTGCAGTACTGAGCTGACTAGCACTAGCAGCGTAAGGCAACCACAGCCATCAAGAATTCGAGCACAGGCCCCTACAGCCCATAATGTCCTTCCAGAGGTGATAGCAATCCCTAATTGGCTGTCCCCAGATTCAGTGACACCAGCTATGCCCTCCAGTCACAGCCCAGCCCAGCCCGGGCCTCAGGTGGAAACAACCAATTTATCAATGCCCCTTGCCTTTTTAGAGCTGATTTTCACCAAAGACCTCTATAAGTTGATTATGGACCAAAGTAATATTTATGCCCAGTCCTACTATGCCCAGTACATCGCCGCTAACCCAAATTTATACTTTGCCAGGCCATGCAAGTGGAAATGTATCATGGTTGACAAATGTAAAACTTTTTTGGGCCTAACCCTTAATATGGACATTACAAAAAAGAATGGATTGCGGTCATATTGGTCCACGGATCCAATTCATCATAATCGCATGTTCTCTGCTACAATGGCCAGGAAAAGATACAAGATAATAATGTGTAGCACTACCCCCGCAGGAGACGCTGGTGATTGTTGGTTATCTCCCACCCTGCACAGCCAGACACATGCATTTCCTAATCATTCCTGAGACAAGAAGTCCTTGTAGCTTTGTTTTTTTTTTTTTTTTATTTAGGGGAATTGAACTTGGATGGGGTAGGGTTATTATGGGATGCCCATTTGATCAGTAGAACTCTTCAGGGACACAACCTATATACATCTGATATATACACACTCCTCTTCTTCTACCTCCAGAAAGGCCCGTAATAACAGCATGTAATGCATAGTGGAGGGCATACATGACTGTGGTAGCAGGGGAGTTAATAGAGTTGGGGGGTTGGTATTAGGTAGCCGAGGGGGAGGTATCAAGAAGGGCTTTATAGGATGATCCCGCCCTGGGGGGGGAACAGTTGGTGAGGAAAGTTCCTGCCCACCCTCCCTTTATTGGTATAGTATGGTTAGGAGGATATGGTTATGGTTTAATTTTCAGAGGGGCGATGGTTGAAGATATGTCGTGGCAGTGGCGGGTGTTGGTCTGGGCAAAAGAAGGTAGATGGCAAAAAGTAAGAGTCTTTTTGGGAGCAAGCGTTGATATGGCTCATGATGGTGGTTCCCGGTAATGGAGGTTAGCCAGGAAGTGATAATGGGGCACTGCGGTCATTGCTAGTCTCTGAGCCAGCTTGTCGGCTTGAGGCCTATGTGATATATTTCATGGGACCGTCTTGTTATGGACACAGATGATAATTAAGCTATTGCTCAGACCAACGCTTAAAAATTCAGCAGGTTGTTTTAACAGATGTTTGTTTTGTTTGCTGTTTTTATGATAGATAATGTTTTATATGTTATATTTTATATTTAAGATTATTTGTTAAATAAATTAGGCTGCTACGGCCTTTTAATACTCTAATCTTGGTGTGGTTTGAGTTATTGGGGTAAGGGTATAAGTTGGGTAGTATAAGGGTTGGTAAATGACATCTGTTATCCGCCAGTCAAGCACAAACTTGCTTGTAGAACTGCAACACCCAGGACCACCAATCACTGATATTTGGATCCAGCAAAATCTCAGTTAGATCCTTGTGAATGCCCTTTGCAGGTAGGAACCCGGGGCCCCTTTTGGTGTAGCAGAAATAGAGGTCTTTGGTGCTAGCTGTCCTCTCCTGTGGCTACTGCTCCCAGTACCACCTCCTCAGGCACCGCCAGCCCGCCTGGCTGCAGCTGCCCCTTTCACTAGCCCTCTTGGCTACTTCTCCACAGTCCTCCCAGGCTGAGTCTTTATCCATCCTAGACTGCTTGCACCCAGGCCTTCAGGCATGCCTCTCAGTCCTCTAACTGCAACACTCACCAGTCCACGTGGCTGTCTTTTTCCCTGGAGATTTGCCCGGCAGTGTTCTCCAGCTGTCCTCTCCTTGCTCCCATGCCTCCTGGTCAGGATCCCTCCGTGTCTCATGAGAGGGTGTCCCTTCTGCACCTGAGCCCAGGCCTGGGTTCACCCCCCCTCCCCGCCAGACTGGGGAGCTACTCTTAACGGCCTCCGACAGCCTAACACTCCATTTCCATCTTCCATCCGAACTCCACACTCCCCCTGCTGGGCTGACCCCGAGTATGAGGGGGTCTGACCCCTGCCAACCCTTCTGTTGGGGATTGGTCAGGGCCCTCAGAATACTCCAGCTAACTCCTCCTAGACTCCTCCTAACTGCTTCTGGAACCTTCTCCAAGTTTCCAGCAAGCAGGGAGGAGTTACCAGAGAAACTGTTGCTGAGTCATCCAGCCTACCTGAGTCTCTCACCCAACCCAGAAAAACACCTAGGCTTAGCTGCCAGCAAAACCTGAAAATGTACTTACACTAACACAAAAAAAAATCCTACTCTAGCACTCTAGCAACGCTAGGGGGTGATACAAATGCATTTTATGCATTTCAGTTACAATAACCTTTGTCATCCCTGAGGTGACCCTGACTATGATTGGCTCCACAAAATTCAACCCCTCATAAATTAGCAGTCCCAGAAATTTGCAGACGTGTATACGCCCCAACAGGGCATCTGCAGAGACGAGTTTCTTGTACATTTTAGTGGCAGGCTTGCAATCAAGCAATATCTCCCCACTAAGAATGCCAGATATGGAGTACAATCTTTTAAGCTGTGTGAGAGGGCCACAGGCTATACATAACACTTTAGAACTGATGAGGGAAAAGATGGAAAAATGGAGTGTTATTGTCACCCTTGTACAATATGGCAGTGCTGTGTCTTGGCCTAGGCTGACAAGGCCTAGGCCTAGGGTGGCACTTTGTGGGGGGCGGCAAAAAAGCCAACCCCCAGCATGATAAAACCCCCCTGACCCGTCCTCCCGATTCCTGGCTCCCGTGGCTGCCTCCCGCACAAATAAAGCCCCTGGCGCGGCGGCCTGCTTACTGCTTGGCACTTGCTAATAGCAGTATATCTGGGGTGTACTTGGCCAAGGGGAGGGAGCCCCCACAAAAGGGCCAGTGACTGACCAGACAAGGTGCATGTAATTAAGTGGCAGAGGCAGAGCCTAATGCTCCACCTACCCTCCTCCGCACAACATAATTACAATGGATTTCCTCCCCGGCCAGGGGGGCTGAGTCTTTCTGTGACTAAAGGGGTAGTAGAGAGAGGAGGATGACGGAAACCCCCTCAGGTGGTGGCAAGGACAGCAGCAGGTACAGTTAATTTATATTACAGTATCGTCGTTCTCATGTCCATATAGTCCTCAACCTGTATTAAATGCATATTTTCAGATGAAATTGCAATAAAGTGCTCTCCATGCATGCTACAAACTCATTAAACAGTCCACATTCAGTGAAAGTTCATGCACTGCAAACTTTGCAGTACATAAACTATCACTGAATGTGGACTGCTTAATAAGTTTGCATTGGTTCCAGCATGCATGGAGCACTTTGCAGTACATGAACTTTCAGTGAATGTGGACTGTTTAATTAGTTGCATTGATTTCAAGTGCTCCATGCTGAAATCAATGCAAACTCATTAAACAGTCCACATTTAGTGAAAATTCATGTACTGCAAAGTACTCCATGCTATAATCAAAACATAATTAATATACACTAGTAAGCTGTGATATTTTGAAACTGACAAGGCTGCACTGATTGCTACTGATGAGGCAGCACTCTTAAGCTGTGCTGGCAGGCTGCACTGATGAGCACTGTTATGCTCCGTACACACGGTCGGATTTTCCAACGGAAAATGTTCGATGGGAGCTTTTTGTCGGAAATTCCGACCGTGTGTAGGCTCCATCGGACATTTTCCATCGGAATTTCCGTCACACAAAATTTGAGATCTGGTTCTCAAATTTTCCGACAATAAAATCCGTTGTCGTAAATTCCGATCGCGTGTACACAATCCTGACGCACAAAGTTCTACGCATGCTCGAAATTAAGCAGAAGAGCCGCACTGGCTATTAAACTTCATTTTTCTCGGTTCGTCGTACGTGTTGTACGTCACCCCCTTGTTGATGTTCAGAATTTCGGACAAGATTTGTGTGACCGTGTGTATGCAAGACAAGTTTGAGCCAACATCCGTCGGAAAAAAACATAGATTTTGTTGTCAGAAAATCCTATTGTGTGTACAGGGCATTAGGCTGCATTGATGGGCACTCGTAGGCTGCACTGATGAGCACTGATAGGCTACACTGAGCACAGTTAGGCTGCACTGATGGGCACTCGTAGGCTGCACGTATGGGCACTGGTAGGCTGCACTGATGAGCACTGGTAGGCTGCACTGATGGGCACTGGTAGGCTGCACTGATGGGCACTGGTAGGCTGCACTGATGAGCACTGATAGGCTGCACTGATGGGCACTGGTAGGCTGCACTGATGGGCACTGGTAGGCTGCACTGATAAGCACTGGTAGGCTGAACTGATGAGCATTGGTAGGCTGCACTGATAGGCTGCACTGATGGGCACTGATAAATGCTGCACTAATGGGGCTGTACTGATTGGCACTGATAGACTGGACCGATGGGACTGTACTGATGGGCACTGATAAGGCTGCACTGTTGGGCACAGATGAGGCATCACTCTTAAGTTGCCTGATAAGGCAGCACCGATAGGCTGCACTGGTGTGCCCTGATGAGGCTGCACTGGTGGCCCCTGATGAGGCTGCACTGGTGGCCCCTGATAGGCTGCACTAGTGACCCCTGATGAGGCTGCACTAATGGGCACTGACAAGGATGCACTGTTGGGCACAATTGAGGCGGAACTCTTAAGCTGCACTGAAAGGGCTGCACTGAGATGCTGCACTGATGGCCACTGATAGGTTGCACTGATGGGCAGTGATAAGGCTGCACTGATGGGCACAGATGAGGCAGGACTCTTAAGCTGCACTGATATGCTGCACTGATGACCACTGATAGGCTGCACAATTGGGCACAGATGGGGCTGCACTTATACAGCAGCACTGATGGGCACTGATAGGCTGCACTGGTGGCCCCTGATGAGGCTGCACTGGTGGTCCCTGATGGGGCTGCACTGATAGGCGGCACTGATGAGGCTGCACTGATAGGTACTGATATGCTTTATGTTGATATTGTTAAAGTTGTTGTTAATATTTATTTTTGGAACTAAAATCTGCATAAAACATTCAACAGTGTAATTTTTATGAGATAATTGATGATGGCGTGTTTAGAGGCGGGGCAGGGTAGGGTGATTGATGGAATGAATGGTGCGTGAATGTGTGTGCTAATGTACAGAGAGGAAGAGGTGGGGCTCTAAGAGGAAAAGTTGGAGCCCAAAGAGGAAGGGGTGTGGTTTACTCATGATAGGGCATGTATTAAACAGGAAGGGATGTGGCCTTGACAGGAAGTGGTGGGTCATATTTAAATTAGGGGGTGCATGAGTTTAGTCAGGCCTAGGGCATCACAAAATCTAAAAACATCACTGCAATATGGGGTACCATTTGTATGTGGACAATTTTCATACAAGCTTGCCACTTTTTAGAAATTTGTTCCTTAACCACTATCCATCTGCCCTATTGTAATATGACGACCGAGTGGGAGCTCTCCCATCCTGGCTGAAAGTCATATGACGTCCTCCCAGGATTGCGCCGCGCTGCAGCACGATCTTCACCCGCTTTTCCACCAGACAAGGAGGATGAAAGATTAATGTACCAGGCCGCTGCTGATACCATGTGATCTCTGTGAGCAATAACGGCAGATCACATGACAGTTGTACACAATGGATGGCTTCCATTCATAACCATTCATTGTGTACTATTGTGTTGATCTCTGTGATTGATCATAGTAATTACATGGTACACATAGGGCCAATCACAGCCAATCTGTCAGGGGCATGTCAGTAGCCGTCGGGCGAATCTGCGTGCACACAGGTGCACGAGGAGTCTTTCCAGGACAATTCAGCTCAATTCCCCACCACGGGGCGCCGGAGCGCTCCCGCGTGTGCCCGTACGCGCGTTCGCGGGTGCACGCGCGCCCGTTCGCGCTAGCGCTGTTTTGGCGCCAAGGCCCTTTAAAAGAATGACAGGTGCTCATGCCAGGTGCTGTTCGTCTGCAGCTCTGCACCTGAGTTCCTGTATCTGCCTGTCTGTTATTTTGCTAGTGACCCGGCTACGTCTGACCATTCTCCAGTCTCCTATCTGACCCGGCTTGCCTGACCTTGCTTATCATGTTACCTGTTGCCGAACCCCTGCCTGCCTGACTATCCTTGGATCATCCCTCCTGCTTATATACCTGCCTGATCTCCTGCCAAATCGGACTGTCTGACCTTGCTTGCCTGTGTCCCGTGACGCTGCTCTCAGCCTGCTTGTTTTGCATCCAGCTGCTGTCTTCGCATCTGTCTGCCTGCCTCCCGGCCTGCACCAGCTTACCTGCATCCGCAGCTCAGCCATCCCTGAGGGACATCCTTCTAGTTCCGGTATCTGCTTCTGCTGGAACCTGCATCAGGCCCTCCTACCCACTGCGCTCAGGAGAATACTGTTCCCACTTCCAGCGGCTCCTGAACCAGCGTTTAAGAGAGGTCTCCTTCTACCAGTCAGGCTCAACTACCAGGTACCTAACAGTACGAACAGCCATGACTGAGCCTGCAGGAGAGACCTCTCCCATCAAGGAGATCTGTACGCACTTAGCAGCCCTCACCCAAGCAGTAAAGACCTTACAAGACAGTTACAACAGACTGGAGGGTCAAGTGTTAAACCTCAGTGGTCCCGGTGGTGTGGCTCCTGCTTCAGCAGCCGCTCCAGTACAGGCTGCTGCACCACCCTCTGTGGTCATGCTTCCACCGGAGCCAAGAGTCCCTGTTCCTGAAAAGTTTTCTGGTGACCGAACCAAGTTTTTGGCCTTCCGCAGCGCTTGTCAACTTTACTTCGGCCTACAGTCACGGACTTTTTCCTTGGAAGCTACCAAAGTGGGATTTGTCAAATCCCTCCTCCAGGGGGAACCCCAGACCTGGGCCCACCGCCTGCTTGAAACCAACGCTATACAGATTCAGTCTTTACCCGCCTTTTTTGAAGCCATGGCCCAGCTATATGAGGACCCTCAGCGGGCTGCCACCGCTGAGGCAGCTTTGTTCGCGCTCCAGCAAGGCCGGAGGCCGGCCGAGGACTATGTTATGGACTTTCAACGCTGGAGCACGGACACTCAATGGAACAACGCAGCCCTACGCCACCAGTTCCGCATGGGGCTGAGGGTCTTAAGGATGAGCTTGCCCGGGTAGGAATGCCTGACACCTTGGAGGAGCTCATTGCTATTACTATCCAAATTGACCGACGCCTTCGTGAGCGCCGGTCTGAACGATCTTCTTAACAAACACAGCCTATGTGGATGACCGCAAAAGCCCCACTGCCTGTCTCCCGGTATCTACCTTCTGCCGGCCCAAGTCCAGTCAACCAAACAACTGATGCTCCTGAACCTATGCAACTGGGACTTATGCGTACTACTCTGACCCCCGAAGAACGGGCATGCAGGCGCCAACTGAATCTTTGCCTCTATTGTGGCGGGACGGGCCACTATGTGAACAACTGCCCAGTAAAGATTCGTAAGTGTTTTTCTTCTACTCCAACCAGTTTATCCGCTTTAACCGCCAATACCACTCAACTTGTTCCCCCTCTCATTTCAGCTCCAGGGAAGAACAATTCAAGTCAACGCCATTGTTGATTCTGGGGCATGTAGCTGCTTTGTTGACTCTGTTTTTGCTACCCAACAAGATCTTCCTTTAAAGAATAAAACACACAGACTTTCAGTTTTTCTGGCCGATGGGTCCCATATAAGATCTGGACAGGTCTCTCAAGAAACCCTTCCTCTGTCTGCTACCTGCTCATCTCAGCACCGAGAAATCCTAGTCCTGGACGTTATTTCATCACCTCTTTTCCCAATCATTTTGGGTATGCCCTGGCTTCAGGCCCACAATCCTCTTGTTAACTGGGCCACGGGCGAGATCAAGTTTCAGTCACCCTATTGCCAAAGACACTGTCTACCTGAACCCGTTAATTCTGCTGCTACCTTACTTTGTATGGACATTGACCCAGATCTGCTTCAAGACGTACCAGAGGTCTATCAGGAATTTGCAGATGTGTTCAGCAAGAAGGGAGCAGACTCTCTGCCATCCCATCGTCCCTATGATTGTCCAATTGAGCTGCTTCCTGGAGCTGAGATTCCTTTTCAGCGCATTTTTCCGCTATCTGAAAGAGAACAAGAGGCACTTAAGGTTTACATAAACGTAAACCTTGAAAAAGGCTTCATCCGACAGTCCACTGCACCAGCTGGTTCGGGAATATTTTTTGTCTCCAAAAAAGATCAAACGCTTCGCCTTTGTGTAGACTATCGGGAGCTAAACAAAGTTACGGTCAAAAACCGTTATCCGTTGCCCCTAATACCTGAACTGTTCCAAAAATTAAGGTCTGCCATCATCTTTACCAAATTAGATCTGAGAGGGGCCTACAATCTGGTCCGCATTCGGGCCGGGGATGAATGGAAGACGGCGTTCCGGACCCGTTTCGGACACTATGAATACCTAGTCATGCCCTTCGGCCTTTGCAATGCTCCTGCCACGTTTCAGCATCTGGTCAATGATGTGTTTAAAGATTTCCTGGACATCTTTCTAATCGTCTACTTGGACGATATTCTAATCTTCTCCAGTTCACTTGAGCAACATAGGGAACATGTCCGTAAAGTCCTGGCCCGACTCCGCCTGCACAGATTGTATGCTAAGGCGGGGAAGTGCGAATTTGAACAAAAGGAGATTCAGTTCCTGGGGTTAGTGATCTCCCCAACCGGCATCAAAATGGATCCTCAGAAGGTGTCTGCTGTGTTAGAGTGGCCAGCACCCATGGACAAGAAGGGCGTACAACGCTTCATTGGGTTTGCAAACTTTTATAGGAAGTTTATCAGGGGGTTCTCTGCCATCATCTCCCCCATCATGCAGCTAACTAAGCAGAATCTTCGTTTTCACTGGAACCCGGAAGCTCAGGGGGCCTTTGAAGAGTTAAAGAGATGTTTCACGTCAGCTCCGATTCTTAGCCATCCTGACCCATCCTTGGCCTTTATCCTGGAGGTTGATGCTTCCGAAGTAGCCGTGGGTGCTGTTATTTCCCAACGGCAAGGCAACAAGGACCTGATGCATCCCGTAGGGTTCTTTTCTAGGAAACTTTCACTGGCTGAGCGGAACTATGATGTGGGGGACCGGGAGCTACTTGCTATCAAGACAGCTTTGGAGGAATGGAGGTATTTGCTTGAAGGTGCAGTCCACCCGGTACTGATTTATACGGATCACAAGAATCTCGGATATTTAAGATCTGCTAAAAGACTAAAACCCAGACAGGCCCGTTGGGCTCTATTCTTTACACGGTTTTGTTTCCATATCACCTACCGGCCAGGATCCAAAAATGTAAAGCCAGACGCGCTGTCGCGCATGTTTGATAATCCTAAAGACTTTTCTGTACCTGACACTATTCTGCCGGCAAATAGTTTCCTTCTCCTTCAAACAGATCTCCTGTCCATGATCAGAGAAGCATCCCCAGAACCTTCAAGTCTCCAGGGGTCCTCTTTAACACCTCAAGATGGACTATTATGGAGGGGAAGTCAAATTTTTGTACCAGAGAACGTCCGAGTCAAGGTGCTGACACTTTTGCATGACCATCCACTTGCAGGACATTTTGGGGTCCATAAGACCCTTGAGCTGGTGCAGCGCACCTTTTGGTGGCCTAACCTAAAGGAATTTTGCAGAAAATATGTCAACTCCTGTTCTGTCTGCATCCAGAATAAAACTCCCAGGAACAGAGCTTGGGGACTACTAAGACCATTGCCTATACCAGATAGGCCCTGGAGGATGATAGCAATGGACTTTATAGTTGAATTGCCATGTTCTGAGGGATGTTCGGCGATCCTTGTGGTCGTTGACCGGCTATCCAAAATGGCCCACTTTGTGCCCCTAAAGGGAACACCTTCTGCTGTGGAGACGGCCCGTGTGTTCATTAGGGAAATTGTCAGGTTACACGGGATCCCCGCAAATATAGTGTCCGATAGGGGGGTACAGTTTACTTCACGCTTTTGGAGAGCCCTTTGTGAAAATCTGAAAATTGAACTAGCTCTGTCCTCAGCATACCATCCCCAAACAAATGGGCAAACTGAGAGGACAAATCAGACTCTGGAGCAATACATTAGGTGTTTTACATCTTTTGTGCAAGATGATTGGGTGTCCTTGCTGCCCCTAGCGGAATTCGCTTACAATAATGCCAGTCACTCTGCCACCGGTCAATCCCCTTTCTTTGCCAATTATGGGTTTCATGCATCTTTTTTACCAGATTTTCTTTCAGAATCCTCAGTTCCAGCAGTCCAGGACACAGTGCAGTTCCTCAGTCATAATAACCGGATCTTGCAGGAAGCGGTATCCAAGGCGCAAGCGGACAATAAGAGGTTCTTTGATCAGAAAAGAAGAGGAGATCTAAACCTTCAGCTTGGCGACAAGGTATGGCTGTCTACCAATAATATTAGATTGACATGTCCTTCCAAGAAGCTTGCCCCTAAATTTATTGGACCTTTCCCTGTGAAAAGGAAAATTAACGAGGTGTCTTATGAATTATGCTTACCTGACTCACTTAAGATACACCCTGTGTTTCACGTGTCACTCTTAAAGCCTGCTGTAGATGATCCTTTTCCTGATAGGGGCACCAGGGTCCCTGAACCAGTTCTGGTGGACGGCAATGAGGAGTATGAAGTGGAATCTACCTTGACTGCAGAAAGAGGTCTGGGCAAGTACAGTTTTTGATTAAGTGGAAGGGGTATGGTCCGGAAAACAACTCATGGGAACCTGACTGTAATATTCATGCCAAACGTTTGATTCATGCCTATTTCTCTGCCCATCCTGGAAAGAAGAGTTATCTGGGCATCCCGTTGGGAGGGGGCAATGTCAGGGGCATGTCAGCAGCCGTCAGGCGAATCTGCGTGCACGCAGGTCCACAAGGAATCTTTCTAGGTTAATTCAGCTGAATTCCCCACCAGGGGGCGCCCGGCGCGCTCCCGCGTGTGCCCGTACGCGCGTTCGCGCGCCCGTTCGCGCTAGCGCCGTTTGGCGCCAAAGGCCCTTTAAAAGAGTGACAGGTGCTCATGTCAGGTGCTGTTCGTCTGCAGCTCTGCACCTGAAGTTCCTGTTTCTGCCTGTCTGTTGTTTTGCTATTGACCCGGCTACGTCTGACCACTCTCCAGTCTCCAATCCGACCCAGCTTGCCTGACCTTGCTTATTCTGTTACCTGTTGCCGAACTCCTGCCTGTCTTACTATCCTTGGATCATCCCTCCTGTTTATACCTGCCTGATCTCCTGCCAAAACGGACTGTCTGACCTTGCTTGCCTGTGTCCTGTGACACTGCTTCCAGCCTGCTTGTTTTGCATCCAGCTGCTGTCTTCGCATCTGTCTGCCTGCCTCCCGGCCTGCACCAGTTTACCTGCATCCGCAGCCCAGCCATCTCTGAGAGACGTCCTTCCAGTTCCGGTGTCTGCTTCTGCTGGAACCTGCATCAGGCCCTCCTACCCACTACGCTCAGGAGACCACTGTTCCCACTTCCGGCGGCTCCTGAACCAGCGTTTAAGAGAGGTCTCCTTCTACCAGTCAGGCTCAACTACCAGGTACCTTACACCTCCCCTCGAGACGCTGCTGCCTGGCTGGAATCCTTACCTCCCCTCCGCTAACTATTGAACGCCCTACTGTTTTCAAGTTCCTCTGTTCTGTTCTTCTTTAACTGTTGGGCCTGCTGTGGAGTACCTCAGAAAGCATTCTCTTAGCTGCCGACATGCCGGATTTACTTTCCAGTGTCTCATGCCTTGGATATATCAATCGCAAATTGTTCTTCACTGGAGCCGCTGGATGACTTGGCCCGTTTCATTTCGCCTGTGCTGTTGGGGGCCTGCAATGTATATGCCTCCATGGCTGCCTCATACCCCTGTCTCCCAGTACTACCAGTAGTGTAATATCACCAGCACCCTGCTATTGGGACTAGCTGCCTCACATATGTATATGGACACTGCTGGGTAAGACTCAGAAACTTGCCGGTGACTCTGATCATAGCACCCACTAAAGATCCATAACTATGTTGCTCTGTTTATCCACGTACATTGCTTGGTGCTACACCCCCCATGTCTCCTATATGTCATAAAGTCATGTGTGATAAGCATCCTTGTCTTGGCTACATGATTTGTGGCAAACACCCCACGACTATAATGACACCGCAATGCCAGAATGGGAGCTACCCCAAGCCTGTCCAGTGCCAAGAGGCCAGTGTTCCTCAGGTTCACGTATTCCTTGTTACCATTTCTGACTGTTGCAGGTTTGCCTTTGTGTGACTAGAGTGGGGATGTTTTTGTTATTTTTTTTTCCCCATTTTTCACGTTTTTTTTTCCCTCGGACGTACAGTTCTATACAGGTTCTGCAGCCGGCTTGCATACTTGGGTTGTATGTACCTGTTCTGACAGTTAATTAACTATGCAACTAAGCTATATACCCCTGGGATCACCCAGGAGAATATATGTGCACTTTTTAAACCAGCATCTCTGTTGGTCCATTTGGCAACACCTCTTTGCTCTAAGTTCACTCCCTCCTCAGAATTGTAACAGTTGGGGGTTAGGGGATATTATGCGTCTCCAGTTTCTACTGGGGATGCGGGATGGGGGGATGTTTTCTGCCACTGCAGATATTGGGGGAAACTATTTTGTCTCTGGAGTTGCTTTATTGCTATTGGAGACCTGTTGTCTCTCATGTGCAATTTCTTTTTCGTACTACATTATCTGACATGGTATTTTTCACTAAAATGTTTGTCCGATCGGTGGGTGGAGCAAGGGGAGTATGCTGGGTCGGTTCTCTGCCCCCTGGGTCTCGACTGACTAGAATAAGGGTCTACGGAACCTGGCCATTTATATACAATCAGTAATCAATGACTAATATATCCATCACCTCCTGGACATCAGGGGTCAAAACTCAGCTACTAAAAGGTCCCTGGTCTTCAAGTTCCTACAGAAATCGAATCCACATTAATGCATTTTACAGGAGACTCACCTGATCGGTTCTAAGATCCTTGGTCTCTGGAGGGCGTGGGTGGGAGCCCATTATCACTCCACATACTCAAATTATGCTAGGGGAGTAAGCATATTGATCGGTAGGTCCCTCCCATTTCAAGTCCTGAATATACATATATATATATATATATATAAACAGACCCTGGGGGTAGATATGTGCTCTTACACGCTCTTGTCTATGCTAAACAGTTGGTGTTGGTGGGCCTATACCTGCCTCCTCCGGCTAATGTACAGATTCTGTATGATATCATGCAAATAGTGATGGGTTACAATACACAGGAAGATTTTCTGTTTGGAGACTAACCTGGTGCCCTCACAGGACCTGGACAGACTGCACCCTGTGGCCCGCCCCTCCTTAGATCTGCAGCACTGGGCAAATACATTTGCACTAACGGATATATGGAGGCACTTCCATCCTCATGACAGGGAATACACCTGCCACTCTACCTCATACCAAACCCTCTCTCACATAGATCTGGCCTATGCCTCCTCTGGTGCTTTACACTGGACGAGGGAGGCAAAACATTTGCCCCGAGGAATTTCTGACCACGTCCCCCTTAGCCTTACTATTTTCCTAGCCAGGTCCCCTGGCCTGAGGCTGTGTGTCTGTCCAGGTTCTGGGCACTAGATGAGAGAATACAGGAGCCGATGTTGGAAGCCATTTGTAACTATTGGGTCTTAAATGGGGATTCTGCTACTGCTACAACCCTATGGGACACATTTAAATCTTGGATAAGAGGGGAGTATGTTTCCCACATTTCTTCCCTGCAGAGAGAGTCCCCTCGATCCCTGGAAGTATTGGAGGGGGAGGCTGGAAGGTGTTATGCGGCATATATTGAATCCCCAACCATTACCAATCACCTGACATGGCAGTGAGCCCTACAGGACTGTCCTTGTATGATATTGAACAAACCAAAAAATCTATGCTACATTCCACACAGAGGATATTTGAATATGGTAATAAAAATGGACGACTGTTGGCTTGGCTGGCAAGGGGTCAGACAGCATCCACACACATAGCGAGCATTCGAGATGCACAGGGGCTGCTGCTGTCTTCTCCTGAGGACAGCAGCTCCTGATTCTATGAATTCTTTCAGGAGGTGTACACCGCCAGGACTCAGTTCTCCCCTTCCGAATTACAGGAATACTTGGGGAATGTCCCCTTTTCTGCTCTATCGGATATTCACAGAACCCAACTTGACACAGGTATCACCTTAGAGGAGGTTCAGGCTGCAATTGGGGGTCTACAGAGTGGGAAGATCCCAGATGAAGACAGCCTACCCACAGAATTCTACTCCCAATATGTAGATCTCCTTGCCCCCAGACTTACAACCCTCTTCTCTAAACTCACGGATATGGATTTCTTGCCAGACTCTATGGAAGAGACAATCATCGTCCTGATCCCCAAACCTGGTAAAGACCCCCAAGATTGTGCATCCTACAGACCCATTTCATTACTCAATGTTGATGCAAAAATCTTGGCGAAAAATCCTGGTTACCCATCTATCCTCAGTTGATTCATGTTGATCAGACTGGGTTTATGCTGGGCAAGGGCACAGATATAAATATCAGGCGCCTCTTCTTAAACTTGTCCCTAACCCATGATAATGGTGGTTCCCGGGTGATTGCCTCCCTAGACGCTGAAAAGGCATTTGATTCGGTGGTGTGGGAGTATCTCTGGGGGGTGCTGCAGCATTTTGGGTTCAGACCTAATTTCCTGAGCTGGATCCAACTGCTCTGCCGGGCAACGAAGGCTAGGGTGCATACTAATGATTGGATCTCCGATTCCTTCCCCCATCATAGAGGCACTAGGGTGTCCGCTATCTCCCAGTCTGTTTGCCCTGGCACTAGAGCCCCTGGCGATATTAGTCAGGGAATCTCTGGAGGTCCGGAGGCTGCGGATTGGCAGATTGGAAAAGAAACTATCCCTTTATCCGGATGATGCCCTCTACCTGCGATGCCAGCCCCTCGCTCACTGCTGCCCTGGAGATTTTTGATAAATTTGGAACCCTCTCGGGTATTCGCATAAATTGGTCAAAGTCGGTCCTCTTTCCTCTGGATAGTCAGGTCATGGCCAGCCCCACACCACTGAAATGGGTCACCGAATTTAAATATTTGGGGGTTCGGGTGGCTAGGGATGCTACCCAGTATTATAGCCTTAATATACTGCCCTTGCTCCATCTCCTCAAGGAAAGGTGCCAGTCCTGGTCCGGACTTCCATTGAACCTATTGGGCCGCATCAACATTTTTAAAATGGTGATTTTGCCTAAATTCAATGATCTTTTCTGGAACAGCCCGGCATCTTTCTTTCGAGACGTGGACCGCTGTATCATTTCCTTTATATGGAATGGGTCTATCCCTCGTCTAGTGAAATCCACACTCTATTTACCAGCACATCTGGGAGTCTGGCCCTTCCGAATCTACAGGTCTACTACAGGGCAGCGATGCTAGTTACGGCCTATTGGTGGTTCGAGGGGAGGCGTTCTAATGCTGCGGTGTGTGTGGTGTCGGCTTGGTTGGGTTCCTTGCAGGAACTACAAAATTCAGTACACATGGGGCTAAGGGCTTATGCGGAACTACTTGCCCCGACTAGGGCGACGGTACGGGTGTGGATTGCAGCTCGACATAGGTTCCTCCAAGTAGAGCGCTGATCTCCTGTCCAGCCTCTCTGGGGGAACCCCAATCTGTCTCACTTTAGGACAATTCCAGACCCCCAAGTGTGGGCAAGATTTGGCATCAAGACCCTAAGAGATATCATGCCTGCAGGTACATTACTGACATTTACCTAACTCTCTAGGACGCATAACCAGTTGGATGTATTTTCGATATGCCCAGCTCCGCCATGCTGCTAGGGCTCAATTCCCTGAACCCCCACTCCTTCAATTAGACCTGGTGGAGTATCTCTTGTCCTGTAGTGATCTAAAGAAGCCTCTCTCTGCTCTATATGGTACCCTGCTAACCACTGACTCCCCTAAAATGGATAAGTTGTGGGACATGTGGAAACTAGATATTCCTGCCTTGGATAAGGAGGATTGGGTGGACTGCTTAGAACATGGTCCTAAGTTGGTAATATCCTCAGGGGATAAAGTAATACAAATAAAGTTTCTACATAGGGTCTATTTTACCCCAGTGCGTTTGTCCAGAATATATCCTGATAGAGATCCACACTGTCCCCGGTGTTGGACACAATTGGGTACCTATCTCTATATGATACAAACTAAAACTTGCGCCAGTGGAACAATAGTGCAATAGGAAAAACCACAGCAGCTGATACAAAGGCGCTAAGACCTTAGAAAATGGATATACAGTTTAACAGCGCTAGTGGAATAAGTGTTGAATATAAAACAATTGTGTGCAAAGTGCAGAAAATTTAACCAATAAATGATAAATCAAATGATTGATAAATGTAAAGTGCCAAAGTGTCCAACAGCAATTGAAAAATCAGGATTTAGAAAAGTAATTCCACAGAGCACAATCAAAATCAAAATCAATCAGGGATACATTCCCCTCTTGCGACCCCACTCACCAGAGCTCATGGACCCTCGGCTTTGCAGTCCAGGGGTCAAAGATGCTTAATGGGGTCACGATATATACAAGGGTAGAGGCACTTCCGAATTGGCATAAGGACCACAGAGGGCAATATATATTAAAAAAGGAGAGAAAAGAGTATATATTGAAGTACTGCCAGCACTGGATAACTGCGCATAAACAGAACGCCACTCAAGAGACAACTTGAAAAAACAGGCATCAGTGTTTTCCGAGTTCGCATTTCCAGCGTGCGGTCCTTGATGATGCCCTGGAGGGGCGAAACGCGTCTATGCATTTCCGGTTTTACGTACCAGTGGCGCAACTTTCGGTATCCGTGAAACGCACGCTGGAGATGCGAACCCGGAACACACTGATGCCTGTTTTTTCAAGTCGTCTCGAGAGTAGGGATGAGCCGAACACCCCCCTCTTCGGTTCGCACCAGAAAAATTTGTTCGAACACGCGAACACTGTTAAAGTCTATGGGACACAAACATGAATAATCAAAAGTGCTAATTTTAAAGGCTTATATGCAAGTTATTGTCATAAAAAGTGTTTGGGGACCTGG
Organism: Lithobates clamitans; assembly: GCA_037952925.1. Classification (NCBI taxonomy): domain Eukaryota; kingdom Metazoa; phylum Chordata; class Amphibia; order Anura; family Ranidae; genus Lithobates; species Lithobates clamitans. The sequence continues at coordinate 7,106,351 of JBBGZY010000497.1, forward strand.
GTACTGCCCCAGGGGACATGGATCAATGGAAAAAAAAGTTTTAAAAACGGCTGTGTTTTCGGGAGCAGTGATTTTAATAATGCTTTTGAAAAAATAAAAGTGCAATATTCCTTTAAATTTCGTACCTGGGGGTGTCTATAGTATGCCTGTAAAGGGGCGCATGTTTCCCGTGTTTAGAACAGTCTGACAGCAAAATGACATTTCAAAGGAAAAAAAGTAATTTAAAACTACTCGTGGCTATTAATGAATTGCCGGTCCGACAATACACATAAAAGTTCATTGATAAAAACGGCATGGGAATTCCCCACAGGGGAACCCCGAACCAAAATTTAAAAAAAAAAATGACGTGGGGGTCCTCCTAAATTCCATTCCAGGCCCTTCAGGTCTAGTATGGATATTAAGGGGAACCCCGGCCAAAGTTTTAAAAAAAATGGCGTGGTGTCCCCCTTAAAATCTATACCAGACCCTTCAGGTCTGGTACGGATTTTAAGGGGATCTCCGCGCCAAAATTTTAAAAAAAATGGCGTGGGGTCCCCCAAAAATCCATACCAGACCTTTATCTGATCATGCAACCTGGCAGGCCGCAGGAAAAGAGGGGGGACGAGAGAGCGCCCCCCCTCTTGAACCATACCAGGCCACATGCCCTCAACATTGGAAGAGAGCTTTGGGGTAGCCCCCCAAAACACCTTGTCCCCATGTTGATGGGGACAAGGGCCTCATCCCCACAACCCTTGCCTGGTGGTTGTGGGGGTCTGCGGGCGGGGGGCTTATCGGAATCTGGAAGCCCCCTTTAACAAGGGGACCCCCAGATCCCGGCCCTCCCCCCTGTGTGAAATGGTAAGGGGGTACAAAAGTACCCCTACCATTTCACAAAAAAACTGTCAAAAATGTTAAAAATGACAAGAGACAGTCTTTGATAATTCCTTTATTTAAATGCTTTTTCTTTCTTCTATCTTCTATCTTCCTTCGGTTTCTTCCTCCATCTTCTTCTTCTGGTTCTTCTGGTTCTTCCTCCGGTGTTCTCGTCCACCGGAGGAGAACGCTTCTCCTCTTCTGGCGGTTCTTAAACAATGGGGGGCGGGGCCACCGGTGACCCCGCCCCCTCTGACGCACGGGGACTTGACGGGGACTTTCCTGTGGCATTCCCCGTGACGCCAGAATGGGGCAGGGTTACGACATCACGGGGAATGCCACAGGGAAGTCCCCGTCAAGTCCCCGTGCGTCAGAGGGGGGCGGGGTCACCGGGTGGCCCCCCGTTATTTAAGAACTGTCAGAAGAGGAGAAGTGTCACACAGCTGGAGCCTCCCTCCATGCCATCATGGATGCGGAGCGGCCCGAGGAGAAGAAGAGAAGAAGACGCCACGGAGGAAGATGAACCAGAACCAGAAGAACCAGAAAAAGAAGATGGAGGAAGAAACCGAAGGAAGATAGAAGATAGAAGAAAGAAGATAGATGTCAGGAGCCAGGGAGCGTCTCCGCTCGCCGGGCTCCGGTGCGCATGCGCACGGGACGAGCGCTTCGCCGCACACCCGTCCGCGGCCTGATGGTGCGGCGCGCGCGGGTGCACGGCGGTCCCCATGTGCGCGCCGTAGCCCGTGCGGGTGCCCGGTAGCGGGTCACACTGACGCGCTCGCCGGGCAGGGGGGCTATATCTGACGGCTCCAGCACCCAGTCGGGTTGCTGGTTTGTCGTCAGCTCTCCCCTGTTCTCTGAGCCTGTGTTTCCTTGTACCTCTGCCTGATCTGTGTACCGAACCTCTGCTAGCCTGATTAACCACTACTCTCCCGGATTGTCCCTAAGTACCTTTGCCTGATCTGTGTACCAAACCTCTGCTGACTGTTAACCACTACTCTCCCGGATTGTCCCTTGTACTTCTGCCTGATCTGTGTACCAAACCCCTGGCCTGTTTAACCACTACTCTGCTGGACAATCCCATCTATAACCTGCCTGATCTGTGTACCAAACCCTTGGCCTGTTTAACTACTACTCTGCTGGACTATCTTGATTATACCTGCCAGATCTGTGCACCAAACCCTGGCCTGCTTAACCACCGCGCTGCTGGATCTTGTGACACCCTGATTATTACCTGCCTGTTCCCTAACCTCTGCTTGTGTTTTCAGCCCTGCTCCCTGCAGATCCCAGGACACCCGCTTCCAGCTTCTGAACCTACTATCCTTCCGGAAGCCCGTGCCTCCGCGTGCTCTCAGCCTCCTGTACCCATTTCGGGGGTCTGGGTGCGCGTGGTCGTAAGGGCGAGCCGCTCTCGGCATCTCGGCCTCGGTGAGTACTTGTCCGTGACAGTACAAACCAGCCAGATGTCTGAGGCCGACAGAGCGCGCTCTCCTCTGGAGATCCTGTGCCAACAAGTATCTACCTTCGCGGACTCCGTACAGAAGTTACAAGAAGGTTATACACAAATTGATAACCGTCTGCAGCAGATCACCGGGTTACCACCCTCCGCAGCCGCAGCTCCTGCACCCAGCAGTGGGGGTCCGCTTCCCCAAGCTCCGGCCAACCCCACTGTGGTCATGGCTCTTCCTGAGCCCAGGGTCCCTACACCTGAACGGTTCTCGGGAGACCGCAAGAAGTTTAGGGCTTTTAAAAACGCATGTTCCCTCTACTTCGCCCTACAGCCAAGAACCTTCTCCTCAGAAATCGTCAAGGTGGGGTTTGTCATTTCCCTGCTATCCGAAGAACCCCAAGCTTGGGCCCACAGCCTGATGGAACAGAGCAGCCCTGCCCTGAACACTATCGAGGCCTTCTTTGAGAGCATGACCCAGCTCTATGATGATCCGCAACGCATGGCCACCGCCGAAGCTATCTTGCACCATTTGTCCCAAGGAAGAAGACCTATTGAGGACTATACAGTGGAGTTTCATAAGTGGGCGGCCGACACCAACTGGAATGAGCCGGCCCTGCGTTATCAATACCGTCAAGGCTTGTCTGAATTACTCAAAGATGAGTTAGCTAGGATGGAGACCCCTGCTTCCCTAGAGGAACTCATTCAAGCAGCTACAAAGCTCGATCGGCGTCTTCGGGAGCGGCGCTCAGAACGGTTTCAGCTGCCTCGCCCTGCCTGGGCGTCGCCAAGACCTCACTCTACGGTACCCTCAACTTCATCTTCAGTTACCACTGCATCGGTCCCTGAGGTCGAACCAATGCAGCTCGGCTTGGTCCGAGGTCCTTTGACCTCCGAGGAGAAGCAGCGCAGGCGGCAGTCTAACCTTTGCCTCTACTGCGGAGGAACCGGACACTTCCTGCGCAGCTGTCCGATCAGGCCTAGTAAGTTCCCTCAGTCAAACATATTGAACTTTCCTAACAATAACATTCCCAAGGCTTATGTGATGTTATTATTATTATTATTATTCAGGATTTATATAGCGCCAACAGTTTACGCAGCGCTTTACAATATAAAAGGGAGACAATACAGTTATAATACAATACAATACAATAGGTTTAAGAGGGCCCTGCTCAGAAGAGCTTACAATCTAATAGGGTGGGGCAGGTGGTACAAAAGGTTGTAACTGTGGGGAATGAGCTGGTGGAAGTGGTAGGAGATTAGTTGCAGACGTGATAGGCTTTCCTGAAGAGATGAGTTTTCAGGGATTGCCTGAAGGTAGCAAGAGTAGGGGATAGCCGGATAGATGGAGGTAGCGAGTTCCAGAGGATGGGAGAGGCTCTGGAGAAATCCTGGAGACGAGCATGGGAGGAGGAGATGAGAGAGCTTGAAAGCAGGAGGTCTTGAGAAGAGCGGAGAGGTCGATTTGGGTGATATTTGGAGACAAGATTAGTGATGTAGCTTGGGGCAGAGTTGTGAATGGCTTTGTATGTTGTTGTCAGAATTTTGAATTTAATTCGCTGGGTGATTGGGAGCCAGTGTAGGGATTGAAGTAGAGGGTTGGCAGACACTGAGCGGTTGGTAAGGTGGATAAGTCTGGCAGCAGCATTCATGATAGACTGAAGAGGGGATAACCTATGGAGCGGTAGGCCAATGAGAAGGGAGTTGCAATAGTCAAGGCGAGAGATAACAAGGGAGTGAATGAGGAGCTTGGTGGTTTCATTTGTTAAAAAAGGGCGAATTTTAGAGATGTTACGGAGGTGAATTCTACAAACTTTTGACAGCGATTGGATTTGAGGCTGAAATGACAAGTCAGAGTCTAGGATTACACCTAGTACCCTGGCGTGAGGGGAGGGACTGATGGTTGCATTGTTGATTTTGATGGAAAAGTCATGGAGAGGGGCACGGGCAGGGGGGAATATTAATAGCTCAGTTTTAGAGAGATTTAGTTTAAGGAAGTGGTGCGACATCCATGCTGATATGTCAGTTAGTAAGTTAGTAATGCGAGAAGTTTGTTTCTCTGCAGCTTCCGGAAAGGGAGACTCGCCTGCAGGCCATCGTTGATTCCGGGACCTGCAGTTGTTTCATAGATTCCACCTTGGCACACAGATTGAAGATCCCTCTACAAACCAAGGAGCAGGATCTACAAATACATCTGGCCGACGGATCCCTTCCTTGCTCTGGTCCCATCACCCAGGAGACCCAACCTATTTCAGTAGTCACAGACTCCGGCCACCGGGAGTTCTTATGGCTTGACCTAATTCGTTCACCAATCTTTCCCATCATACTTGGCCTACCATGGTTACAAGCTCACGATCCACTAATCAAATGGAGCACCAAGTCAGTATCCTTCTCTTCTCAGTATTGCTCTCAACACTGCCTGCTCCCGGATTCCAAAGTTTGCGCCACAATGGCGGTACCGCCAAACAACCTCCAACACGTCCCCTCCGAGTATCTCGAGTTTCAAGAGATTTTCAGTAAACAAATGGCTGACCGCCTACCACCTCACAGGGCCTACGACTGTCCAATTGACCTTCTTCCTGGTTCAGAGATTCCATTTGGCCGGATATTTCCCCTTTCTGAAACCGAGCTGGAGGCTCTAAAGCAGTACATAGACGAAAATCTTGAGAAAGGTTTCATCCGCCCTTCATCCTCACCCGCCGGAGCGGGTATCTTTTTCGTTGGGAAGAAAGATGGTACCCTAAGACCCTGCGTAGACTATCGACAACTTAACAACATCACAATTAAGAACCGGTATCCGTTGCCGCTCATTCCTGAGTTATTCCAGAGGTTCCGATCGGCCAAGGTGTTCTCTAAACTCGACCTCCGAGGGGCCTACAATCTCATCAGGATCAGGGCTGGAGACGAATGGAAGACGGCCTTTAGATCCAGATTCGGTCACTTCGAATATTTAGTGATGCCATTCGGCCTCTGCAACGCTCCAGCCACCTTCCAACATCTAGTGAATGACATATTTCGACAATATCTAGATGACTTCCTTGTGGTATATCTGGAGGATATCCTCATCTTTTCCCCTACGCTAGAGATGCACAGGAGGCACGTTAAAACGGTTCTTGCTATTCTTCTGCAACACAAGCTATACCTGAAAGCCGAAAAGTGTGAGTTTGAGAGATCAACCATACAATTCTTGGGATTCATACTCTCCACCAATGGGGTTGCAATGGACCCCCAGAAGATTCAGGCAATTCAGGAGTGGCCAGCTCCATCTAATAAAAAAGGAGTACAGAGGTTTATAGGATTCGCCAATTTCTATCGGAAATTTAGCGTGGGATTCTCGGCCATTGTGGCACCTATTACCCAACTAACTCGGCAGCATCATTCTTTCCAGTGGTACGCAGCTGCTCAAGAGGCTTTCCTTAAGTTAAAAGAACTATTCAGTTCCGCTCCAATCCTCTGCCATCCTGACCCGACTCAGCCCTTCGTACTGGAGGTAGACGCATCGGAAATCGCAACCGGAGCAATTCTTTCCCAGAGACAGGGACCAAAGGCCATCCTACATCCAGTAGCTTTCGCTTCTCGGAAACTCAGCCCACCGGAACTTAATTACGACGTGGGTGACAGAGAGCTGTTGGCTATAAAGTTTGCTTTGGAGGAATGGAGGTATCTGCTGGAGGGGGCAGTTCATCCGGTGATGATCTTTACGGATCACAAAAATCTCGAGTACCTCAGAACAGCAAGACGGTTAAAACCCCGCCAAGCCCGTTGGGCCCTATTCTTCTCTCGCTTTAATTTCCATATAGCATACAGACCTGGGGCAAAGAACGGGAAGGCTGATGCCCTTTCACGGATGTTTTCCGCAGATTCCCAAATACCAACACCCAGCAAGATCCTCTCTCCTCAAAATTTCCTCGGACTAACTCAAGCAGACTTAATATCCTCCATCAAATCTTCATCAGGCGCATGTACGGAACCAGCTGTGCATTCCCTGAAAAGATATGAAGATCTTTTCTGGATTAAAGGAAAAATATTTGTACCACAAGTGACTCGGCCCTTAGCCCTTCAGATGTGTCATGATCACAAGATGGCAGGACATTTTGGGAATAAGAAGACGGCTGAACTCCTTTCTCGTTCTTTTTGGTGGCCAGGATGGAGAAGGGATTGTAGGGAATATGTGGCGTCCTGTCCCCTGTGCCAGAGAAACAAGGGCCAAAACACCAAATCCTGGGGTCTGCTCAGACCTTTGCCCATTCCGGAACGACCATGGGCTGATGTGTCCATGGACTTCATCGTTGACCTACCCAGCTCAGAGAGTTTCTCCACCATCCTTGTTGTTGTCGACCGCCTTTCCAAAATGGCCCACTTTCTGCCCATGAGGGGTACTCCCTCTGCCGTAGACACGGCCAACATCTTTCTAAAGGAGGTTGTTAGGCTCCATGGGATACCAAGGAGCATCGTGTCGGACAGAGGCGTCCAGTTCACGTCCAAATTCTGGAGGGAACTATGCAAGGCTTTGGGTATCAACATTTGTCTTTCTTCAGCTTATCATCCCCAAAGCAATGGCCAGACAGAGAGGACCAATCAGACGCTAGAGCAGTACCTCCGATGCTTCTGCTTGGGTTCTCAGGATGATTGGGCGAGCCTCCTCTCCTACGCTGAATTTGCTTACAATAACTCTATCCATGCCTCCACCAACCAGACTCCTTTCTGGACCAATTGCGGGTTCCATCCCACATCCTTCGCTAACAACATCCCCGAAACGGCAGTTCCTGTAGTCCAGGATAGGATAATTTCGTTACAATCCAACTTTCAAAAAATTCAAGACACATTACGCAAAACACAGGAGGACTACAAGAAACAGTACGACCGGGGCAGAAAGGCGAACCCAAAATTTGACGTAGGAGACGAGGTCTGGCTGTCCACCATTAATCTGAGATTACCGCTGCCATCTCGAAAGCTCGGGCCTAAATTCATTGGGCCTTTTCAAGTCAGGAGGATTATCAACCCTGTGGCTGTGGAATTGACACTTCCCAAGACATATCGGATTCACCCCGTTTTCCATGTGTCACTATAGAAGCCTGTGGTGCCCAGCCCTTTTCCAGGAAGAAAAGAACCTCCTCCTCCGCCAGTCAGAATCGATGGCGAGAATGAATTCGAAGTGGAATCCATTCTTGGTTGCAGGAAGAGGGGCAGACAGTTACAGTACCTGATTCAATGGAAGGGGTACCCCCCCGAAGATAATTCCTGGGAGCCCGCCAGGAATCTGCACGCTCCACAGTTAATTCGAGCGTTTCATCAAGATCATCCGGAACTAATGGCCAGCCTTGGCGTCCAGTGTCCGCCCTTAGGAGGGGGGCACTGTCAGGAGCCAGGGAGCGTCTCCGCTCGCCGGGCTCCGGTGCGCATGCGCACGGGACGAGCGCTTCGCCGCACACCCGTCCGCGGCCTGATGGTGCGGCGCGCGCGGGTGCACGGCGGTCCCCGTGTGCGCGCCGTAGCCCGTGTGGGTGCCCGGTAGCGCGTCACACTGACGCGCTCGCCGGGCAGGGGGGCTATATCTGACGGCTCCAGCACCCAGTCGGGTTGCTGGTTTGTCGTCAGCTCTCCCCTGTTCTCTGAGCCTGTGTTTCCTTGTACCTCTGCCTGATCTGTGTACCGAACCTCTGCTAGCCTGATTAACCACTACTCTCCCGGATTGTCCCTAAGTACCTTTGCCTGATCTGTGTACCAAACCTCTGCTGACTGTTAACCACTACTCTCCCGGATTATCCCTTGTACTTCTGCCTGATCTGTGTACCAAACCCCTGGCCTGTTTAACCACTACTCTGCTGGACAATCCTATCTATAACCTGCCTGATCTGTGTACCAAACCCTTGGCCTGTTTAACTACTACTCTGCTGGACTATCTTGATTATACCTGCCAGATCTGTGCACCGAACCCTGGCCTGCTTAACCACCGCGCTGCTGGATCTTGTGACACCCTGATTATTACCTGCCTGTTCCCTAACCTCTGCTTGTGTTTTCAGCCCTGCTCCCTGCGGATCCCAGGACACCCGCTTCCAGCTTCTGAACCTACTATCCTTCCGGAAGCCCGTGCCTCCGCGTGCCCTCAGCCTCCTGTACCCATTTTGGGGGTCTGGGTGCGCGTGGTCGTAAGGGCGAGCCGCTCTCGGCATCTCGGCCTCGGTGAGTACTTGTCCGTGACAATAGAAGAAAGAAAAAGCATTTAAATAAAGGAATTGTCAAAAACTGTCTCTTGTCATTTTTAACATTTTTGACAGTTATTTTGTGAAATGGCAGGGGTACAAGTACCCCCTTACCATTTCACACAGGGGGAGGGCCAGGATCTGGGGGTCCCCTTGTTAAAGGGGGCTTCCAGATTCCGATAAGACCCCCCTGCAGACCCCCCACAACCACCAGGCAAGGGTTGTGGTGATAAAGCCCTTGTCCCCATCAACATGGGGACAAGGTGTTTTGGGGGCTACCCCAAAGCACCCTCCCAATCTTGAGGGCATGTGGCCTGGTACAGTTCAGGAGGGGGGGGCGCTCTCTCGTTCCCCCTCTTTTCCTGCGGCCTGCCAGGTTGCGTGCTCGGATATGGGTCTGGTATGGACTTTTGGGGGGACCCCATGCCATTTTTTTAAAAAATCTTGGCGAGGTTCCCCTTAAAATCCATACCAGACCTGAAGGGTCTGGTATAGATTTTAAGGGGGACACCACGCCATTTTTTAAAAATTTTGGCCGGGGTTCCCCTTAATATCCATACCAGACCTGAAGGGCCTGGTATGGAATTTAGGGGGACCCCCACGTCATTTTTTTTTTAAATTTTGGTTCGGGGTTCCCCTGTGGGGAATTCCCATGCCGTTTTTATCAATGAACTTTTATGTGTATTGTCGGACCAGCAATTCATTAATAGCCATGAGTAGTTTTAAATTACTTTTTTTCCTTTGAAATGTCATTTTGCTGTCAGACTGTTCTAAACACGAGAAACATGGGCCCCTTTACAGGCATACTATAGACAACCCCCAGGTATGAAATTTAAAGGAATATTACACTTTTATTTTTTCACTTTAAGCATTATTAAAATTACTGCTCCCGAAAAAACGGCCGTTTTTAAAACTTTTTTTTGCATTGATCCATGTCCCCTGGGGCAGGACCCAGGTCCCCAAACACTTTTTATGACAATACCATGCATATAAGCCTTTAAAATTTGCACTTTTGATGTCTCCCATAGACTTTTAAAAGGTGTGCCACGGCTTTCGAATTTGCCGCGAACACCCCAAATTGTTCGCTGTTCGGCGAACTGGCGAACAGCCGATGTTCGAGTCGAACATGAGTTCGACTCGAACTTAAAGCTCATCCCTACTCGTGAGTGACGTTCTGTTTATGCGCAGTTATCCAGTGCTGGCATTACTTCACTATATGCTCTTCTCTCTCCTTTTTTAATATATATTGCCCTCTGTGGTCCTTATACCAATTCGGAAGCGCCTCTACCCTTGGATATATTGTGACCCCATTAAGCATTTTTTGACCCCTGGACTGCAAAGCCGAGGGTCCATGAGCTCTGGTCTGTGGGGTCGCAAGAGGGGAGTGTATTCTCTGATTGATTTTGATTTTGATTGTGCTCTCTGGAATTACTTTTCTAAATCCTGATTTTTCAATTGCTGTTGGACACTTTGGCAATTTACTTTTATCAATCATTTGATTTATCATTTATTGGTTGTATTTTCTGCACTTTGCACACAATTGTTTTATATTCAACACTTATTCCACTAGCGCTGTTAAACTGTATATCCACCTATCTGTATATGTTTTGGGACTGCCCTGCTCTTTCGACCTTCTGGTCTGGGATATTTGAACAACTAAATGTCCGGCTTGAACTGTCTGTCTGTCCCTATGTCACCCGAACTAGCCTTGCTAGGTATTCACGAGGATGAACAAAGACCCCACCACAGCAAACTGTTGATCTTGTATCTTCTATTCTACACAAAAAAGGAAATTCTCTGTAAATGGTCCTCTCCTGCTCCCCCTGCTCTGTCATCCTGGGAAAGCAAAATAAATGTTGCTCTGCCCCTCTACAAGTTAACATACATTAGTCGTGGCTGTCCTTGGAAGTGTGATAAGGTGTGGTTGCATCTCAATGAGGCTGCCGCCTCGCCGCCTCCTCCTCCTCCCGTCTGACAGATGAGCACTAATACGGAGCTTGTCGTGCCTGCTCCCCCCCCCCCCAATCGGGCCTGACCCCTGAATATGGTATGTTCTCTTTACATATTCTGTCTTACTGCTTCACTGTTCCTAATGTTGATTGAACAATGACTATGTATTATACAATGTATTATTTTGCTGTAATATACCATGTCTGTTATATAAGATGACTGCATACTTTATTGTAATGTTATTATATCCTTCAATAAAGCATTCCTGATTGTTAAAAAAAAGAAACTTGAGGCAAAACTCAAAATTTTCTTATGGTGACAGTATGTAAAAAAAAAAAAAATGTAATTAAAGATTTCTCATTTTCCAAAATATTGTGACAAAAAATGACAACTTCAAATATAAGTCTCCATGCCACTTACTTTTAATATACTTGTTGATATTTGTATTGTCCTGGCAATTTCGGGCCTCAAGAAATGAGTACATCAGTATTGATCGATTTTCAGATGTACAGTGGGGACGGAAAGTATTCAGACCCCCTTAAATTTTTCACTCTTTGTTATATTGCAGCCATTTGCTAAAATCATTTAAGTTCATTTTTTTCCTCATGCTTCACTGTTGGGACTGTATTGGACAGGTGATGAGCAGTGCCTCTATCTGGACTTTCAGTAAATATTACGAAATCTACAGCTCTCCCAATTAATATACCCGGTGCTCAGTGTGAGACACTACGAGGATCCTTTCCATTCCAATGGTCAGTTGATAAAATACCTTATCTCGGCATATATATATCACACCACAGTTATCTTCTATTTTTGCTTCAAACTATCCACTAGGGGTGCGCATCTTCACTGGCCTCACCATTCGATTACAATTATCCTGTCCCTAATTCAATTTGATTCCGCAATGCATCGCAATGCATCACGATGCATCACGATTACTGTGCATGGTTTTCATCCAAAAAAATCAAGCAGTCAGGAGAACTTTTATTAAATTTTATCTGTTCTTACTGCATGTAGCAAAGTGTAAACACAGCAGACAACTTAAAGAGGATCTACAGACTGCCCCCAAATGACTACAGGAGATGGTCAGAGACTGCAGACATAGTACAGGAGATGTTCAGAGACTGTAGACATACTACAGGAGATGTCAGACTGCAGGCATGATACAAGAGAAGGTCAGAGACTTTGGACATGATATAAGAGAGGGTCAGAGACTGTGGACATGATACAAGAGAGGGTCAGAGACTGGGGACATGATACAAGAGAGGGTCAGAGACTGCGGACATGATACAAGAGAGGGTCAGAGACTGCGGACATGATACAAGACCAGGTCACAGACTGCGGACATGATACAAGAGATGAACAGAGACTGGGAACAATGTCCCCATAACATCCCCCCAAAAGACAATGTATGCCATTTCATAAATTATGGTTTATGCATGTCTTATTGTCTTAGTGATTGATTCACATCACAACTTCATTGATACCTCTTTTTTCTTTTGTATGTTTATGGTTTTGCTCATCGCTGCATGTGTGGGGTCAGTGATGAGCAAAACCATAAATCATACATAAAAAAAGGGACTCAATGAAGTTGTGATGTGAATCAATCACTAAGACAATAAGACATGCATAAACTATAATTAATGAAATGGCATGGTCACTTTAATGTTTAGGTCCACCATCAAGTTTATTTTATTACGGTCATGACTTGGCAAATTTGCACATAATGGTGGATCAGATATGTGTCTGACTTAAGTACCTGATGAGGATGACAGAGTCTGCACTGGTTTTCGCTGCAGCCTGTGAGGATGACAAGTGCGGGACACTGGCTCAGGTCTCCCGCAGCAGCCTGTGTGACAGTGAGCCGAGGAGGAGGAGGACTGCCTGGAGACTGGGAGTCGGGGACACTCGCTCCACAGGTCTCCTCTCCTGTAGCAGCCAGCTAAACACGGCGACGCAGCTGGGGATGATATTAGCGGGAGGCAGGAAAAAAGGGCGCGGCTAACGCCCACGGTTCAGTTCAGCTCAGTGTGGAGAGGCAGGGCACAGCGCCTTTCAGCTGCTTTCTGCTCCGTTCGGAGAAGCAGGGCACAGCGCGGCACCCCAAAATCGATTTCGGTCGCAGCATCGATGCTGAATCACAGACGGCCAAATCATGATGCATCGATGCTGCGATTAAATTTAACAACCCTACTATCCACCATGTGTATCCCGTCTCCGGAGTTTACTTAAAGTCTGGAGTTCCTATCGAATTTAATTCCTGGGAAGAGTCACGGCTGTTAAAAAGAATTTGTTATCTAAACTTTTATATCTGTTTAGAGCCCTTTCAATCACTATCCCAAAAACCTTTATTGACAATCTACAAAAAGAGGTTAATAGATTTATCTGGAAAGACAAAAGACCTAGATTCTTTAGACATGTTTTATATACAGTGGGGACGGAAAGTATTCAGACCCCCTTAAATTTTTCACTCTTTGTTATATTGCAGACATTTGCTAAAATCATTTAAGTTCATTTTTTGTCCTCATTAATGTACACACAGCACCCCATATTGACAGAAAAACACAGAATTGTTGACATTTTTGCAGATTTATTAAAAAAGAAAAACTGAAATATCACATGGTCCTAAGTATTCAGACCCTTTGCTGTGACACTCATATATTTAACTCAGGTGCTGTCCATTTCTTCTGATCATCCTTGAGATGGTTCTACACCTTCATTTGAGTCCAGCGGTGTTTGATTATACTGATTGGACTTGATTAGGAAAGCCACACACCTGTCTATACAAGACCTTACAGCTCACAGTGCATGTCAGAGCAAATGAGAATCATGAGGTCAAAGGAACTGCCTGAAGAGCTCAGAGACAGAGTTGTGGCAAGCCACAGATCTGGCCAAGGTTACAAAAAAAAATTCTGCTGCACTTAAGGTTCCTAAGAGCACAGTGGCCTCCATAATCCTTAAATGGAAGACGTTTTAGAGGACTAGAACCCTTCCTAGAGCTGGCCGTCCGGCCAAACTGAGCTATCGGTGGAGAAGAGCCTTGGTGAGAGAGGTAAAGAAGAACCCAAAGATCACCGTGACTGAGCTCCAGAGATGCAGTCTGGAAATGGGAGAAAGTTGTAGAAAGTCAACCATCACTGCAGCCCTCCACCAGTCGGGGCTCTATGGCTGAGTGGCCCGACAGAAGCCTCTCCTCAGTGCAAGACACATGAAAGCCTGCATGGAGTTTGCTAAAAAAACACCTGAAGGACTCCAAGATGGTGAGAAATAAGATTCTCTGGTCTAATGAGACCAAGATAGAACTTTTTGGCCTTAATTCTAAGCGGTATGTGTGGAGAAAACCAGGCACTATTTATCACCTGTCCAATACAGTCCCAACAAGTGAAGGCGGCAGCATCATGCTGTGAGGGTGTTTTTCAGCTGCAGGGACAGGACGACTGGTTGCAATAGAGAGAAAGATGAATGCGACCAAGTACAGGGATATCCTGGATGAAAACCTTCTCCAGAGTGCTCAGGACCTCAGACTGGGCCGAAGGTTTACCTTCCAACAAGACAATGGCCCTAAGCACACAGCTAAAATAACGAAGGAGGGGCTTCACAACAACTCTGTGACTGTTCTTGAATGGCCCAGCCAGAGCCCTGACTTAAAACCAATTGAGCATCTCTGGGGAGACCTAAAATTGGCTCTCCACCAACGTTTACCATCCAACCTGACAGAACTGGAGAAGATCTGCAAGGAGGAATTGCAGAGGATCCCCAAATCCAGGTGTGAAAAACTTTTTGCATCTTTCCCAAAAAGTCTCATGGCTGTATTAGATCAAAAGGGTGCTTCTACTAAATACTGAGAAAAGGGTCTGAATACTTAGGACCATGTGATATTTCAGCAATATAACAAAGAGTGAAAAATGTAAGGGGGTCTGAATACTTTCCATTCCCACTGTAAATATATAAAATAAATATTTATATAAATCTCAGTCTACTGGTGGCCTAAGATTACATAACCTATGGTTATACTTTCTAGCAACCCAAGATTGCCCAATGGAATATCCCAAACTCAAAAGGTACCTTGGGTGAGATTCGAGTCCAACTCCATCTGCCCTTACTGCCTCCCATATATTTTATGGTCACCCTCTTACCTCTCTTAATTCTATTGTAACGCAATCTTTAATCCTCTGGAATCGCTATAAAAGTAAACTTGCCTGATCTCATCTGCACCCCAAGATTCATCCTTTCTAGGGAACCTTCATTCACCACGGCTTTTGACTTTCCGGAGAGCTTCTCATGGTGGCAGACTAATTCCCTGGTCACCTCAGCAGATCTCCAAATAGGTGGTGTATTTGCTACTTTTGATCTCCTACGTTCACAGAAACAAATCCCACTTCGGGAACATTATCACTATGTGCAGATAAGGCACTTTTATATCTCTCATTATAGCCTTTCCCCATTCTCCCCACCTACATCCTTTGAACAGATTTGCCATGACTCTCCCAGAGGCAAATGCCCCATACACACGATCAGAAATTCCGTCAGAAAAAACTTGGATGGTTTTTCTGACGGAATTCCGCTCAAGCTTGCCTTGCATACACACGGTCACACAAAAGTTCTCTGAACTTTCGACCGTCAAGAACGTGGTGACGTACAACACTACAACGAGAAAATGAAGTTCAATGTTTCCGAGCATGCATCGAATTGTTTCTGAGCATGCGTGATTTTTTGCGTGTCTGAATTGCATACAGACAAACGCATTTTTAGATAGGAACTTTTTCTGACTGAAAAAAGGAGAACCTGTTCTCAATCTTTTGCTGGCTGGAATTCTGCCAGCAAAAGTCCGATGAAGCATACACATGGTCAGAATTTCTGACCAAAAGCTCACATCCGACTTTTGATGGCGGAATATCTGATCGTGTGTACGGGGCATTAGGCCTCATTTCAGTTCTCTATAAAGCTACATTGGCTTCCTGTTTCTCTAGTGAACTTCTCTATAGGAATAAGTGGGAAACTGACTGTGATGCCCAGTTTACTTCCGGAAGACTGGGATACAATGCTGGATAACCTACGTAAAAGTACAAAATCCCGAGCAGTCAGGGAAACTGCCTATAAGGTATTGAACACATGAGCCTGCTTGGGGTTTTCTTCAATAGCTGCCTACCTCAGCTCCTGGTTGGGGGTGCCCCTGGATGGTTGTGGCGCCCGGCCACCCTATCTCCAATTAATGCATCTGAGTAAGTTAACATGTACTCTGTGTAGGGTTTACCCACCCTTCCCCTGCCCACGTTCCTCACGTCAATCTCTTTACTCATATATTATCGCTTCATTTCAGAATTATCACGTGCCTTGCTCCTGATGAGTGGTTTAAAGACCGCAAAACGCGTAGAGCTACCAATTGCTGTGCTGTTACCCATTTTTTCTTGAATTTCAAGTTACTACTATACTATTTTTATCTATAGACCTAGGGAGGCATATAGGCCCTGCAGGCTCTACCGTGCTAATATTGTACCCAATTTCTTCCTTGGTGAACTCTGGAATATTATTGTTGTCTTATTTTGAGCTACTTGACATTAATAGTTACTACTGTTATTAATATGTTTAATGTCAATTCTGATATCTGTGTATTAACATTCCATGTATGTATATTTTTTATAACCAATTAAATTCCTACCTATTCACCAAGTTACCTTGTTGCTACCAAGTGCTTCATATAAAGTCCCGCCCCCTTTCAAACTGTATTGTAGGTGATTCTGGCTATTCTTGTCTGCCCTGGCTGCTTTCGCCACTCTTGAGGTGCGCAACATTTGCTGAATCTCGCTACAACGCAGCAATTACTAAGACAAGATGTATCATTGAGCGGACCTTTGTGTTGCTTAAAAGCAGGTTCCGCTGTATCTCACTATTTGGTGGTTTTCAGGTGTAGCCCTGAAAAAGTTGGCAACATGATATTGGACTGCTGCATCGTACATAACTTACCCCATCGTGCAGGATTGATCCTAGATTTTGATTTTCAAGACATTGATGAGGACCTTATTCCACCAATCCCTGAATCCTATCATGATGAGCGTGGCCATCAAGTCTGACAGCGCTTCATACAAAGCTATTTTTCAAGGTATGCATCAACTCTTACGCTTTAAATCCTCCTATGTAGTTTACTCTGTTTTTGGTGAAAAGGATGTGTTTTTTACAATGGAAGACAGGAAGTGGCCCATATCAGGCTGTCTCTAACCCTCTCACTTCAACACAAGCTGCTCATTTTAGCAGCTTCTGTGGAAGCTCTGAACCTTTGTTTGAACATATATGACACGTAAAGGCAATACACTCATTTATCACCATGATCTTTGGATATATCTTAGACGCATATTTCTGCCACTCAAAACCATTGTTATGATTGTTGCTTACAAAAACCTTAATGAAAACAAAGAAATAAACAGATAAAACCAATATGTTGGCCAGCAATATTATTATTAGGTCAAACAACCAGTGTTAGACCAGAACTGTGCAAATCTATTGGTATTTACAAGTCATGAGGTATATGCTAAGAGAATGTAGGTGTCCCATCCCACTTTGATACACACTGTTAAACATTGTGTAATCTTAATGATGTGGAGATGTTTAAGCTCAACAATGTCAAGAATGACAATGGTGGAGATGATCTAAAACATGAGCACATACAATCTGGCACAGCTGGGCCTAGTAACCTATCAGCTCCGAGGTGTTGTTGTCCAAGCATCATAGAGGAAGCTGAATGTAGAAGCTGATTGGTTAGTATGACCAGCTGCACCTGATAGTCTGTGCTCCAGTTTTAGTAAATAGCACTAAACGGCTATTCTCCATATTCAAAAAGCACACATGTGCCGAGATATAGCAATTACTTTGCCAAAAAAGACTGTCCCAAACCACTTGAAAGTGTAACTAAGGGCATTTTTTTCATGTTGGATACAGTATCAAAGTACCTGGGTCCCACTGGTGAGATTCACCCTCTATTGTTGGGATGACAAAACAAAATTTAGGTTTTTAGAGTAACTTCACTCTCACTCGCACAGACGGCAAAAAATAAAGGATAGATGTTCTAACCCCTCTCTGCTGTATCCTAAAAAATAAAAAAAGTGTCATCTGCAGTTTTTTTGCAGTGCAATACAAAAGTTACATATATAAAAAAAACACATTTGGCAAAAAAATGGTGGCTAGAGCTTAACTTTGCATGGACCTCATCCACTTTCCGGGGATCCAAACTGTTTTGCAGTAAGATTTAATGCATTATCTTATCCAAAGACCAATATAGTCAGATAGCTTCTCTCCTTTGGTTTGGTAAGTATGCTCAAACTGGTACATGTGGTTGGAAGCCTTCTCTGTGTGCCCAAACACATACTGCAGGATACTCAGGTAGTCATGAGCAACACAATCTTCCTTACTGAGCTTCAGATTGCAGATGGCTTCTGAGGCAGGGCCCTTAAGCTCTGTGTGATTCTCTGCTTCTTGTGGGTCTCAGGAATATCCCATTCATCCAGGGCTTGTGTGGCCTGCTCCAGCCACACATCAAAGCAGTCCTCTCAGATAGGCACTGGAGCACATTGGAGTGTCCTTCAGGCATTCTGACACAAAGTCTCACAAAGAGGCAAAGAACTCCGGCACAATCATGGCCAGAGGTGCCGGGGAACACATATCTGGGGCTTTCAGTTGGATTAGACGAAGCTCAGTCTTGTTAGCCAATTGCACGTTGGCTCTTTGGAAGCTCTCAGGAATTCCTTGCTTCCACTCTGGTCTAACATTGATCACCCACACCTTTCTAACCAGGACCAATGTCTTCACCGCTTGGCAGATCTGCTCTTTGGTCCAGGCCACCCCAGGGAATTGAAATACCATGCTTGACTCTTGGCGGGCACCTTCTTCTCCACACCACTGGATCGCTGGAGCAGGGTCCATCCTGGTGCTTTTAGGGGTGCTGTCTTGAGGGGTTGATATCAGAGTAAAGATATCCCGGATGAGCTCCCACATGTAAGTGCCACCCCCGAAGGAGCTGCTTGAATATGTTTGGTTGTATGCTCTGCCTCTCATCCCCAAGAACAGTCTCAGCCCCTCTGGCACACCTGGCAAATAACATCATTAAGAACACGGCAGTAAATGGACACAAACTGTAGTGAACACAAAGGTATCTTTACTTGAAGATTTTTGTTAGCAATGAATAGCTCAGTAACTTACACTGGACACCTACTGAAGATTTGTTGCAACAAGTAAACATTACAGTAGAAACAGTCAAAGAACAATAACTGAAGAGAATGCAACACAAGCACATATATTTAACCAGCATCTCCATTTGAATTGAGCTCTATGGGTTCAGGCAGGAGGAGGGCAGTGGAATGACCAGGCTTGTGGCCCTGACATCACAGTCCCAAAGAACACAATATAAAATTTATTTCAAATACTTTAATCTCCAAGTTTTTTTTCTTATACCCACTCAATTAACTGGGTTAAGGTATTGGCCCTTATGGCCCCAATGGATTGAATCCCTTGTGAGAGAAATATGTTGTCGTTTCCCAGAAGAAATGGAAGCCTTGCATCTTCAGCTAGCTCTTTGTTGGTGCACTTTAGGTATCCTGACAAGCAGGGTGGACCAAAGTATGTGTAAGATGTCCTGGCAAGCAGAGTGATGCAAAGTGTACTTGTGGAGTTCTGGCAAGCAGCAGAAATCCTATCGCTGCTCAGTGAAAGAAAGTGTAGCACAAGGTCTCTCTCTAGCTTAGTTAAAGCAACAATACAACCGTGTCTGCATGCAGTGTCCTTTTGTTCTGAAAGATGGGCAAGTGTCCGCTCACCAATCCTGCGACAGAAGGCCCAAAGGAGAGATGTCCTGGAACAGAATCTTTCAGGCTGCCCAACTGGCTACCCGGCAACTGGATCTCCAGCACCGACTATACAGATGCACCTGGAGATCCACCCAGGATCCCTCTCTGGCAAGATGTCTGCAACAGACTGTTGAGCTGTTTCAGGAAAGCAGTCACACCGACCCTGGAGAGCAGCCCCTTCTGATGCATCTAGTCCTCTCTTCTGCCTCGTGTTATCCTCTTGCTCCCAGGCAGCCTTATAGTCTCCTTTCCAGTTCTCCCCCTGGGGGCATGCAAGGGTGTGTAGTCTCCCTCCCTAGGATTACTATGGGGTCGCCTGCCTTTGGGACTACATGTCCCAGATTCCTTTGCTCCTGCTGTCCTGCCTGGTGACTGGCCTGCTCCCCCTGCCAATGAGGAGGGGAGGGAGTAGAGCAGCATCCGTCTTCCTGCAAGCACTGCTCGCATACTGTGTAGTGTAATGAGGAGAGGGAGGGGGACACATCCCCAGCAGCTGCTGACAGGCTCTGTCTCCTTCAGAGCCTGTCTGTGTCTCAGCATTGCTGCCTGTGTCCAGCGGCAGGGTTAACGGGGCAGGGGGGCTCGGCAACCGCTACACATACTTACATTGGATCATTGGATGCTTTAAGTATGCAGCAGGTGACTTGTGCTCCATGTTTTCATACTATAGAAAAAAAAATAATACAATACTTGGAAAGTGCAGAGGAAACAGATGAAGCACATTTCAGAACAAGAGAAAATTGATTTTCCAATGGATGACTTGAATACAGTAAAGAGAGCATAAAAAAAGGATTACATAAGCATGTTTATATTTACCTCTTCTGTTGCTATGTCTGCCTCAAAGTTAGATGTTTGGAGCTGGAAATAAAGAAAATGTCTTGTTAAGACTACATGCAGTTTGTGATTCTTTACTTTTCCTATTCTAAAGCATGATATAGTTTGATAAAAAAAAAAGCACAGCAAACATGTTGGGACATGCTTTAGATGGCCATACAAATGGTGAAGAAAGACTGAACATTCACACTGGGCATTTTTGGGCGAATAAGCAGGAAACATGTGCAGTAAGCAATGAGGGACACAGCAGAAATGTACAGCTAAAAAGGGGTCTAAGCATGCAGAAATGAGCCACCTCATACAGAATACACATGTGCCACAAGCAAGGTAGGCACCAGAATTAAGGCAGAAAAAAACAGATACAAACTTACGCCACAAACCAAACAAAAAAAACTGCTAAGACAAATGAGGCTGTTAAAAGGCTTACCATGTGCTCCACCAGATCCAGAATGTTTAGCTTCTCTTCTGCTGAGCTCTCCTCCACCATTGCTCACTTCTGCCAGGGCTCTGAGAACTGTGCAACGGAAAAGAAGCGCCACCCACTTACTGCATTGTTTCATATGGTAAATATCGCAGAGCATGATCAAATACTGCATGCAGTATTTAACTAGCATTTTTTTGTGAATGCCAAAAAGCTTTTTGAAAAACGCTAAACAGCATTTTACCGCATTCCTTAAAGAGATAGATACCTCTTCACGAATGGAGCTCACTGTTGCTAACAGATTGACAACCTGGTGCAAAGCTTATTAGAGCAACTGCAGAAATGGAAAACTCGGTATGAATATGTAGCGCTACACCTGCAAGGGGTGCTGGAAGCTGCTTGTCCCCAGCGGTTGCCCTGACCTTGCAAGTCCCCCAACACCTCTGACACTCTGGGTTCCGACATACTTCAAGCAAATCATACAAATGCAAAGGCACTAATAATCAGTAAGACTTGCATGTCAACACTTTACTGGAAGGGTAAGTCAACAAGACTATAAAGGTATATTTATGCAAAATGAAATGCAATATGGCTACCTGGAGTTGTTCTGTAAACAGAATGTGTAAAGAACGCCCCCCAGACAGATTTCCTGCTTGTGTGATTGGCTCACTGATTTTCCCAGAAGTCTGCACTAAGATTTCAGGCATCCCCTGCAACAACAATATAATTTTTGGTGATATAATAGGGATGCAGACCCTGCAATTTTCCTAATTAAAGCCCTGCAGGTGCAGCAGCTGATGGATAATTATAAAACCACTCCCATCAGATTCACTTTGCACATGGACACAGAGAAACAAATCGTGATTTCTTCAGAAAAGCAAAAGGCAGGAATCTGCAACAAACTTTGTTAAAATCCTTTCACAGATCACCCAGAGGGGAATGTTTTTTCTCAACAAAAGTGGAGTTACTCTTTCAGTAGTGTAAGTGTAAGAGATAAGATGGGCTTCTGTCTGCTCACTAATCCAGCCAATACATGGGTCCTGAGAGGCAGGATGTCCCTGTGCAGGCAACCTGTAGTCCCATAAATTCAGCGAGGACTATGTGGGTGTGAACTGGATGTGGACCCGATCAGCAACGCAGCAGATGCAGTAACAGCAACAGCTACCCTGCGCCCAGCGATGCAGCCCTCAGGGTGAGTGGTCCCAGCTCTGAGCGAGCTTACCCAAGACAGTTCAATTTATCTGCTTGCCCAGAATTCCTTGGTGTTTCAGCACACTGGAACTTGTAGTTTTTAGCAGTATTAGGTCTAGGGTAAATCCAGGTGACCAGACTACATGTCCCACAATCCTCTGCAGTGAGTGGCTTCTCCTCTGCAGTCAGGAACTGATGTGATTATTTCCAATGATGTGATTATTTCCAATGTTAAGCACTAGAGCAGTGGTTCTCAACTCCAGTCCTCGGGACCCACCAACAGGCCAGCTTTTAAGTATTACCTTGGGGAGTTGCAGACTAGAATACTGCAATCACTGAGCAGCAAGTGATATCACCTGTGATGTATTTCAGCTATCTTGCAAACCTGGCCTGTTGGTGGGTCCTGAGGACTGGAGTTGAGAACCACTGCACTAGAGGGAAAGAACTGCTGGCGGCACAATGGTGTAGTGAGTAGCACTCTTGCCTAGCAGTAAAAAGGATCGCTGGTTTGAATCCCAACCACGACACAACCTGCCTGGAGTTTGCATGTTCTCCCTGTGCCTGCATGGGCTTCCTCTGGGTACTCCAGTTTCCTCCCATGCTCCAAAGACATGTTAATTGGCTTCTGTCCAAAATTGGTCCTAGTATAGGAATGTGAGTTGGGGACCTTGGATTGTGGACTCCTTGGGGGTGGGGACCGATGTGAGCGTGTGATGCGTGTGTGGAGTGCTGCGTAAAATTGACGGCGCTATATGGGTACCTTAAATAAATAATATATAATGGAGGAGCATCTTGATGGGACGCAATGTGCAGGGATAGGGACAATTGTGGACACACACACCCACACTCACTTAGGTTGAACTGGATTAACTGGTGTCTTTATTCAACCTTACTATGTTACTCCATGTATAGCCCATGAAGGAATGTCCCTGACTGAAGGTAACAAACACAGCCAGCACTTGGCTACAAATATATTTCTCTGGCTATTGATGAATCTATGCATGTAACAGACTTGATACAACTGGCTTTCTTTTTACAATTAGTTGGCACAATGTCTAAAACAACCACAAGTGAGGATGTTTTTGCAAAATTGAAAGAAACCCTTGCTTGGTAAAATTTTCAATTGGAAGAACTCGCCTTGGAAACAAATTGGGGCTCCTATGATGGTGGTACAAAGAAATAGAATTGGTGCTAAGTAGCTTACTAAGATACATGAAATTTAGCACAATTGTACCTTTTCCATGTATTATTCAAAAGCAAACTTCAACTTAAAAAAAGATTAACACATTTCAAAGGCGGTGGCAAACGCAGGTAATGCACATGTGCAATAAATCATTGCCAGTTTTATGCAATTTATTCAACAGCCTTCCATACAAAACTGAAGCCAGATTGTTGGCCTGACACAAAGTACTACAATTGATTGTATTTCAGGTTTTAGTGGTGTTAATGCAGGTGAATCAGCCTTCTAATGTCAATGATAATAAAACTTCTGGTTATAATCTGAGATCTGGGCATGTCTTTAGAAAAGACTTGCAGAGTTTGGAATTTTTGGAATGTAGCCAGCTTGCCTATATTTTGCAATGTGTGTCAGAGTCCGTCCTTTTGAGGATATTGATCTTTTAAATCAAATGAGTCTTATCAACTCACAGTATGGTGGTCTGAGGATTTCCCAGTATTTCCCAAATCAGGCACTTGGCTGCATTCAAGAATTTTAGGATCAATGATTTTGTATACACAGTGGCAGGCATAGGGGTAGATTTACTAAAACTGGAGCACTCAGAATCTGGTGCAGGTGTGCATGGTATCCAATCAGCTTCTAAATTCAGCTTGTTCAAGTAGCCTCCCTGGCGGTTTTCCCGAGTGTGGCTCGGGGTTAAATTTCAGCACCATTAGCAGTAACCCTGAGCCACACTCGGGATTACATCTCAGGATCCTGGTGCAGGTTACTTACCTTATCCCCAGGATCCTGCGATGCCCCCCTGCTGTGTCTGCGGGCTCTGTCCTCCGCTCCCAATGTCCTGTGTTCGGGGCTCCGTTCCCTGCAAACGTTGCGACGCATGGGGGGAGGAGCCTGGCAGCAAATTCAAATAAGTGAAAATTCATAACACATACAGTACACTGTATGAAATTATTTCATATCTCTTTTGTCCCAAGTGCTTTGTCCAATGCCCTGCATGCGGTTTTATATTATATATACTGTTCTTTCTGCCTGGAAACTGGAGATTGTCCATGGCAACCAAAAAGTGTCCCTTTACATCAAAAGTGGATTTAGACCAGCTAGTAAACAGCGATAGTAAATTAGAACACTTGCAGAATTCAGTAATAGTGAATCGTGGGGAAATGTATTTTATTATTATTATATTATTATTTTTGATATTTATATTTATTTATTATATTATAATTTATGATTTTGTGTTTCAAACTTCATCATACCCGGGATGTCTACTAGACTCTTGGTGGACAGATTTAAGTGTGTTATTGCTAAGAATTACAGGCCTACATAATGAAACGCCAAATTTCTATGCAAAACAATTGTACCATTTTGAGACGCAAAAATCTGAAATAATCATACCGCCAGGGAGGTTAAGCTTTGGCAATAAAACCTGGAATAGTTTTGTTATCACTATCGAGATCAGTGATTGATTGTTTCCAATAAGATTCAATAAGTGGGCACTGCCACCAGTATGAAATAGGTGCATGTCCACGTCTTCAGCACATTGGAAAAATTCATGTGTCCCACTTAAGCGTACTGGGTTCCTGTACCAACAAGCTCAGGGTTTAAAAGAACTCATTAATATAAATTTAAATTTAAATGTATCACCACAAGAGGACGTTGTGGATACAGATAGGTATGAGTGTGCCAATGTCCTAAATATATTGCGAAATGTATTCAAAAGAAGGAAACATGGACTTTAGAGGCACATCTGTATCAATACATTTGTATCAATACAAATATATCAGTGAGTACATCTGTAGCGTTAAAATACAAAATGAACTTGTATTAATCTTTCAAATTCACATTATTGACATGACATGTTAAAAAGAAAACATGGTGTTTGGTCTAAACAACGCTCACACCACCTAACACAACCAACTATTACCACAGTGGAACAGATCGATCAATAATGATTCAAAATGAGATGATGTCAAATGGAAGGAGCAGCCGGTTGGTGGTAGAGACGTAGTGAAGAAAACTCTACATGTTACGCCGCCCTTAAGCTCTTCTTCAGAAGCTTGCAGTCTAATATATACATGAAAACAATAAAAATAATTAAAAAACAAAGACAGACGAAAAATGTATCAGAACTGAGAATGTAACAATCATTTAATAATAGTGTAGACAAAAACTAACATGTCAAGGAGCAGGGGCGTTGCTAGGTCTACAAAAGATCTGGGGCCAGAGCCCATACTAGCAAAGTAAAGAAAGTCATACCCTGGGGCGGGCAAATGCATGTATATAATATACGTGTGTATATATATATATATATATATATATTTATATAAATATATACCATTATATAGTATCATTACATCAGGGTCACCAGAGATCACCTTTACATCAGCATCCCCAGAAAGCCTCCCCCTTACATCAGGGTCCCCAGAGTGCCCCCCCTTACATCAGGGTCCCCAGAGAGCCCCCCCCTTACGTCAGAGTCCCCGGAGAGCCCCTCCTTACATCAGGGTCCCCAGAGAGTGCCCCCTTACATCAGGGTCCCCAGAGAGCCCCTCTTTACATCAGGGTCTCCAGAGAGCCTCCCCCTTACATCAGAGTCCCCAGAGAGCCTCCCCCTTGCATCAGGGTCCCCAGAAAGCCCCCCTCACTTACATCAGGGTCCCCAGAGACCCCCATTGTTTTTCTATCCGTCTATCCGTATAAACACATACATATTTGTGCACTTCCTTCTAGAGCTCTATATTGCTTAAGGCATGAGAAACCGCTGATTGGTGGAGGATCCCACCAGGTTTGCCTGCGTATATTGTTTTGTATACTATGCACTGTAATGCCCCGTACACACGGTCGGATATTCCGATGGAAAATGTCCGATCGGAGCGTGTTGTCAGAAATTCCGACCGTGTGTGGGCTCCATCGGACATTTTCCATCGGATTTTCCGACACACAAAGTTGGAGAGCAGGAGATAAAATTTTCTAACAACAAAATCCGATCGCGTCAATTCCGACCGCGTGTGGCCTGTTCCGACGCACAAAGTGCCATGCATGCTCAGAAGAAATTCCGGCACGGAACAGCTCGTTCTGGTAAACTTAGCGTTCGCAATGGATACAGCACTTTCGTCACGCTGCAATGTTAAAAATGGTTTAATACAGCGCAATCTCTTCTTCTTTATAATGTGACAAGAATATAGTAGTTTTGCTGCTCATATTCACACACACTTCTCACAAACTTATTTCATTACTATTTATCTGCATTCCCTCAATATATTTTGATTTCTCACATCTGACAACATATTTTTGTTGTTGTTTTTTATATTTTTTGGCTTTAATGTAGATTCTTTTTTTGTGCTTGTATTTTTTTGAAGGGTTTTTTTTGGGGGGGATTTTGATTTGTACTCCCGAAAATGTTTGTGTGTGTTTTTTGTGACAAGTTCCCACAACACCTTTAATATGTTGTTCTATTTAATCTGTAGGAGATTGTTTGGTGTTGTTGTCCCTTGTTAATTTCACATTTTCTGTTAGAAATGTACCTGAATCGTCACCAACAAACTGTCCTTTTTGGATGAAAACACACACAGGAGAGTATAATTTCCCCAAAAAATTTTTATTAAGGGCTCACAACTAAACAAAGAGGGAGGCAACGCTGGAGAAACTGCAGAAGTGGGTGAAGCCTTGGACCCCCAGGGCAGACATCAACTATTTTTAAGCAAAATTGGTGGCCTGAGGAGTCCTTATCTAAGGGAGGGCAGTCTGGTCCAGAAGTCCCAGAGATCCGGAAAGCAGCAGATGACATCTGTGTCCCCAGGCTGTGGTCATACGAGAGACTGTAGCTTCTGTCAGACCAGACTGAACCCAGGGTCATCACTCTCAGGTCTTCCTTCCACGCTTCCTTACACGCTGTGGCTGTGGTGGTGGAGTTGTGGCAGCAGGAGGAGGAGGAGGAGGATGGTCCAACTCAACCACGTCGGTCTTGGGTGTTAGTTCCCCACTCACCCCCTTACGTAGCACTTTATACAGAAGGTCCTCACAGAGCCTGCGTTGACCCTCCTGCATGCCCTGCAGTTTGGTGGCAGCCATACAGGCAAAGGCCTCTTCAGGAGTGAGTAAGGATCGTAGGGATGCCGAAGCCTCCTGAATCAGCCTGAACGCTGAATCCTGCACGGGACTCGGAGTCGTCTTCCTGGCTCTTTTATATGGAAGGTGGAGGGAAGGAACCTGAAATTCAGTCAGGCTGCGACTTGTCCCAGGCTTCTCCTGGCTGACACTTAGCTCCGCCTCCTCCTGGCTGCCACTAATCCCCGCCTCCTCCTGGCTGCCACATTCCACAGCCTCCTCCTGGCTGAGGTCTTCCTGTGTATGAAAAAGGGACATAGTTTTAGTATTTTTTTCATCAATCACACACAATTTTCACCTCCTGACTGCTGCAAATTGAATGTTAACATATATAACAGACTATCTTTCTGAGCCAAGCATTTTTCATTCTTGTCCCAATTTTGGGTGCCCACTACTGTCTATTGATATGTAAAACACTTTTTTCAATCAGCAATTGGTGATCAATAATAACATCTAGTAAACATCATTTATTTAGTGACCAGAAATCTGTAGAAGAATGCTATACCTGGCTCCAGCTGGGCTCCTCCACTTCTTCCTGGCTGGAAGGCCCAGATTGGACATCGAAAGCCTCAGCTGGGGTGGAAGGAAGTGTGGAAGGAAGAGTAGAGAGTGATTCCCTGACTTCAGTGTGGTCTGACAGAAATCGCAGTCTCTCATAGTACCACAGCCTGGGGACATAAACGTCATCTGCTGCAGCTCCGGATCTCTGGGAATCTGTGACCTTCTTGCGCTCCCTAAGATAAGTGCTCCCCAGGCCACCAATTTTGGCTTTTAAATAGGGGATGGTTGCTGTGGGGACCACCAGTGTCACCAACTCCAGCAGTTTCTCCAGCGCTGCCTGCCTCTTTTGTGTCTGGTTATAGTGGGGGTGTCTCACCTGCCACAGACAGGGAAGCTCCCTGTATTTGTCAATGAACAGGGGGAGGAAATTGTGGTCGTTGAACCCATCCATTTTCCCTGCAAGACACAACACAAGACAAACCCTAATGTCACGCCAAACTCCCCTAATCTTGTTACAATATAGGCTTCCATTTCGAAGCAGTATAGGCCCAAGTTTAGATCCTACCTTCGTTATCACGATCGGCGCCTCCGATGCTCCTTCCTCCGCTCACAGATCGTACGTAAGATGCACGCGTGTTACGCTTTATACACACTGCGCATGCGTGTAACTCCGCCCGCCCCTGACATTCTTTCTAGTCTATTCCCCGCCCCTTTTCGTTCGGCGCAGTGGGGGAAGAGCACATGGCGGAGACACAGCAGGATTGTGCTAATTGTAGAAATGATGAGGAGGAGGAAGGAAAGGCCGGATCCGGACACGTACCCATCCAGAAGGAGATTTAAGGACTCAAATATGTCCCTTGGGGAGATGTTGGAGATGGTCGACATCCTGAAGAAGGCCGACTATGACGGGAAGTATGGGCCTTACCTCAACCCCAATGTCAGAAAGGCCAAGATCATGGCGAAAGTGATGAGGAGTCTGCACCGGAATTTTGGGGTACGACGATCAAAAAATCAGCTCAGGAAGCGGTGGTCGGACCTCAAATGACGAGAACATGAGCAGTACAGAAAGATCCGGAGAGTGCTGCAAAAAAGTAAGTAGTTGTGCTGTGTTCCTATTCTTTATGTTTATTACGTTCGTGCTGCTCCATGTGCTTTTAGGAACTGTTGTACAGTTTAAAATGGCAACTTTCATGTTCATGGGCACATTATTAGTTCGGATCAAACATTTTTCTTTCGGACTATAAAATACCATTGTTTAGGCCATATGCATTTGGCCACCATTTTGACGCCCTATACTTGTCTTAATATAATTGGGTTGTGTAGATGGCTTGGTTACTAGAATGAAATGCAAACTGTACATCTGGACGCTGGAGCACTAGTGCACCAGAACACCATTTTTATTAGGGGGCCACACAGATGCTCCAGTGTATACTATAGGGTGGTCTCCATCTGTGAAGCTTGTACTTAACAGGTAAAGTATTGCAGGTTGACAAAGGACACTAAAAAACCTACATCTTGGAACTCGGCTAAAATTGACAATTGTACCCCACTTCCAAGCAATGTTTCCTATTTCTAGTTCTGCCATCAAATATCTGTGTGCTAATTATACCATTTTTGTTTGACATAGGGGATAAAAGACTCGGAGGACACCCCTCATCCGAAGAGACCAGAGCCCCCCCCCCCTCTGGAAGAAGGTGAAATCCCCCCAACACAAGCTGAGCAGGAAGAAGATGTGGTGGAACTAGTCACCACAACAGGTGAGTGTCTGCAACCACAGGCTCAGATAAGAGATGGATGGCAGCATATTTTTTAGACCTAATTTATTTTGGGGTTCCTCTCTTTTTAGGTGATCGTGAGGTTGTGGATCCAGATCCTTTCACATCCGAAAGTGCCCAGATCCTGATCGGGGAGATCATGGGGTGTAATTTACAATTGGAAATCATCAAGAAAAACATCAATGATGTTATTCCAAAAAATAAAAACATCATTGATGTTTTGGGGCGAGTTTAAAACCCCTCCATATCACTTTCTTCTTTTGTGTACTACAATGTGCTAAATGTTTTTGTGATTTTTCCCAAAGCCAAATTTGGAGTATGCACACAGTGTGCCAACATGTGCTATCTGCCATCACGGGAGATCAATGGACGCGTTTTGGGGATGCAACCTCTTCCTCAATAATAAAGTAGCTGTGAAGAAGGGCTTGCTCCCCCAAAACACATCCCTTGATCCCCCGTGATGGCAGGTCGCACATGTTGACATTGTTAAATTTGTGTGCATGTTCCAAATTGGTCTTTTCCTGGGGTGACTTCACCCCATCTGAACGCAATATCAAACACGGTTCCTAAATAATCATGTCTGATATTGTCTTCAAATTCTACCAAATGTGAACTTTGTATTTCATGATTTTTGTCTTTCTTGTTGGTTTTACACAGGCCTGTTTTATCTAAAATGGACATTTTGAGTTTGGATAATGCTACCCCAAAAATTGTTATACAACAAACATGTTGTTTTGTTTGAAAAACCTTTGGTAAATGCACATGTGATTGTGCAGGTATAAAAAAGTGTGTTAACCTCCCTGGCGGTATGATTATTTCGGATTTTAGGTGCTGAAAGCGGTACAATTATTTTGCATGGAAATTTGGCGTTTATTATTGTAGGTCTGTAATTCTTAACAATAACACAGGAGGGGGGGCGCTCTCTCGTCCCCCCCTCTTTTCCTGCGGCCTGCCAGGTTGCACGCTCGGATAAGGGTCTGGTATGGATTTTTGGGGGGACCCCACTGCATTTTTTTTTTTAATTTTGGTGCGGGGTTCCCCTTAATATCCATACCAGACCTGAAGGGCCTGGTATGGAATTTAGGGGGACCCCCCACGTAATTTTTTTTTTTCATTTTGGTTCGGGGTTCCCCTGTGGGGAATTCCCATGCCGTTTTTTTTAATGAACTTCTATGTGTATTGTCGGACCGGCAATGCATTAATAGCTGCGAGTAGTTTTAAATTACTTTTTTTTCTTTAAAATGTCATTTTGCTGTCAGACTGTTCTAAACACGGGAAACATGCGCCCCTTTACAGGCATACTATAGACACCCCAAGGGATATTAAAGGGATCACTTTAAGCATTATTAAAATCACTGCTCCCGAAAAAACTGATGTTTTTAAAACTTTTTTTTGTATTGATACATGTCCCCTGGGGCAGGACCCAGGTCTCCAAACACTTTTTATGACAATACCATGCATATAAGTCTTTAAAATTAGCACTTTTGATTTCTCCCATAGACTTTTAAAGGGTGTTCCGCGGCATTCGAATTTGCCGCGAACACCCCAAATTGTTCGCTGTTCAGCAAACTTGCGAACAGCCCATGTTCAAGTCGAACATGAGTTCGACTCGAACTCGAAGCTCATCCCTACCGATCACAGGGTCGATTGGCTGACCTTCATAAAAATGAATCAGACTTGGATCACCAGCTACCAAGCACCTGATGCTGATGTAATCGATTGATTTTTTTTTAATGTGAGATCCCTTCAAGACTGCCTATGCTGATGCTGAGTGTAACGTACCTGGGATGTGATCCTGACGTGTGGAGGGAGACCTCCCGTACCACCCTAGCTCGGAGACCACTGGAGTGGGAACAATGGCGGTAAGAGCACAGTGAGGTAAAGGTGCCTGCTGAGTCCTTACTGCTTGGAGTGGTCTCGTCACTTGGAAGCTGGAGTAGCGGGTGCAGGTCAGCAGATGCAGGCTAGTAGAATAGCGGGTGCAGGCCAGCAGATGCAGGTTGCAGAGCAGCGGGTGCAGGTCAGCAGATGCAGGTTTGCAGAGCAGCGGATGCAGGTCAGCAGATGCAGGTTTTGCAGGGCAGCGGATGCAGGTCAGCAGATGCAGGTTTGCAGAGCAGCAGATGCAGGTCAGCAGATGCAGGTTTGCAGAACAGCGGATGCAGGTCAGCAGATGCAGTTTTGCAGAGCAGCGGATGCAGGTCAGCAGGCAGAAGCGGAGTCAGACTAGCCGGGTCATACACATCGGGGAACACAGCAAAAACAGCAGGCAGAGAATAGTCAGAGTCCAGGCTGGGTCTTGGCAACAGGCAGTCAGGCAAGTAACAGAGAAGGGTCAAACGAACCGAGGTCAGGATTGGAGACATAAGCAAGGTCAGGAAGCCGGGTCAAACACAGGAACAGAGTACTGGTACAGAATCAGGAACACAGGGAACAGAAGCAGATCAAACCGCAAGGGGAAGCATCATTGAACGTCTTTTATGGACCGTTGGGCGCCAAATCGCATCTAACCCGCGCATGCGCACATTCGTGCGTGAAGTCCGTGACTCATGCGTGCGCATAGGCGCACGCCTTCTAGAACGGGCAGTAAATCCGTGACAGTGCCCTCCCATTAAGGGCAACCTCCGGGTGCCCAAGAGAACTCTTTTCTGGGGGTGAATGTTCTCTGTTGAGGTTCCCAGGAATTCTCTTCCAGACCGTAACCCTTACATTCGATCAAGAATTGAAGCTGGTTCCTTCTTCTTCGGCAGTCTAAGACGGCCTCCACTTCGAATTTCTCATCACCGTCAATGATCACAGGTTCAGGTGGTCTCGATGAATTTGGGTGCCAATTTCCTTGTGGGGCAAGACATCTTAAGATTGGTGGTGGATAACCATACTTGATCGCCTTGTTGCAGACATAATTCCCCTCTCCTCTTCCTGTCGAACATCCTCTTATTGGTTGCTTGTGCCCTGGTCATGGCTTCCTGCAATAACTTGCTATTACGAGTCAGGAAATCGACGGTACTCTGGACTGCCGGGACTGTTGAATCCGGGATGAGATCAGGTAGGAAGGTTGGATGGAACCCATAATTGATGAAGAATGGAGACTGACCTTATTATTAAAGGCAAATTCTGCCAGGGATTGTAATGCTACCCAATCATCTTGAACAAAGGAGGTGAAGCATCGGAGATATTGTTCGAGCGTTTGATTCGTCCTCTCAGTTTGCCCATTGGTCTGAGGGTGATAGGACGAGGACATGGACAGTTCAATCTTCAGAGCCTTGCACAAAGCCCTCCAGAAGCGAGAGGTGATCTTCACCCCTCTATCCGAAACAATGTCCGCAGGGACCCCATGTAGCCTTACTATCTCTTTAATGAAGACCTGGGCAGTTTCCATGGCAGAGGGTGTGCTCTTTAGTGAAACAAACTGGGCTATTTTGGATAAACGGTCAACCATGACAAAAATGGCTGAGCAACCTTCTGATGGGGGAAGTTCCACTATGAAATCCATGGCAATCATTTTCCAAGGAAGGTCAGGGACTGGTAAGGGTTTGAGCAGACCTCAGGCCTTGCTTCTAGTGGTCTTGCTACGGATACAGGTAGCACAAGAGCTTATATATAAAGTTTTATGCATCCCAAAATGGCCTGCCAGGGGATGATCACGATACAAATTTAGAATTGTGACTTTGACTTCTTCAGGCACAAAGATTTTGTAATTTCTCCACAGTAGTCCATCCTTGGGTAGCAGAGTAACTCCAGGAGGACCAGACACACCTGCAGAGGCTTGCTTCAAGCCGGACATTAGATCAGTTTGCAAAAGTAAGAAGTTACCTTCCGATAGAATTGTGTCTGGGGCTGGTACTTCCTTCGGATCATCAAACATGTGGGAAAGAGCTTCCGGTTTGGTGTTTTTGGAGCCAGGCCGGTAAGTTATGTGGAATGAAAACCTAGAGAAAAATAATGCCCATCATGCCTGGCGTGGTCTCAGACGTTTGGCAGCTCTCAGATACTCCAAGTTCTTGGGATCTGTATAAATGAGTATAGGGTGCGCTGCTCCTTCCAACAAATACCTCCACTCCTCAAGGGCAGATTTAATGGCCAGTAGCTCCCTGTCCCCAACATCATAGTTCTTCTCAGATGGGGTGAGCTTCTGGGAGAAGAAGGCAATGGGGTGCATCAAGTCCTTGAGACCCTGGCGTTGGGAGATGACAGCTCCAACTGCTGTCTCTGGGGCATCTACCTCAAGCAGATAAGGAAGAGCAGGATCAGGATGACTCAGAATAGGGGCCGACGTAAAAAGTCCTTTCAAGTTTGTGAAGGTGGCCTGTGCCTCGGGAGTCCGATGAAACCAGGCATTTTGCTTGGTCAGCTGCGTAATTGGGGAAATAATAGCGGAGAAACCCTTCCGATAAAAGTTTGCGAAGCCAACAAAGCGCTGCACCCCCTTCTTGTCTGAAGGTGCAGGCCAATCCAGAATGGCTGAAACTTTCTGAGGGTCCATTTTGAATCCCTTTGTTGAGATCATGAGGCCAAGGAGCTGGATACTCTGTTGCTTCAATTCGCACTTTTCTGTTTTGCGTATAGTCCATGTTGACGGAGGCGACGAAGTACGTTCTTGACATGTTCTCGATGCTGCTCAAGAGAAAAGGAAAAAAATCAAAATGTCGTCAAGATAGACAACTACATAAATGTCCAGACAGTCTCTGAAAACGTCATTAACCAGGTGCTGAAAGGTGGCAGGGGCGTTACATAATCTAAAAGGCATTACTAGGTATTCGTAATGGCCGAACCTGGTACGAAAAGCAGTCTTCCATTCATCCCCTGCACGGATGCGGACCAGGTTGTACGCCCCCCGCAGGTCTAATTTGGTAAACACAGAGGAAGTTCTGAGTCTTTGAAAAAGTTCAGGTACCAGGGGCAAAGGGTACCAGGCTGGGTCTTGGCAAAAGGCAATCAGGCAGGTAACAGAGAAGGGTCAGACGAGCCGAGGTCAGGATTGGAGACATAAGCAAGGTCAGGAAGCCGGGTCAAACACAGGAACAGAGTACTGGTACAGAATCAGGAACACAGGGAACGCAAGGGGCAGCATCATTAAGCATCTTTTATGGACCGTCGGGCGCCAAAGCGCATCTAACGTGTGCGCATGCGCACATTTGTGGGCGAAGTCCGTGACTCGCGCGTGCGCATAGGAGCGCGCCTTCTGGAATGGGCAGTACGTCCCTGACACTGAGTGACTATCCTGCTATGCTGAGTCACAATCCTCTTCCTCCTCAATTTTCATGCTGATAGCTTGTAAGAACATTTTTGGTTCTGGGCACCGCCACCAGTGGCCAAGGCCCAATTTTTCAGCCCCTGTTTAACAGGGGCGCATAAATACAATTTTTGATGCAATACTTTGCAGCAGGGCTCATTCCTGCGCTCCAACTATAGCATCTGTGAGGGGTTGCAGTGTTTTGGCACCAGTGCCTAAGGCCCAATTTTTCTGCCCCTGTTCAACAGGGACATGTAATTACAATTCTTGATCTAACATTTCACAGCAGGGCCCATTCCTGCGCCCACCAAGAGTAACTGAGGGTTTACAGTGTTGTGGCACCACCACAGGCCCAATTTTTCTGCCCCTGTTTAACAGGTGCATGTAATTACAATTCTTGATATATTATTTCACAGCAGGGCCTGTTCCAGCGCCCACCAAGAGTAACTGTGAGGACTTACAGTGTTGTGGCACCTGCACCACCACCAAAGGCCCAATTTTTCTACCACTGTTTAACAATGGCATGTAATTACAATTCTTGATCTAATATTTCACAGCACGGCCCGTTCCTGCGCCCACCAAGAGTAATGCCCTGTACACACATTCGGACATTAATCGGACAATCCAACAACAAAATCCATGGATTTTTTCTGACGGATGTTGGCTCAAACTTGTCTTGCATACACACGGTCATACAAAGTTGTCAGAATTTCCGAACGTCAAAAACGCGATGACGTACACCACGTACGACGAGTCTATAAAAGGGCAGTTTAATACCAAGTGCGGCACCCTTTGGGCTCCTTTTGCTAATCTCGTGTTAGTAAAAGTTTTGTGAGAGACGATTCGCGCTTTTTCAGACTCGTGGTTTTCAGATCGTATTTCTGGTGTTCAGTTTGTGCTTGTGGGTTTGTATCTGGTCTTCAGTGCGTGCAGCGAGTTCCCATTGATTTGTCATTGTGTTCTTGTCCGTTCGCTACTGATTTTCAGGTTGCTCTTCAAATGCCTTGCTGTTCTTCAGTGCGTTCTGTTACTTCGTTCTGACCAGCCGACCATTTTCTAGCCATGTTGCGTGTACGTACTCATCGTAGAGTTCGTGCTGTGCGGGTCTTGGTGTTGGGGTTCTTTTGTTTTCCGCAGACTCTCAAATACCAACACCCAGCACGATCCTCTCTCCTCAAAATTTCCTCGGACTAACTCAGGCAGACTTAATATCGTCCATCAAATTTTCATCAGGCGCATGTACAGAACCAGCAGTGCATTCCTTGAAAAGATACGAAGATCTCTTCTGGATTAAAGGAAAAATATTTGTACCACAAGTGACTCGGCCCTTAGCCCTTCAGATGTGTCATGATCACAAGATGGCAGGACATTTTGGGAATAAGAAAACGGCTGAACTTCTTTCTCGTTCTTTTTGGTGGCCAGGATGGAGAAGGGATTGTAAGGAATATGTGGCGTCCTGTTCCCTGTGCCAGCGGAACAAGGGCCAAAACACCAAATCCTGGGGTCTGCTCAGACCTTTGCCCATCCCGGAACGGCCACGGGCTGATGTGTCCATGGATTTCATTGTTGACCTACCCGTCTCAGAGAATTTCTCCACCATCCTTGTCGTTGTCGACCGCCTTTCCAAGATGGCCCATTTTCTGCCTATGAGGGGTACTCCCTCTGCTGTAGACACAGCCAACATCTTTCTAAAGGAGGTTGTTAGACTCCATGGGATACCAAGAAGCATCGTGTCGGACAGAGGCGTCCAATTCACGTCCAAATTCTGGAAGGAACTCTGCAAGGCACTGGGTATCAACGTTTGTCTTTCTTCGGCCTATCATCCCCAAAGCAATGGCCAGACGGAGAGGACCAACCAGACGTTAGAGCAATACCTCCGCTGCTTCTGCTCGGGTTCTCAGGATGATTGGGCGAGCCTCCTCTCCTACGCTGAATTTGCGTACAATAACTCAATCCATGCCTCTACCAACCAGACTCCCTTCTGGACCAATTGCGGGTTCCATCCCACATCCTTTGCTAACAATATTCCTGAAACGGCAGTCCCTGCAGTCCAGGATAGGATAATTTCGTTGCAATCTAACTTTCAGAGAATTCAAGACACACTACGCAAAACCCAGGAGGACTACAAGAAACAGTACGACCGGGGCAGAAAGGCAAACCCAAAATTTGACGTAGGAGACGAGGTCTGGCTGTCCACCGTAAATCTGAGATTACCACTGCCATCTCGAAAGCTTGGGCCTAAATTCATTGGGCCTTTTCAAGTCAGGAGGATCATCAACCCTGTGGCTGTTGAGTTGGCACTTCCCAAGACATATCGGATTCACCCCGTTTTCCATGTGTCACTATTGAAGCCTGTGGTGCCTAGTCCTTTTCCAGGAAGAAGAGAACCCCCTCCTCCGCCAGTCAGAATCGATGGCGAGAATTAATTCGAAGTGGAATCCATTTTAGGTTGTAGAAAGAGGGGCAGGCAGCTACAGTACCTGATTCAATGGAAGGGGTATCCACCCGAAGATAATTCTTGGGAGCCCGCCAGGAATCTGCACGCTCCACAGTTAATTCAAACGTTTCATCAAGATCATCCGGAATTGATGGCCAGCCTTGGCGTCCAGTGTCCGCCCTTAGGAGGGGGGCACTGTCAGGAGCCAGGGAGCGTCTCCGCTCGCCGGGCTCCGGTGCGCATGCGCATGGGACGGGCGCTTCGCCGCACACCCGTCCGCGGCCTGATGGTGCGGCGCGCGCGGGTGCACGGCGGTCCTCGTGTGCGTGCCGTCGCCCGTGCGGGTGCCCGGTAGCGCGTCACACTGACGCGCTCGCCAGGCAGGGAGACTATATCTGACGGCTCCAGCGCCCAGTCGGGTTGCTGGTTTGTCGTCAGCTCTCCCTGTTCCTTGTGCCTGTGTTTACCTTGTGATCTGCCTGACTTGTGTACCGAACCCTTAGCTTGCCTGAAACACTACTCTTCCGGATTACCCTTGTACCTATCTGCCTGCTCTGTGTACCAAACCCCTGGACTGTTAACCACTACTCTGCTGGATTATCCTGTTTATAACCTGCCTGATCTGTGTACCAAACCCCTGGCCTGTTTAACTACTACTCTGCTGGACTCTCCTGTTAATAACCTGCCTGATCTGTGTACCAAACCCTGGCCTGTTAACCACCACTCTGCTGGATCTTGTGACACCCTGATTACCACCTGCTTGATCCCTAACCTCTGCTTGTATTTTCAGCTCTGCTTCTGCGGATCCCAGGACACCCGCTTCCAGCCTAGGTACCCACTATCTACCGGAAGCCCGTGCCTCCGCGTGCCCTCAGCCTTCCGTACCCATTTCGGGGGTCTGGGTGCGCATGGTCGTAAGGGCGAGCCGCTCTCGGCATCTCGGCCTCGGTGAGTATTTGTGCGTGACAAGGGCGAGGAGGAGTTCATGGAATAAGAATTTGTTGATCCAGCGTGACCAATTCTGTCACATGCCTTCGTGAGATCCGTGAAAATAATCCTGACAATTTCAGGAACTTTCTCCGGATGACGGACCCCGTTTTTCACCATTTGTTGGCTTTGCTGACCCCTTATATCAGCAGGCAGGATACCTGCATGAGGCAAGCCATCACTCCAGGAGCAGAGGCTAGTCGCCACGTTGTGGTACTTGGCGACAGGGAGAAGCCTGCAGGACCTCAAGTTCTTGACAGGCATCTCCCCCCAGGCTTTGGGGATCATTATCTCAGAGACCTGTTCTGCCATCTTACAGGTCCTGCAGAAGGTCTATATTAAAAGGTAAGATTTTTATCCTTTAACATCACATTTTATTGTATTTAATGCTTGCTAATGTAATGTATTTCTTTCCTTATCCCGTAATTACCATGATTGTAATATGCTGTGAATGTCCCCTTTATCCTCATGCATGCTGGTTTTATTTGACTTTTTTTGTCCTTCATACATATTTGCCTTCACTAACCTCCCCAGCATGCTCTCCTGGGCCTATATCCACCTCGCCTAGTCACTTAAAGAGGGAGTGCCGCGAAAAAAAAAAAATTAAAAGTCAGCAGCTACAAATACTGCAGCTGCTGACTTTTAAAATAAGGACACTCACCTGTCCCAGGGTCCAGCGATGTCGGCACCCGAGACCAAATCATCCCTCGGTCCTTGGGTGCTGCCGCCGCCACTCTCTGTAAGGGAATCAGGAAGTGAAGCGCTGTGGATTCACTTCCCGGTTCCCTACTGCGCATGCGCGAGTCGTGCTGCGCTTCCCAACTGGCCCCCGCTGTCTCTGAGGCCCACGTGTGTCCGAGCAGACAGCGCGGTGGAGACGGGAAGAGGCATAGACTCCCATGGGAGTCTATGCCAGAAGTGGGCACAAATACCTGTCTTAGACAGGTATCTGCACCCCCCTCCCCCCTGAAAGGTGCCAAATGTGACACCGGAGGGGGGGAGGGTTCCGAAAAGCGGAGGTTCAATTTTTGTGTGAACCTCCGCTTTAACAATGTATTTTGTCAGCTCCATAGTAGTGCTTTACCCTAAACACCCCCTAAAATGTTTAAAAATGTTTTTT
This sequence comes from Lithobates clamitans, assembly GCA_037952925.1. NCBI lineage: Eukaryota > Metazoa > Chordata > Amphibia > Anura > Ranidae > Lithobates > Lithobates clamitans. The sequence goes on from JBBGZY010000497.1 coordinate 7,145,420, forward strand.
GTGCTTTTTAATTCTGGCAGAGTGCCAGGGGCTTTTTTTGGGGGTCTCAAAACCATTCGGAACCCTCCCTCCCCCCCAACTGCTAACGCTGATACCAATCCTCTTTCTGCTGACTTTGCCAAACCCATACACACTATACCTAACTCTTTTGTGGTCATATTTATGGATGAATTCCCCAAAGCATGTAGTGCAAAGGCCTGCCTAAATATTTTCAAATGGTAATGTTTTTGTATCCTATTATCTTGATAGGTAATAGCAGAATGTAAAAATGTGCTAAAATGTGTACAGTGTGTATTTATAGCTTTGTATTATGACACTTCTTACCTGTCCAGTGGGCTGCCAATAGTGTAAGTAAGGAGGGGCTGGCCAAAGTAATAGACATTATTTAGGCATTCATCTCTTAATGAAGTGGAGAGGGTTACCTGTCCAAAACATCTCCCCCCCCCCTAAATTTTTTTAAATCGCCCATGAGAGGGGGGAGGAATCTGATAGGTGGACCTTATACCTTTGTCTTTAAATACTCCCTAAAATAAATGTTATACTGATGTTGGCCAATAATGTTTGTGTCTAATCTGCTTTCAATGTTTATGTGCAAAATTATTCATTTTTGGTTCTTGTTTGACTCCACAATTTCCTTCCAACCCACAGGAATGGCAGACTGTGGCCTCCCACTTTGCCCAGCGGTGGGACTTTCCTAACTGCGTAGGGGCAATTAATGGGAAACACGTCCATATGGTCCCACCACCCAACTTGGGGTCATACTATTATAATTACAAGGGGTTCGATAGTATTGTGATGTTGGCGGTGGTGTTGGCTACTTACGAGTTCCTATATGTGGACGTGGGGAAGAATGGCCGGATGTCAGATGGTGGTGTCATCGCCCACAGTTCTACAGGCGTCTCCAGAATGGCAGCTTGGGCTTGCCACTTCCAGAGGACAATGCGGAAGGACTCCCATTCGTCTTCGTTGCGGATGATGCGTTTGCGCTGGGGGACCATCTTATGCGGCCATTCCCTATGAGGACCCTCACCCCAGACCAGAGGGATTTTAATTACCGGCTGGCCAGAGCCAGAAGAGTGGTGGAGAACACGTTTGGAATAATGGCCAGCCAGTTCCGCCTATTTCTTACACCCATACACATGGCGAAATATAAACTGAATCACATTATCCTGTGTTGCTGTGTTCTCCACAACTTTTTAAGGAGAAATTCTTGGAACTATGCTGCCTCAGTTGGGCCTGAGGCCGGAATTAATATTAATGAACCAACCCCGATGACGCTTGAAGCTAGCCGTCCTGGCTTGCCCCCCCCAGAGTGCCCGCGAGGTCCGTCTAAGATACATGGAATATTTTTGGTAGGGGGGCCATCGATATGCCAGACAATGTCTGAGACATTTTTTAAATAAAAATATATTTTAAACGCAACAAATATTTACTTTGATTTCCTGCTTGGTTTTCTTTTAGCTGTCTCCTTGGTTATCTTTTATTAATGGTCTCATTTTTTTGGCTTTTTCTTCAACAGTGCAAATGAAATTTCATTAACACATGAGGTGACAATCTCTTCTTCGGCTAACTATTATTATGTTGTGGGTCTGCTACACACACACCTTGTTTTTTTTGTGAATGTATGTAATGCATTACTGACAAAAATAATAATAATTTTTTACACCATGCCCTAAATTTGTGGAGTCCTGAAAATGGAGTGATTGTGCAAAATTAGAAAGCACTGTTGGGTGTTATTTACTAAAGGGAAATACACTTTGCACTACAAGTGCACTTGAGACTGCACTGAAACTGCACTTGTAGTGCAAAGTGGATTTGCCTTTAGTAAATAACCACCATTGCCACTGAAAACACCAACTTTACTCTGAAAAATGCTTTTGAGCATTGAAAGAAGAAGCCACACATTGTTGATTATCAATCTTTTTAATTAAAGCACAATCACATGTGTGTTACTAAAAGGCTTTTTGAACAAACCAACATGTATGTTGTATAACAATTTTTTGGGTCACATTAAAATAAGTAGAAATTGCCTTTTATTAAGGTAAAACAGGCATGTTTAAAACCATAAAAAAATACACAACTCTGGAACTTACAAACTTCAACTTTTCAAGAAAGTGAAGGCAATATCAGACATGAGTATTTATAAACATTGTTTGATATTGCGTTCAGCAGATGGGGTGATGTCACCCCTGGAAAAGCCAAATTTTGAAGATTTACACAAATTGTCTAATGTCAACATGTGCTAGCTGCCATCATGGGGGATCAAGGGATGTGTTTTGTGGGCGCAACCACTTCCTCTCAGCTACTTTATTATTGAGAAGGTGTTGCACCCACAAAACACGTACATTGATCTCTCGTGATGGCAGATAGCACATGTTGACACACTGTGTGCATCTTCAAAATTTGGCTTTTCTATAATATGTCAAAAATTTGTCATAAAAATAACAATAATAAAGCTGCAATAAGTTAGGGATTTCTGTGTGTTTTAAATTCTCCCTAAAACATCAGTGATGTTCTTCATTTTGTTTTGAACATCATTGATGTTTTGCTTGATGTTTTCCAAATCCCCATTATCTCCCCGATGAGGATCTGGGCACTTTCACTGGTGAAATGACATTCCTCTTCCACAACATCACGATCACCTAAAAGAAAAAAAAATAACACACCATGTATTATAAATATGCAGGCATCCATCTCTTACCTGAAGCTGTGGTCGCAGACACTCACCTGTTATGGTGACAATTTCCACAACGTCTCCCTTCTCCTCCTCTGATTGGGTTTGGGAAATTTCCCCTTCTTCCTGAGGTGGGGGGTCCGTGGTCTCCTCTGATGAGTGGTGTCCTCCAAGTCTTTTCTCCCCTATGTGAACAAAAATAGGTATACTTAGCACACAGATATTTGATGACAGAAATAGGAATATGAAACATTGCTTGGAAGTGGGGTACAATTGTCTGTTTTGGCAGAGTAACAAGATGAAGAAATATTGTTGTCCTTTGTCAAGCTTGAATACTTACCTATTTTGTACAAGCTTCACACATGGAGACACCCCTATAGTATCCACTGGAGCACCTGTGTGGGGCCCCTAATAAAAAGGGTTTTCTTGTGTCCCACACTAGTGCTTCAGCGTCCAGATGTGTAAACAGCTGGTGAGTGTCCTCTCCTTACACAGAATCTAGTTTGCATTTCATTCTAGTTACAAACCCATCTAGACAACAAACTTATTTTAAGAGAAGTAGGGCATAAAAAATGTATTGAACTGCATCTGGACAAAACATGGTGTTTTATTGGCCGAACGAACAATGTTTCCTACGAACGAGTAATGTGTCCATGAACATGAAAGTTGCCATTTTAAAATGTACAACACTAAAGAAAAGCACATGGAGCAGCACGAACGTTAGAAAAATAAAGAATAGGAACACAGGACAACTACTTACTTTTTTTCAGCACTCTCCTGATCCTTCTATACTGATCATGCTCCCTGATTTTGAGGTCTGACCACCACTTCCTCAGTTGATCCTGGGATTGCCGTACCCCAAAATTTCTGTGCAGACTCTTCACAACTTTTACCATGATCTTGGCCTTTCTGACATTTGGGTTGGGGTAAGGTCCATACTTCTTATCATAGTCGGCCCTTTTCAATATGTCCACCATCTCCACCATCTCTACAAAGGACATATTTGAGGCCTTAAATTGTCGCCTCCGGGATCGTTATGTTTCTGGCTCTGGGCTTTCCTCCTCCTCCTTTTTGTTGCTGTAATTATCACACACCTGCTCTGTCTCCGCCATGTGCTCTTCCCCACTGCGCCGAAAGAGAAGGGGTGGGGAATAGACTAGAAATAATGTCAGGGGCGGGTGGAGTTTCACGCATGCGCAGTGTATATAAAGCGTAACACGCGTGCGTTGTACGTACGATCTGTGAGCGGAGGAAGGAGTATAGGAAGCGCCGATCATGATAATGAAGGTAACATTTAAAATTGGGCCTATACTGCTTATAGATTGAGGCCTATATTGGGACAAGATTAGGAGACTTTAGCCTGACATTAGTGTTTGTCTTGTGTTGTGTCTTGCAGAGAAAATGGATCTAGTCAATGATCATGACTTTATGCCAATATTCATTGATATGTTCAGGGAGCTGCCCTGTCTGTGGCAGGTAAACTACCCACATTATAACAATAAACCAAAGAGGAAGGCTGGATCAATGGCTGGAATTCGTAAAGCCCATGATCCCCACGGCAGACATCCCCTATTTGAAGGCCCTAATTGGTGGCATGAGGAGCACTTATCTAAGGGAGCACAAGAAGGTCCAGGATTCCCTGAGATCAGGAGCAGCAGATGAGATTTATGTACCCAGGCTGTGGTACTATGACAGATTGCATTTTCTGGCAGGCCAGACTGAACCCAGGCCAGCACTCTCCACTCTTCCTTCCACGCTTCCTTCCCCCTCAGCTGAGGCTTCTGACGCCCAACCTGGGCCTTCCAGGCAGCAACATGTGGAGGAGCCCAGCTTGTGCCAGGTATAGCATTCTTCTAAATATTTCTGTTTGTCAAATTAATGATGTTAGTTAGTTTGTTAGTTTGGATTCCTAATTTCTGATTTCACAAAGTGTTTTACATATCAATAGACAGTAGTGGCCACAAATGATTGTGACAAGAATGAAAAATGCTGGCCTCAGAACGACAGTCTTTTCTATTTATTAACATTCAATTTGCAACAGTGATGAGATGAAAATTGTGTGTGATTTATGAACCAAAAACTAAAACGATGTCCCTTTTTCATACACGGGAAAGTCTCAGCCAGGAGGTGGCCGGGCCCAGTAGCCTGCCTGAACCCGGGTCCCTCCCCTCCGCCTTCAACCAAAAAGTGGCAGGAAGAGGAGTATCATGAAGGAGGCAGCAATTGGCCTATTGCGGCCCTCAGAACCCCCTACAGTATTCAAGAGGACTTTGCATACATAACAGCCTGCAAAATGCTGGAAATGGAGGAGGGCCAACGCCTAATATGTGAGTATCTCATCTTACAAGCCCTAAATAAGGGGTTGAGTGGCCAACGCAAAAGCCAAAGCCACGTTTGTGAGTTGAACCATGGTCCTCCCCCTCCAGGTCCTCCTCCTCCTCCTCCTGCCACACCTCCAACACCAGAGCCACAGCCTGAAATGAAGCGTCTAAGGAAGACCAGAGAGTGATGACCTGGGTTCAGTCTGGTCTGGCAAAAGATGCAGGCTCTTGTATGACCACAGCCTGGGGACAGATATGTCATCTGCTGCTGTTCAAAAAAAAATAACAGGAGATCAGCATTTAACAAAATAAAACAAAATAATACAAAATCTAAAAACATTAAAAAAAAAATTATTTTTGGGAGATGTGACTATTTAAAATATTATATTCATGAAATCACCATAAATAATAAAGAAAGAAGTTTGTGAGAACTCTGTGTGAATATGAGCAGCAAAACAACTTAATTCTTCTAGCATTATAAAGAAGAAGCGAGTGCGCTGCATTAAACTATTTAAAACATTGCAGCGTGACGAAAGGCTATATCCATTACGAACGCTCATTTTACCAGACCGAGCAGTTCCGTCTCGGAATTTATTCTGAGCATGCGTGACACTTTGTGCGTCGGAATTGTCCACACACGGTCAGAATTTACACGAAAGGATTTTGTTGTCGGAAAATTTTATAGCCTGCTCTCAAACTTTGTGTGTTGGAAATTCCGATAGAAATAGTCCGATGGAGACCACACACGGTGGGAATTTCTGACAACAAGCTCCGATCGCACATTTTCAGTCGGATAATCCGACCGTGTGTACAGGGCATATCTGTGAGGGCTTACAATGTTGTGGAAACACCAACACTTAAGGCACCAATTTCTGCAGAGTATATAGGGCAGGCCCCTACTTTCAATCGTCCAACTTACAAACGACTCCTACTTGCAAACGGAAGGAGACAACAGGAAGTGAGATGAAATCTACCCCTAGGAAGGGAAATTCTCTCCTGTAAGAGTCAATATAGGAAAAATGTGTCTCCTCTTCACTGATGCTTTATCACCAATCCTTGTTTCACTAAAAACCCCAAATTTTCAAAAAACATTTGTCATTGGGACAGAAAGTGAGGTGAAATCTTCTGAAGAGGTCCACAGACAGCAAAACAAATGTTACAGGGGTGATAACCCTTCCCTATATTTTCCAAAAAGCTTAAAAATAGATTTTTTTGGCTGGAGCTACACTTTAAACATGTACCAGTTCAAATTTACAAACAGATTCTACTTAACAAACCTACAGTCCCTGTCTTGTTTGCACCGCCTGTATACTGCTGTTCAGAGTATATAGGGTCTGGGGCCCCACGCCTTTCCTTTTTTTAAATTTGGGTGCGAGGTTCCCCTTAATATCCATACAAGACCCAAAGGGCCTGGTAATGGACTGGGGGGGGGGGAGTACCCATGCCGTTCGTCTCACGAATTTTCATCCATATTGCCGGGACCGGACATTACATTAAAGCCGCAAGCAGTTTTAAATTACTTTTATTCCTTTAAAAATGTCATTTTGTGCAGGGACTGTTCTAAGCACGGGAAACACGCGCCACATTACAGGCATACTATAGACACCCCCCAGGTACGATATTTAAAGGAATATTTCACTTTTTTTTTCACTTTAAGCATCATTAAAATCACTGCTCCCGAAAAAACGTCCGTTTTAAAAAACTTTTTGCACTGATACATGTCCCCTGGGGCAGGACGGGTCCCCAAACCATTTTTAGGACAATAACTTGCATATTAGCCTTTAAAATTAGCACTTTTGATTTTGAACGTTCGAGTCCCATAGACTTTAATGGGGTTCTAAAGTTTGCGCGAACTTTCGGTCCGTTCGCAGGTTCTGGTGCAAACCGGGGGGTGTTCGGCTCATCCCTAGTCTTTGGTATGTGTCAGCTCAACCACATCTTCCACCTTTAAATGAAATTGGGATCTGCTTGCTGTCTCTGTGTATGTGTCAGCTCAACCACATCTTCCACCTTTAAATTAAATTGGGATCTGCTTGCTGTCTCTGTGTATGTGTCAGATCAACCACATCTTCCACCTTTAAATGAAATTGGGATCTGCTTGCTGTCTCTGTGTATGTGTCAGCTCAACCACATCTTCCACCTTTAAATTAAATTGGGATCTGCTTGCTGTCTCTGTGTATGTGTCAGCTCAACCACATCTTCCACCTTTAAATGAAATTGGGATCTGCTTGCTGTCTCTGTGTATGTGTCTTTGGTATGTGTCAGCTCAACCACATCTTCCACCTTTAAATGAAATTGGGATCTGCTTGCTGTCTCTGTGTATGTGTCTTTGGTATGTGTCAGCTCAACCACATCTTCCACCTTTAAATGAAGTTGGGATCTGCTTGCTGTCTCTGTGTATGTGTCAGCTCAACCACATCTTCCACCTTTAAATGAATTTGGGATCTGCTTGCTGTCTCTGTGTATGTGTCTTCGGTATGTGTCAGCCTAACCACATCTTCCACCTTTAAATTAAATTGGGATCTGCTTGCTGTCTCTGTGTATGTGTCTTTGGTATGTGGCCTTCTCTATCTGTTGCCCTGTGTGCATAACCATGACGTTGTTTTTGTTGCTCTGGACTATCTTACCTAAGTTTTATGTGTTGATCTTATCTTGGCCTCTGGCCTCTTGCTATTCTGACTTTAGAAGCAAAAGGTCCACTTTGATTGTTAGGCATTCTTATATTCACTCATGATTAATTAACGAACTTCCACTACCAGTCCCAAAAGGCACACCTCTATCGTGGGCTGTATATGAATGGCGGTTACTTTGGCTATACATTCTGTGACCCCCTTCCAAAAAACTTGGATGGTCGAGCAATTCCAAAAGATATGCATGAAATCGTCAGTGAGGGAACTGCACCACCAGCACCTAGGTGACTGAGTGGGAAACATCTTAGCCAATCTAGCTGGAGTAAGATATATACGATGCAGGAATTTAAATTGAATGAGTTGGTCCCTAGCAGAGACCAATCTAGTAAAATTAATGTCCCATACATCATCCCAGTCATCCCCGCCCATCTGGGGGAACACCTCACCCCACCCCGCCCTATAATTTGTAATGGGATCTCCTCCCTCTCTGAACAGTTGTTTATACAGTCAGGTCCATAAATATTGGGACATCGACACAATTCTTGTTGGCTCTATACACCACCACAATGGATTTGAAATGAAACAAGATGTGCTTTAACTGCAGACTTTCAGCTTTAACTTATTTACATCCAAATCAGGTGAACGGTGTAGGAATTACAACAGTTTGTATATATGCCTCCCACTTTTTAAGGGACCAAAAGTAATGGGACAGATTAACAATCATCTATCAAACTTTCACTTTTTAATACTTGGTTGCAAATCCTTTGCCGTCAATTACAGCCTGAAGTCTGGAACGCATAGACATCACCAGACGCTGGGTTTCATCCCTGGTGATGCTCTGCCAGGCCTCTACTGCAACTGTCTTCAGTTCCTGCTTGTTCCTGGGGCATTTTCCCTTCAGTTTTATCTTCAGCAAGTGAAATGCATGCTCAATCGGATTCAGGTCAGGTGATTGACTTGGCCATTGCATAACATTCCACTTTTTTCCCTTAAAAAACTCTTTGGTTACTTTTGCAGAATGCTTCGGGTTATTGTCCATCTTCACTGTGAATCGCCGTCCAATGAGTTCTGAAGCATTTTGCTGAATATGAGCAGATAATATTGCCCGAAACACTTTAGAATTCATCCTGCTGCTTTTGTCAGCAGTCACATCATCAATAAATACAAGAGAACCAGTTCCATTGGCAGCCATACATGCCCACGCCATGACACTACCACCACCATGCTTCACTGATGAGGTGGTATGCTTTGGATCATGAGCAGTTCCTTTCATTCTCCATACTCTTCTCTTCCCATCACTCTGGTACAAGTTGATCTTGGTCTTATCTGTCCATAGGATGTTGTTCCAGAACTTTAAAGGCTTCTTTAGATGTTGTTTGGCAAACTCTAATCTGGCCTTCCTGTTTTTGAGGCTCACCAATGGTTTACATCTTGTGGTGAACCCTCTGTATTCACTCTGGTGAAGTCTTCTCTTGATTGTTGACTTTGACACACATACACCTACCTCCTGGAGAGTGTTCCTGATCTGGCCAACTGTTGTGAAGGGTGTTTTCTTCACCAGGGAAAGAATTCTTCAGTCATCCACCACAGTTGTTTTCCGTGGTCTTCCGGGTCTTTTGGTGTTGCTGAGCTCACCGGTGCGTTCTTTCTTTTTAAGGATGTTTCAAACAGTTGATTTGGCCACACCTTTGCTATCTCTCTGATGGGTTTTTTTGTTTTTTCAGCCTAATGATGGCTTGCTTCACTGATAGTGACAGCTCTTTGGATCTCATATTGAGAGTTGACAGAAACAGATTCCAAATGAAGATAGCACACTTGAAATGAAGTCTGGACCTTTTATCTGCTCCTTGTAAATGGGATAATGAGGGAATAACACACACCTGGCCATGGAACAGCTGAGCAGCCAATTGTCCCATTACTTTTGGTCCCTTAAAAAGTGGGAGGCACATATACAATCTGTTGTAATTCCTACACCGTTCACCTGATTTGGATGTAAATACCCTCAAATTAAAGCTGATAGTCTCCAGTTAAAGCACATCTTGTTCGTTTCATTTCAAATCCATTGTGGTGGTGTATAGAGCCAAAAATATTAAAATTGTGTCCCAATATTTATGGACCTGACTGTATATTGTAGACAAGGCCTTGTCCAAAGTGTCCTCCCTCAGTAAAGACTCTAAATTGCTCATTTTCAGGGTAATACAAATATCTCCAAATTGGGCATTGTATGCATGTCTGAGCTGATGATAATGGAACAAGTGAGTGTTGGGAAGATTAAACTTTGTTTCCCACCACCGACTATGTTTTTCAGAGTCTTAATACCAAATTTAGTCCAGATGATTGGATCAGGGTATTCACAAAAGTATGTTAATTTGGGATTCTTCCAAAGTGGTGTGTGAGGAGAAATCTCAGAAGCACTACCCATGCCCACAATGTATGGTGAGGAGACTTGCTGTAATGTAAGGATTTCTTTAAAGAAATTTTCAGCAAAGCTGGCTGGATGTGAGCCCTCCACGCCCTCAGGAAGGCCCACCATGCGCACATTATTGTGGTGCAGTCTATTTTTGGCATCTTCAGACCACGCCATCAAGGTTTTAACCGTGCAGGTCAGCGACATTCTGGGAGGTGGTAGCCGCAGTATCCTCGATATCCGAGATACGATTCTCAGGAACAGTGACACGGCTTCTAAACTTGTCCATGTCTTGTCTGATAAGGTCATACTCCATGGCCAATGTATCTATCCTCCCCATGACCAGGGTTTTACTCTCCTCAATGGCCGCCAGACTGGCTACAGTGGGGGCAGTAGCTGCTGATTTCTCCATACCTGAGGGCTGCTGCGGGGCTCCTTCATCTTGATCCATGTCCCTTAGAAGCTGCAGGGCTTTCTGTATGGCCGCGGCTCGCTCCGCTCTGGAGGGCAAGATGGCCACTGTACGTGTCACTGCCGTGTCTTGGGAGGCGGCTGTTTTTTTGGTGCAGGAGATATGAACAGGATTCTATACACAGGGGCCGGAGCTCTCTCCCGCACGTCTTCTCTCTTTCACATCCGGACGGGGACCATTGACATTTATACAGCGATTATGGCTATAACAATGCACAAATGCACTGATTACTGTATAAATGTCACTGGCAGGGAAGGGGTTAACACTAGGGACGATCAAGGGGTTAAATGTGTTCACTGGGAGGTGTTTCTAACTGTGGGGGGATGGGACTGACTGGAGGAGGAGAGAGATCGCTGTTCCTGATCACTAGGAACAGTAGATCTCTCTCTCCTCGCCTGTCAGAATGGGGATCTGTCTGTTTACATACACAGATCCTTGTTCTGGCTCTCCGTGGAGTGATCGCGGGTGGCCGGCGGACATCGCGGCTGCCAGCCATGAGCATTGGCTCCGGCGTCGCGTGCATGCCTCCCACAGCTCTTAAAGCAGCCAACGTGTACCTATGGCGGTTTTCGCAGCCGGACCAACCTTCCATTGTATAACGACGGTGGCTGGTCAGCAACAGATTAAAAATTGTGCAGTTTCCATTGTGACTTTACCCTGCGACTTGATGCGATTTTGATACAACTTTGGATGAGTGTGACTTTGTAACAACTTTGGATTTGACCAATGTGATTGTTTTGTTTGTGCTCCACAAAGTCACTAGACCTGCAGGACGGAAAAATTTGTTGAGTTTCGTTTGATTTATTTGCTAACGAATTCCAAATTTTTGGAACGATTTGAATTCGCATCATTGAAAATTGTTTAACCAGTTCAAATTCTGTGTAAAGAATAGCTGGTTGTTATGGAGCAGGTCAGAAAGCCAGCTGCTGTGTCCTTAACAACCGATGACTCACCAGCTGTCAGCAGGTTTCTCCACTGACAACTGAATGTAAAAAAAAAAAGAATGCTGGCAGTGAAATATAAATTAAAAAAGTGGCATGGGGTTCCCCCCAATGCATACCAGGCCCTTCGGGTTTTGTGTGGATTTTAAGGGGAACCTTACGCCAATTTTTTTTTTTAAAATGGCGTGGGGATCCCCCACGCCAGACCCTTATACCCCACGCCAGACCTTTAACCGAGTATGCAGCTTGGCAGGCCAGGAAAGGGGGGGGAGCAGGCACCATACCAGGCCACATGCCCTCAACATGGGGGGGTGCTTTGGGGCAGGGGGGCTCTGTGTAGTGTAAAATATGACAGTAGCCAGTTTTTGACAAGTCAAATAATGTCCCACGGTGTAGATCCATCATCAATCACGCCGCTCGCCGCCACCGCCAACCTGAAAAAAGAAAACCTCCGGACCTAGACAGAGACTCCTGCCATCTGCCAGCTCTGCCGTGTGACAGCTCTTAAATAACTAAGGGATGTGGGCACCCAGTGATGTCACTGGGTGGTACCGCCCTATTGTGACATTACTCACTCAGCATGCCTTCATTCGGTATTTTGTTTATTTATTTTTTTCAGGTCGGTGGTGGCGGTGCCACCCGGTGATATCACTTTTTTTTTTTTCTATTTTTTAATAAAGGAATTTTTCAAAAACTTGTGTTTTTGTTTTTTGTTTTACACTTATTTGGTGAATGAGAAGGGGTACTATGTTAAAGGGGGCTTCCAGATTCTGATAAGTGTTGTTGGTAAGTGGTTGTTGGGAAGAGGCCCTTGTCCCCATCAACATGGGGACAAGATGCTTTGGGAAGAGGCACTCGCTCGTTCCCCACCATTTCCTGACCAGTCAGACTGCATGCCCGGATAAGGGTCTGGTATGGATTTGGGGGGGACCCTACAGCGTTGTCTTTTCTTTTTTAATTTTGGCGTGGGGTTCCCCGAAGGCCCCACGCCGTTTTTTGTTTTTTTTTTTTCATATTTTTTATTGCCGCCATTTTTTTCACAGGTCGAACCCAAATTGCATTTATATTGTGCAGGCGACTTTTGAGGGTCTCGTGCTGGACATAATTATCTGGCTGACCTCCGGCAGGTGGTATCGCATCAGCTCTTATGTGAGTACTTTCAGTTATGGCCGTTTATTTGTTCATCATCCTCTTTAATCCCTCTACCCCTCCAGTCTGTGGTTATATCAAACTATAATTGTGATTTTTTTTTTTAATCCCTTTTTAGTATATGGATGCACTTGCTCCTGATGAGTGAATAGAAGTCCACGAAACGGGACATAACAGCGCGGCGGCCCCCGCCATCTTGGGGCCTACGAAGGGTCCGGCGTCCTTCTGCCTCCGACGGCATAATCCTCCAAAAGAGAGGGTACCAGGACCTTGATTGGGGGCCACCCTACCCCCGGAAGATAGTGGCCACAAGATCAGCTGAAAATCGGAGCCAGAATCCGCTCCGCGGCCGGGTGTTTCCTGGAGGCCTCCGGCCTCAGCTACAGTCACACAAGCCTCCCCCGGACCGCAGTGAGTACCATCGTCCCATGAGAAACATCCTTAGGGGTATCTGGCCCCCTGTGCACTGACATCTGTCCTTGGCTGGGGGTTTTAGGCCTAAACGGAGCGGTCCCTGCATATCCGGCGGTCGCTTCTCAGGAAAGACCGCGGCTTCGGCCTACTCCTGGAGGGTGACGGCCATCTTGGTACTCCAGAGACTCCCATAATCAATTCTTTTTTTTTTTTTTTCTCTGAGACTTGGCTGCCTACTTTGTCACAGATCTCAAATCATTATTTGCCCTAATTACTCACCCCCTTACAAGCAATACAGGGCTACTGAACAAAATATTTTAATTTTTTTTTTTTTTTTATCAAGTTTAAAGGAGCCCTTAATTTTACAATGTAAGACACTACCCGAGAGGGGGGCATACGCGAGAGCGAAGGAAATGGATGTCTGATTCCTCCGCTCCGTGCCATCGGAAAACACTACCCGGCCTAATCTGACAACGAGAGGGAGACCATTTTACCCTAACGGATAGAGGAATACCTGGAGTCGCATGCGGTAATGTACCGCTCTACAAAAAGCAAGCTAAAAAACAGGCAGAGCAGCAGCAAATCCCCAGCCCCAGGCAAAGGCAGATCTAAAATGGCGCCCGAACCCCCAGAACCTGATGATGATACACAACTTTCGGATTTTGGACACGGTTCTCCGGCTGAAAGCCTACATCTGTTCCCCACATATCGCATGAGTCCCCATCCCGCTGACTCTGATGCTTTGCTAGCCAAATTCCGTAGCATTGTACGAGATGAGATAACGGCTGCCTCCCGAAAGCTTTCCTCTGACCTGGTTCGAGGCCTTAAAGAGATCGGCCACCGCACTAACCAATTGGAACATCGCATGGACTTGGCTACTACTGTGCTGGAGGGCCATGAAGAGGAGGTGGACAAAATGTCCGCAGAATTGGACGCTCTCAGAGATAAGCTAGAGGACGCGGAGAACAGGGCCCGCAGGGATAACCTTCGTATCCGCGGACTCCCTGAAACGATCACGGATCTACAAGGAACAGCCACCGCTTTTTTTCAAGAACTGGCCCCTGAGATCCCGGTGGAAAGGCTAGAGTTTGACCGCATTCATCGGTCATTGGCCCCTAAACCTTCCGATGGTCCCCCACGGGATGTTATCATCAAATTCCACTACTATAGGAGCAAGGAGAAACTCTTACAAGCTGCCCGAGAACAAAGGGATATCTCCTTCCAAGGCAACCACCTTCAAATATTTGCAGACCTCTCGCCGGTCACTATTGCTAGGCGCCGAGGTCTCAAACCTTATCTCCAAGTTCTACAATCCAATCAGATCAAGTACAGATGGGGGTTCCCCTTTAAACTTTCTTTCTCCCACCAAGGTCGTCAGTTCCATGCCAACTCCCCATCAGGCCTAAAGCAACATCTCCAGGATCTACAATTGGATATTCCTCTGTCTCAACCCGATGCTCAGATTTCCAATTCTCAACCAGGTCCCTCTAGGCCCCCTCGTAAACCTCCTCAAGCATCACAACGATCACAAGCTGGATCCCAGGCGCTGCGTGACCTGCAGGCCCAAAGATTCCATCAAGCTAATAATGGATGAAAAATCCCATTTCTTCATGATGTGCAGTCCATCATTTTTGGCCGTTTGGCTCGGTGTGTCACTGACTGACTTCTAATTTCCAACCTAAATGGAGGTTTTCAATTGCTTCCTTTGGAGGTCGTCCCCCTGCCGCACCTTTGCCCACTTGAACTGACTGTGGAACAGTTGGGAGGATCGTTGCCCTACCGTAGGCTGCCCCACCTGTGAGATGGCGGTCTTGGGCTTGGACCAACCCACATGAGTTTCCCTGAGGGGTCTCCGACAATAGTTTGCCCCCCGAACCACCTCTACATTGCTGGTGGCCCTCATGGGGAAGAGGGTTCATCAGACATAAACAAATTATTCTTAAGCCAGGTGGGGTGGGGGGTAAAGGGTATAGGGTTTTTGGCTGAGGACGAGCCTCCACTGATGGTTATCCAGGTTGTGTGTTTGTTTTGTTCACTCGCCGGATCCCCTTGCTCCTGTTTAGTGGAGTGAAGGGGCCGGCGTATTGACTTGGGTGTGGGGTCTCGCCCCGTCTTCTGGGGGGGCGGTCTTGTGGCTGTCGTCCCTGGGGGGCGGGGGGGACCCCTGCATCCACACCCTCAAATTGCTAATATTGCACTGAGATTTTCATACTGTAACTCATTTAACGTTGTTTGTTTTGTTGCTATCCCTTAGTATTGTTTACATTTTATGTCAATTTTACATAGTTTGTTTGAATTATCTTCTTTATAGGCCGGTGGTTCCGACGGACCACTGCTCCCCCCATGGGAGGGCACATGGCTAAGATAGTTGTCTTGGCTATGGCCCCACCCCATTGTGGGCCTTGCCGCCCACGGCGTGATACGTCAATGTATTCACTACGTTCTCTAACAAGAGTTCTTCTCGGTATTCTCATACCTTATGCTCTTCCTTGCTTTTACTATTTTTCTCTCACTTTTCTTTCCCTCTTCCCTTGGAACCTGGGGTGTGCAGATGGAGTAGTCCATAGCGTTATAACTCAGTCCCAATGACCCTTCATTGTCTGTCCCTGAATGTTCAGGGTATGAATTCCCCACAAAAAAGAGTTAAAGTTTTTAAATACCTCAAGCAACAAAAGATAGATATAGCTTGTCTACAGGAAACTCATTTTTCTTCTTCTTCCTGCCCCAAATATTTCGCAGCAAATTATCCCCAAGTATATTTAGCTAATGGTCCTACTAAACAGAGAGGGGTTCTTATAGCTCTACGAAAATCGGTCCCATTTATCTGCAATAAACAGATAGCTGACCCCAATGGCAGATATCTACTCCTACAGGGTTCTGTTCAAGACAACGAAGTAACCATTATGACCTATTACGCCCCGAACGAAAATCCGGGCCCATTTCTGTCTCATGTTTGTTCCTTGTTACAGGTCCACCAAAAAGGCACCCTCCTGTTAGCGGGTGACTCGAACGTGACGCTTAATCCAGCCATTGATAAATACCCGGCGGACCACAAATCCCCCCCTCCAGCGGCGAAAAAATTCTGGCGGGCCCTACAAAATTTGGACCTAGTAGATCTATGGCGAGAGTTTCATCCCATGGGCAGGGACTACACCCACTATTCTCATCCCCACCATTCTCACTCTAGAATTGACCATACGTTTATGTTACGGAAACACCTTCCTTTAATAGGATCGGTATCGATCCTAACAGTCCCTTGGTCTGATCACGACCCAGTTCTAACTGTCTGTCGTTCTCTACTCAATAAACCACAACAAGCTCCCTGGGTGATGAATGATTCACTTTTGTCATTCAAACCAATCCTCAATGAACTCAAAGAAGCTTCTATGGAATATTTTAGTCTTAATGCAGGTTCGGTCTCGTCCCCAATAACATTATGGGAGGCTTATAAAGCAGTCCTCCGGGGTCGTGTTATTCGAATAGCATCTCATCGTAAGAGAGAAAGATTTCAGGCACGACGTAAGTTAGAAAAGATCTTAGAGGATTGCTCGACGACCTTTAAACTAACCCCCACCCCTGCTAACCGCAGAGCTTTAGACAAAGCCCGTACAGACTTGGATCTATGTCTGACAGATGAGGCAGACCGCACCTTACGTTGGGCCCGCCAGAAATGGTATTCTAAGGCAAACAAACATAATGCGCAGTTGGCTAACAGATTACGAACCTTCATTCCAAAATTTACTCCCATAAGCCTGCGCACCCGTCATAATATCCTTACGGGTAACCCTCAGCGGATTCTGGAAGAATTCCGTTACCGGCTTACTAAACTCTACTCCCCCCTAAATCATTCTTCAACACAGGGCCTGAATGAGTTTTTAGATAAGTTATCTCTACCTTCCCTATCGGAATCCCATATCTCCCTAATGGACCGAGATATACAGGTCTCTGAGATACTTCAGTGCATTAAGGAACTGAAAGTGGGCAAAAGACCAGGTCCAGATGGCTTCACTGCTTTGTATTACAAAAAATTTGCAGAAATCCTGGCCCCACACCTAGCGACTATGTATAACTCGATCAAAGGAGGTCACTCATTTACGTCAGACATGTTAACTGCCAACATAGTGATGATTCCTAAGCCAGACAAAGATCACTCCTCCTGGGCAAATTTTCGGCCAATCTCTTTAATCAATATTGATATAAAGATATTGACGAAAATTCTGGCCAACCGTTTGAATTCTTTCCTACCGCGCCTTATAAAAAAAGACCAGGTGGGATTTGTCCCCCGCAGACAGGCAAGTGATGCCATTCGACGACTCCTCCAAATCCAACATATAGTGCATGAAAGGTCCCTGGGTACAATGTTTCTTTCTTTAGATGTTAATAAAGCTTTCAATACCTTATCCTGGCCCTATTTGACACAGGTCCTTGCACACTACGGCTTCGGCACCTCCTTTTTGGGCTGGGTTTCAGCCCTATATCACTCCCCTCAGGCTAAAGTGCGTTACTATGGATATGAATCGCCCACTTTCCCTATTAAAAGGGGAACACGGCAGGGGTGCCCGCTCTCCCCCCTTCTATTTATACTAGCACTTGAACCCCTGGCGGAAGCCATACGCTCTCATCCAGATATCTCAGAAGTAGAAATAGCAGACAACGCGCACAAATTGTCCCTGTTTGCGGATGACATTTTATAAACCATTACTAAACCCAGAATCTCCCTCCCCAATTTATTCTCTCTATTAGACTCCTTCGCCTCGTTTTCGGGCCTTTCAGTTAACCCGGCAAAATCTAAAGCGATGTCTATTAATCTTCGGCCCCCGGTATTAGATGCCGTGCAGTCAGTATTTTCGTTTCAGTGGTCAACCTCTTTACCCTATCTGGGTATTAAACTTACCCCAAAATACTCGGGACTATATCAAGCTAATTTTCCTCCGCTTTTTCGAAAGCTGGAGGCTATGTTAGCCTCTTGGTCCACAATCCCGATTTCGTGGTTCGGCAGAATAGCGACAGTACGAATGACGTACCTCCCCAAATTGCTCTATTATTTTAGAGTTTTGCCAGTTCCAGTGCCTCCCCATATCATTCGAATACATCAACGTAAAATTATGCAATTTATATGGGGCCAAAAGAGACCTAGAATCAAGAGACAAGTGCTTTACGCTCGCAGAGTCAATGGTGGCCTTTCAGTTCCTAATTTGCAAGCATATTACATAGCAGCGGGTATCGCCCCACTATCTCATCTTCATGCAAAGCAACAAATGCCCCTATGGGCCACCATTGACTTGGTCGACGCATACCCAACACCTCTAGCTTCTCTTCCTTGGCTTCCTAGAGCACATCGTTCCCCTACAGGAACGGCTTTGATGGGAATATTATTTCCAAAACACATTTTAAACCCAGCAGTGGTAATTCTTTTCTACATGCTGAGAGTAACCATCATCCTAGATGGATCAGGAACGTCCCATATGGCCAGTTTTGTCGCCTTAAGCGCACCTGCACAACAAAAAGCGACTATCTGGAACAGAGTAGGATCCTCCGTAACAAATTCATAGATAAAGGATACGACTCCACCCTTATTGATACAGCCTGCAATAAATATGTCCATCTATATGAGGAGCCCTTGGTACATGATTCACTACCTACCCCTGGTAGTGATGAGGACACTATACAGACTCGGTTCTCCACCCAGTATACCAACAGAGCTTTCGAAATACAAAGTATTCTACGGAAGAACTGGAGTATCCTCAAACACGACCCCATTTTGAGTTAACACCTTCCTGATAGACCTAATATAGTCTATAGAAAACCTCGTGACTTAAGAAGCCTGATAGCCCCCAGCATGGTGAAAAAACCTTTAAACAAGTCCATCAATGTCTGGTCGACTATTTTTGATCAGAAGGGCAGTTACAAGTGTAGCGTTAGGAACTGCGGTACCTGTCAATACATGTGGCACAGGAAGAAGTCTGTCACTGGTATAGATGGCAGGTCTCACCACCTGAAGCAATTCATCAACTGCGGCACTGACCATGTAGTCTATGGCATTATTTGTCCGTGTGGGCGCCTTTACGTTGGCCGCACCTCCCGCCCTATGAGAGTGCGCATTGGCGAGCATAAATGCGACATCATTAACACACGGGTTAAATACCCTGTTCCTCGGCACTTTCAAGACGTCCACCATGGAGACCCCATGGGTATGAAAGTGTTCGGGATCGAATCTATCAGGGGTGATGTTGACAGAGGTAGAAGACACCAGAGACTCTGCAAACGCGAGGCCTATTGGATCTTCACCTTAGGCAGTATGACCCCTGGGGGGTTGAATGAGGATCCCGAGGTTCATAAAATTGTCTGACTGTGTAGATTTCGATGAGTATTCATTTGCCATACTACCCCAAAATGCTTCCCCCCCCCCCTGTGTTTCTGCCTTTTCCCGGTTGTATACATTTACGCTGTCCCGCACACATAGGGCAGCGTCAATACACTTCCCATTTCATCTGTTGTAGCCCATCTCCTGTTTGGTTGAGTATTAGTGGATTACTTATGGTCTTATACCAATATAGTGCTTTACCTAAGATATTATTCATGAGATATATATCTAGTGGTAAAGTATAGATATCATTTTTGTTTGCACAGCTATTGTCACAACTATCATTTGCACATAGCGACTGATGATGCTCCATTCGTATTGTTATCATATAATATGTATAGTATAGTTAGTCTGTGGGCACCCATATACGCATAAGAGCTACATGTACAGTGCGCTAGTCACGCTGATGGTCGGATGATTTATCATCTACTACAAAAAATATATATATATTTGCTATTATTATTTCTACTATTTTTATCACCAGATAACACACTTATTATTATTACTATTAATGACCTCATCATTATTCTTCCTCCTACTACACAGACTATATATTATTTTTTTTTTTTTTTTTTTTTTTTAGTGGGATTTGTATTCTCATCTTAATTTTTTTCAGCATTCTTTCATCTCTATACATGCTGGCTATGTTTTGTGGCAATGTATTGTTTAGATGTAGCCTGGCTCATGGTCTGTGTGACAGCTGCTCTTTCTGCTTGACACCAGGATGTTTCTGGTGGGCGGAGGGCTCTTCACATGCTGGCCCCGCCCCTAGCTGCACGTCATTAAGCTTTCTCATGCCGCCCGCACAGCCAATCTGCTGTGCTTCCTGCGGAGGGGGAGATGTCTACCCCGCCTCCCTCCTCCAATGTGACACGCATACTCCACCTCCTCCTCTTGTAGCTTGGAACGCAAGCACATCAGTGTGCGTTCCTTTCTGATCACAGACACGCTGCATGTACCGGCCCGTGGTGCAGCTGCTGCAGAAGTTCTCTACAGGCGCTGACCCCCACAATACTAAGTGTAAGTACATGCACACGTTCATTCACTGTGTACATCCTGAGATGTGAAATATGAAGTTCTTAATTGTGACTCTCACCCATTTCGATGTGCAATGTCTACTGTCATTTTTATTTGACAGTATGACTGGTTATGTTTACTGTGATGCATATCTGCTATGTCTAGATACCACATGTTGCTCTTCAGTCCGTATGCATAGTATGTTGCTGCTCACCTCCTATTTTTATTTTTCATTTTTCATTTTTTATTTTTCATTTTTCAATTGGTCATTTACCAGCTGTTCTTGTGTGTAGATATATGTGTGTATGTGTATGCATGCACGTGTACATATGGTGTGTGCGCACGTCTGCATATGCACTTATGCGTATAGGGTATGCCTGATCAGAGGACTTAGGAGGGAGTGATTTCTTAAGGGGGAGGAGCCCCGCACCCCACCCCTGTCTTATTGGCTTGCAGCCATTTATAAGTGAGGTTCGCTGAGGGAGGTTGCACTGCATAGCTCTGAGGAAGAGGGGACATTCCCCTCGAAACGCGTTAGCGGATTGCAGCATCTGTGCGTTCCTCCACGACCCCTGGAAGGCTCCGCTCTTTCCAAATCGCAGACTGTTTACCGGTGCGATTTTTGTTGTGCCTCCTCTACTAATCGCCTGTGAGTTATTTCCTTTAATATTTTTTATCAAATAAATGTTTTAAAAGTTAATGCACTAGGCTGGTGCGCTTTTGTCTTCTTTTTAACCCCTACAATAGGTCCCTGTCTAGCTCATTCCCTCAAATTGTGGGATGCGGTCAAGTATTCAGCAGGCCTAATTTCTCCTCATCTCCCACTACTTCGTATCCTCCACTGCCCTTTATTTCAACCGGGTTGTGATAACCCATTGCAATTTAAGCGGTGGTCCGACAATGGCTTCATAGATATCCATTCGTTATTCACCCCTACCAAGATTATCTCTTTCGCTGCCTTACGTTCATCACACGATATCCCCCTTAGGGAGCATTACAGTTACCTGCAAATTAGACATTTTCTCCGACAGCTTACAATTTCTCATTCTGCCCCCTTTGTCATGACACCATTTGAAAGCCTTTGTAGATCACGCCCCCAATCCTCGGGTTTGATTTCTCTAATATATACCGCTATAAATAATTCCAAGACAATACCATCGAGACCCTATCATCTCCAATGGGAGGCTGAGTTTGGGAAACAATTAGATCCGGAGGAGTGGCATAGCATGACGATAGCGCTATCAAAATGTTCCAAGAATGTTATCTTTTTAGAGAACGCGTATAAAGTCTTCTATAGATGTATTATACTCCGGCTAGACTAGCAAGTTTTATCCCATCTTACTCCCCCCTTTGTTTTCGCGGGTGCTCACAGGAGGGCACGATGGCGCATATGTGGTGGACCTGTCCCAGGGTTTGCAGACTATGGGTTAGAGTATATGCACTATTACGTAATCTTTTTAACACCAACATAAAGCGGGACCCTTTTGAGACCCTTTTATGGAAACCAATTGCAGAACTTCTTCGTCCTGAACGTCAGTTAGCAACACAGATTTTCACTGCAACTAAACTCACCATAGCAAGAGCCTGGAAAACCCCGAACCTTAGTTTTGAAGCAGTTAAAAACACTGTGAATGATATCATGGTAAATGAGAAACTTACGGCCATATTGATGGACACTCATGATAAGTTCCTCAGGCTATGGCAACCCTGGGTGACTTACAATCGCCCATCAAGATTTGATCAAACGCTTCTTTCTCTATAACAAGCCTCCGTTCCCCCCACCCCAGGTTCCCCCTCCCCTTTCTCTCCTTTCCTCCCCCCTTCTTTCCCACTTTCAATTTCTCTCTCCTTCTCCTTTAAGGACCGTAAATTTAATAAATTACACAAATTAGTGCATTCAGAGGTATTTGATCCTCTTTAAGGTTATTCAATTTAATCTGACTTTAGTACTGGTTCTTTTTGTTTTTATATTTTATATTTCTATTTTTTATTTTATTTTTTTTTATTTTTTTTTACTTATTTCTTCATGAAACGTCATGTATTACAACAACATCTCGTTTAGAAACCTTAGTTATTCTTGTACGTTTGCAATTATCTTAATATCTGCTGATACCATACCACTACGCTAGAATAAGCGGTTGAGAATATGTCATGGTATGTCGCCTGACCTCGGCATTGTTCCGCCTGAGTCCAGGCTTAAATTTTTGAATAATAGCTTCACTCGCCAGATACCGGCAGTCTAATACCTGTTAACTCATGATGTATCCATCACCGTTTTGTACTTATTTGTTGATGTATATTTTTTTTCAATAAAACCTTTTGTACAAGAAGTCCACGAAACGTCATCGAGCTTACAGTATTTTGACACATCCATCTCATATTCATGATTCTAGATGGTTTTTATTGCTCTACCACCCTGATATAATGTTATGCCTTCTCCATTTGGGGGACTGTGGTGTATAATATTTACTTTCTGTGTCATGTTGGTGACTATCCTCAATATGTATGTTGATATTTTGTATTTTCTTTGATTTTGAGGGTTTACATTGAGGCCTATGGACCTCAAGTCACATAAAAGTCGGACCAAAGTAGTTCAGGAACTACTTTGGAGTCGGTGCGACATTAAGTCACACAGGTATGAACGGTTATCCCAGGGAAATACGGGGTGCAACTTGTCATGCAACTTTAGGAGTCAAAAGTCGCATGACAAGTTGCACAAATGTGAATGGAGCCTAAAGAAGATAGCTAAGGAGGAAGTTGTTCTTCAATGCAGCTTACAGGATTCACTACGGGATCGATTTAGTTAAACCGGCGAGTGCAAAATATGGTGAAGCTGTGCAGAGAAACCAACCGGCTTAATTTAACAAGCTGAAGTTATAAGCTGATAGGCTACCATGCACAGCTGCACCAGATGTTGCACTCTCCAGTTTTAGTAAATCAACCCACTACATATCTGGCAAGATCAACAGGTATTTTCTGTATTTGCTGAAAATGTTTTGCTTGGAAAACGAATGCAGCCACCACAGGGATTTCAGGCTGCAATATCTTGTATTTTGTTTCTTGGGTTTAGTCATTTTTTAAAGCCTTAAACCTATGTCATATAAAATGCTGTGAAAAAGTATTTGCCCCATTTCTGATTTTTTAAATTTTTTTATTTTTTTTGCATATTTGTGACAATTAAATGACTCTGATCATCAAACAAATTTTATTATTACACAAAGATTACAAAATGTAGTTTTTAAATGATGGTTTCATTTATTAAAGGGGAGCTCCACTCCTAAAAACCTTTTAATGCCTGGTCCCTCGTAATCTTCCTCCTTACTCACCTTGGGTTCCTTACGTCACTTCCCTCGGCGCCTCCGCTCGCTACAGCTCCTGGGAGATGTGTGTCATCATTTCCCAGGAGTCAGTGGGCTGCGCTGAGGGCTAGGTTGCCATAACAAGGGGGCGGGCACTTCCGACGCCACCACCCGTTATTATGGCAACCTGAGTAGTTGACGGTGCTCCGATAATGGATGATTGCACAACTTGCTGTTGTGTTTCTGATCACTGTCCTGATGCATAATCCAAGTGCACTTGAGCTTGAGGTTACAAACTGATGGCCGGACATTCTCCTTTAGGATTTTCTGGTAGAGCTCAGAATTCACGGTTCCATTAATTATGGTAAGTCGTCCCTGTCCTGAAGCTGCAAAGCAGCCCCAGACCATCACGCTACCACCACCATGTCTGACTGTTGGCATGATGTTTTTGTTATGAAATGCTGTGTTAGTTATATGCCAGATTTAACAGGATGCACACCTTCCAAAAAGTTAAATTTTTGTCTCATTAGTCCACAGAATATTTGCCTAAAAGTCTTGGGGATAATCAAGATGTTTTTTGGTAAATGTGAGATGAGCCTTTGTGTTCTTTTTGGTCAGCATTGGCTGTGGCATTGGAACTCTCCCATGGATGCAATTTATGCCCAGTCTCTTTCTTCTTGTTGAATCATGAACACTGATCTTACCTTAGACAAGTGAGGCCTGCAGTTGTTCTGGGTTCTTTTATGACCTCCTGGATGAGTCGTCATCATGCTCTTGGTGTAATTTTTGTAGGCCGCCCACTACTGGGAAGGTTCACCACTGTTCCAATTTTATCTTCATTTGCGGATAATGGCTCTCCCCATGGCTCACTGGAGTTCCAAAGCCTAAAGCCCCATACACACGATAGGACTTTGTACAAACTTTCCCTTGGATTTTTGTACAAAGGGTGTTGCCCAAAAGTTTGTCTTGCATACAGACGACTTTTCCAGCCAACTTTCACCATATCACATGGTTTTTCAGCTCTTTACCACCACCCTTTGGTCAACTTCTGTATTGTTGTCTGATATTGTGTCAATCTCGCAACTTTTATTGGCGAGATTGACACCTTGCGAGCCGGGTTGCCACTGGTACGGGGATCCGACTTGGATCCCCGCCAATGCCAGGCACTGTGTTTAGTATGAATCTTGAGGGAGAACTCCACGCCAAATTTTAAATAAAAAACCAGCATGGGTTCCCCTCCAGGGGCATACCAGGCCCTTAGGTCTGGTATGCATATTAAGAGGAACCCCCTACGCCGAAAAAATGGCGTGGGGATCCCCCCCGAATCCATACCAGACCCTTATCCGAGCATGCAGCCCGGCCGGTCAGGAAAGAGGGTGGGGACGAGTGAGCGCCCCCCCTCCTGAGCCGTACCAGGCCACATGCCCTCAACATGGGGGGTGGGTGCTTTGGGGGAGGGGGGAGCCCTGCGGACCCCCACCCCAAAGCACCTTGTCCCCATGTTGATGAGGACAAGGGCCTCTTCCCGACAACCCTGGCCGTTGGTTGTCGGGGTCTGCGGGTGGGGCGCTTATCGGAATCCGGAAGCCCCCTTTAATAAGGGGGCCCCCAGATCCCAGACCCCCACCCTATGTGAACGAGTATGGGATACATTGTACCCCTACCCATTCACCTAGGGAAAAAAGTGTCAATAAAAAACACAGTACATAGGTTTTTAAAGTAATTTAGATGTAATAAGATGACATGACCACGCCCCCTTATGACCTTACAGTCCCAGCATGCCCCGGGACTGTGATGTCATAGGGGGCGGGGTCACCGCCTATATAAGTCCATTGCGGAGCGCACAGAGAGCATTCCGGCTGGAGAAAGCATCGTGTCAACATCTCTGGAAGAGAAGAGGAAAGAAGACAATCCAGAAGTCTGGGCCACCGCTGGCAAAAGAGCACCAGAAGATAACGGTGGAGCCAGCAGAAGATGCGGACACCGGGAGAAGATACCGGAGAGACCCCCGAAGTCAGAAGAGGACCCCCGAAGTCGGAAGAAGACCCCCGAAGTTGGAAGAGGACCCCCGAAGTCAGAAGAAGACACCGGAGCTGCCTAATAAATTACTTTAAAAACCTGTGTACTGTGTTTTTTATTGACACTTTTTTCCCTAGGTGAATGGGTAGGGGTACGATGTACCCCATACTCATTCACATAGGGTGGGGGGCCGGGATCTGGGGGCCCCCTTATTAAAGGGGGCTCCCAGATTCCGATAAGCGCCCTACCCGCAGACCCCGACAACCAACGGCCAGGGTTGTCGGGAAGAGGCCCTTGTCCTCATCAACATGGGGACAAGGTGATTTGGGGTGGGGGGCCCGCAGGGCGCCCCCTTCCCCAAAGCACCCACCCCCCCATGTGGGACTGGTACGACTAAGGAGGGGGGGGGCGCTCGCTCGTCCCCACCCCCTTTCCTGACCGGCCAGGCTGCGTGCTCGGATAAGGGTCTGGTATGGATTTGGGGGGACCCCCACGCCGTTTTTTCAGCGTAGGGGGTTCCCCTTAAAATCCATACCAGACTGAAGGGCTTGGTATTCCCCCAGAGGGGAATTCCCTCTCGCGCCCGCCGCAGTAGGAAAATGTGTCTTTCCTATTGCAGCTAGCTAGAGATGTACAGTACCCTGCCGCCTAGAACCAAAGCGATCCGATCGCGCTGGAAATATTCTCGCGGCTGCGTACTGTAGTTTGTACAAAAGTCTGATGGCTTTGTGTACACACGATCGGACTTTCCTCCATCGGACTTTTGTTGCCGGAAAGTTTGTCCTTTCGCACAGCCAACAAAAGTCCGATGGAAACTGAAAAAGTTTGTCCGATGGAGCGTACACACGGTCGGATGTTGCTCCAAAACAGCTAATTTGCATGTTTGTTGTCAAAAAGTCTGATCGTGTGTACGGCCCTTTAGAAATGGCTTTGAAACCCCTCCCAAGGCCCATATGCACGATAGGACTTTTTGACAACAAACATGCAAATTAGCTGATGTAAGGCAACATCCTACCGTGTGTACGCTCCATCGGACAAACTTTTTCGGTTTTCATCGGACAAATGTTGGCTGTGCAAACAGACAAACTTTCTGGTAACAAAAGTCCTATGGTGCAAAATCCTATCGTGTGTACACAAGTCCATAGGACTTTAGTCCAAAGTACAAACACGCATGCTCAGAACAAATGCAAAAGATCAGACAACAATACAGAAGTTGACCAAAGGGTGACGGTAAAGAGCTGAAAAGCCACGTGATTTGGTGAAAGTTGGCTGAAAAAGTCCTGCCGTGCATATGCTTAATTAGTTTAAGGCCAACGCCCTTTGTACAAAAATCCACGGGAAAGTTTGTACAAAGTCTGATCGTGTGTATGAGGCTCTAGACCGATACATGTTTTTTTCTCATCTATTCTTGAATTTTTTAGATTGTGGCATGATGTGTGGCTTTTTGTGATCTGTTAGCGTGCTTCACTTTGTCAGACAGCTTCTATTTATGTGATTTCTTGATTCAACAAATCTGGCAGTACTCAGGCCTGGGTGTGGCAAGTGAAATTTAACTCAGCTTTCCAAAAAATTGTGGTTAATCACAGTTCATTCATGATTCAGCATGGGAGGGGGTAATTACTTTTTCACATAGGGCCAGGCAGGTTTGAACAGCTTTTTTCCCTTAATAAATGAAATAATAATTTAAAAACTGCATCTTGGATTTACTCAGGTTATCTTTGTGTAATATTAAAATTTGTTTGATGATCTGAATTATTTAGGTGTGAGAAATATGCAAAAAAAAAAAAATCAGGAAGGGAGCAAATACTTTTTTACAGCACTGTACTTGTACATATCAGTGGCGGGAGTATAGGGGTCGCTGAGGTCACCATGGTGACCATGCCCCATGCTGCAGGGGGCCCTTGAGGGCCCCCTGTACACCTCAATAGGAGGAGCATCAAGGGCGGCTGAGACCGAGCTCCCCGATCCTCAGCCGAACTGTAATCAGCACTGTGCAGGGAGCTCATCGCACTGATTAGACCTAAGGTGTGTGCTGCGCTCTTTGTCTCCCCCCTACAGTGCAGTACCTGGCAGGAAGAGGTAAGGTAAAGCACTGCGGATTTTTAAAAAGGCTATCTGTATGTATGTATGTGTGTGTGTGCGCATGTGTTTATATGCGTGTGCATATGTGCATTTATATATATATGTGTGTGTGTGTGTGTGTGTGTGTTTATATACACAGTATATGTGTATGTATATATATATGTGTATATATATATATATATATATATATATATATATATATATATATATATATATATGTGTGTGTGTGTGTTTACATGTATGTATGCGTGTTCAATCTTGACCCTCTATATGTGTACAATCAGAACTGATTTTTTTTTCATAGTACCAGTAATAAAATGTTGTTCCTCTGAAAAGTGATCAATGCTCAGATCGCTTTTCAGAGGCATTTGACAGCCGCTAAAGGGGCAACATGTTGCCTCCTGACCGCCTGTTTTAACCCCTTAAATGCATCATCACTATGCTGCAACTGCATGCAATGCACACAGTTGCAGTGCAGCCCCATTCACCTAGGTATACTTCAAGGGTGCCCTGACTAAAAAAAGATTGAGAAACACTGGCATAGAGGAACCAATCTCTCCATTTTCCTCCTGCAGCCTCTGAATGCCTGTGGGAGGGAGAGGAGGAGAAGCAGGGGGAAATGTTCCTTTTATATATTTTTTTTTATTTAAGGTACTTATATAGCGCCAAAAAGATAATGCAGCGCTTTACATATACATTGTACATTCACATCAATCCCTACCCTCAAGGAGCTTATAGTCTAGGGTCCCTAACTCACATTCATATATACACATACTACGGCCAATTTAGACTGATCTAATTAACCTACCAACATGTCTTTGGAGTGTGGAAGGAAACCAGAGTACCCGGAGGAACACCCTGAAGAAACCCATGTCACAAGTGGATGAAACATGTCGGTGTGTGTGCCTACACATGCCCTCTGCCGATAGCCAACTTGGGCTTTTCATCACTCCTTAGCCCTCATCCTATCTCCGCAAACTGGAAATCCACAAACAACCGAAAACTGGAAGTAAATGGCCAGGTGGCCCCATGCTGGTTTTGAGTGGATAACATCCTGTGCGTCTCACCAGGACTAGGAATACAGAGATTTGCATCCTGCACACCTGTGAACCCCTGCAAAGGACTCTCGTTTACCACCTTGTCGCTGCTATTAAGGACCAATCTAATATCAACTAAACAGTGAGTCTCTTTTCAACTGGTATATGCAGCAAGCAATCACAGCTTGAACATTTAAAAAATAATTTTTTTTTTTTTTTTTTTGGAGGCTCTGTATTTTGACTCAGCTGACTATATTTTCCTATCCAATCTATATGCGGTGCTATCTTTAATGTTTCATGGAAACATGGTGCTGAATGACTAACAGGCTTGTTGTGGATCTATTGTTTCTCCTTGACTCAAGTCGCATGCTTGCATCACAGCGTGCTGCACTTTTTTTTTTTATATATATATATATTATCTCTATGATTGACAGTGCTACATCCAGAAATCAAACCTGTCCTGTTCACTAACTATCAGGAATACTTTCTAGCCAGAATTGCATTTATTTGTCTGAGATAACCAATGCTTTCTTTAACATTGTAAAGACTTGCAGCAGCTCTATAGGCATATAGGGAGTCTGGAGGTCCATGGTTAAGCACAATACGGGTACCGACTTGTGCTACCAAGGTTTCCCCAAACTCACCTCGCCTAAACATATGTAAGCATTATATATTAAGTCGCACTTAATGACTTGAGATGATTGACACGTGTGGATGACTGGGATATGGCTGAGCCCATGGGCATGCGTTTTTAAGTGACAACGTTGTCAGTTTTTACTTCATGCAATCTCCTATTGTTTATGCTTTCCTTTCAATGATTAAAATGTTTTTCTACTAATTGTTCTAATAAAGTTATATCAGGTTAAGCTGCAGTTTGTTCCTTTTCCTTCACTGAAGGTAAGGACACCTTGGGTCCTATTCCCACTCCCCTTTTATTTTGACTAATTCTCCTGTTCTGACAAGGAACACCACCCTATTAGGTGAGCCGGTAACCTGTTACCTGAATTGACCAGCAATACTTGTCATCAGGACCCCAGCCATTGTGTTTTTTTACTACGATCTGTATACCCGGAGGAAATCCACACAGGCACAGGGAGAACATGCAAACTCCAGGCAGGTAGTGTCATGGTTGGGATTTGAACCAGACGTTCTCAAAGGCGGTGGTCTTTCGTCTGATGACGAAACGCGTAAGGCGGATCCACGCTCTTATGTCATACCCGGAAGTGTCAGGGTTTGGAACGCAGATGGTACGCACGCCACGGACCGGCATACTGTCTATCTTTATATGCGTTTCCCTGTTAACGTGCACCATCGCTATTACAGATTGGTTTCAAAATATTTTTTATTAGTTTTTAAAATAAAAATCCTTTTACTACTACACTATGGGAGTCCCTTGTTTTTCCCTGTGAGGATCGTGCCGCCTGCTGCTGTGGAAGGACTTAGGAAGCCCTGAGCGGAGGCTAACCTGAAATCCTACAGAACAGATGGAAAAGGAAAAAGGAGGTAGAAGAAGACCCAGCACGGCCTACCAAGGTGAAGATCCAATTGGAGTTGCCCACTCTTCTGCTTATCACCCCTGTAGGGGTATCTACTTTTGGTGAGTGGGAACCCATTGGAGCACTAAAGTCACCATATCTGCCTTGCACCGAAGTCACTTGGATTTGGACATTTGGGATCATATATATATTTTTTACCTCCTTTCTAATTTTTTTGAATGACTGATATATTTTTTGCAGATTTCTATGGTTATTTATGGTTAGGTTTTTTGGATCACTGACTGAACACTTAATATTAATTATGGATTGCTCTTTGCACATTTTTTAGGGTGCGTGTATAGATCAGTTCTTGGATCTGCACACTCAAACCACTCTTGTCTAATGGGTTATTGATAATGGTCATATGGTTTTTAAGTCGGTTGGATAAGGGTGGACACGCATTCCATAAATTTCTATTCCAGGTTGTTTATTAGTCTTATTTAGACACATTTAACACATTATTTCCACCTAATAGGGTTACATGCGATCTATTTTTGTTTGTTCCGCACTTCGGAATTTTCTACACACCTACACATCACATACTTGTTAAGCACGATTACTACTTTTTATAAAAGCCATGGTATGGTAAAGAATTTGGTTTATTACACACCATGTAGTGCCTATATGGTAGCGCCATCACCCCAATTTTTCTTATTTTACACATGTAAGTTCCCTTGGGAACCAAATAGGGGAGGCTGCAACCTTCTATCCTAAGCGTGGAATCTAATATTTACCAGGTGATGAGCAGTGCCTGGTTTTCTCCACACATACCACTTAGAATTAAGGCCAAAAAGTTCTATCTTGGTCTCATCAGACCAGAGCATCTTATTTCTCACCATCAGGTGTTTTTTTTAGCAAACTCCATGCGGGCTTTCATGTGTCTTGCACTGAGGAGAGGCTTCCGTCAGAGCACTCTGCCATAAAGCCCCGACTGGTGGAGGGCTGCAGTGATGGCTGACTTTCTACAACTTTCTCCCATCTCCCGACTGCATCTCTGGAGCTCAGCCACAGTGATCTTTCGGTTCTTCTTTACCTTTCTCACCAAGGCTCTTCTCCCCCGATAGCTCAGTTTGGCTGGACGGCCAGCTCTAGGAAGGGTTCTGGTCATCCCAAACGTCTTCCATTTAAGGATTATGGAGGCCACTGTGCTCTTAGGAACCTTAAGTGCAGCAGAACATTTTTTGTAACCTTGGCCAGATCTGTGTCTTGCCACAATTCTGTCTCTGAGCTCTTCAGTCAGTTCCTTTGACCTCATGATTCTCATTTGCTCTGACATGCACTGTGAGATGTAAGGTCTTGTATAGACAGGTGTGTGGCTTTCCTAATCAAGTTCAATCAGTATAATCAAACACAGCTGGACTCAAATGAAGGTGTAGAACCATCTCAAGGATGATCAGAAGAAATGGACAGCACCTGAGTTAAATATATGAGTGTCACAGCAAAGGGTCTGAATACTTAGAACCATGTGATATTTCAGCTTTTCTTTTTTAATAAATCTGCAAAAATAGGGTGCTGTGTGTACATTAATGAGGAAAAAAATGAACTTAAATGATTTTAGCAAATGGCTGCAATATAACAAAGAGTGAAAAATTTAAGGGGGTCTGAATACTTTCTGTCCCCACTGTAGGTTTTAGTGTGGCAGTACATAAAATTCATTTATTTAATTTGTAAATAATTTGGTCATGCTTTGTAACAGAAACATACATTTTGTGTAGTCATGAATAGAACAACACACATATTACAATTTACACTTTTTGAATAAAAGTTTCACTTTTCTCTATATTGATATGAAGTCAATGTGGTCAAAAATATATATCTTGTCCCCATATATATGATTATTTGTATTGTAAGTAATGACAAAGCTGTTGTTGATAGACCCATAGCTAAAATGTAAAAGTTACTTTGGTCCATAAAGATTCATAGGTATGAGAATCAGGCTGGGTTCACCTATGAACCGCATTCAACTCACAACAGGGGTCCGGTGCATCCTGGTTCACCGCTTCAGGTCCGATTTCAGCCCGGACCAAAGGACACACAGCGTTTTTTGTGTAAAATGCACCAGAGTTCCTGTGGAGATATGTGAACCGGCTCCATAAATTAAAAATATCTTTAGGAAACACTGGAAAGTGCTTCTAAATGACAGATTATTAGACCCAGCTCTTCCAGAGCAAGCTGCAGTCATTTTTAGGGGTGCCAGATCCATTCAGGGGCAATATCTGGGGTTCCTTAGTTCCCCCTATTTTTCCTTCCCCTCCCCCTTCCTTCCCTTGGTTTTATTTAGCTTTCTGTTATTTGGGTCTATAACCTTCAGCTTACACATATTTACCTTTATTCATATATGATATGGTCTGATCAGTCCCCCTGTTCATTATACACAATTTTTCATTTATTTTATACATTTTTATTCATTTGTTTTATTATCAGGTTTGATGTATTAGATATTCTGTCTGATATTATATATCAGCTTTACAATTGAGAATATTTATTTCTTTTGTAGGCAATGCATTTGCTATTTAATAACATGTATTGTTCATGAAATTAATTCATTTATTATTTATGGAAGGTTTGGTTTGACATTCTCCACCATTGTTCATGTTCTACATCATGAATCACTATGGTTACTATTTTGGTCCTACAAGATTGCCATATTCCGTTTTTCTTATTATTTGCCTGTTTCGATTTATCTATTGTATGATGTTGCACCCATGCACCGTTATTGTCAGAGATCCATTTACTGAAAATAGTGAACCGGGGGGATGGGGCGGAGCGTCACCACGTAGGCGCGTCAGGAGCCTCTGCCTCCCCGCACACTCGTTTGGCTCATGGCTGGATCGGAGAGACGCCATGCCCGCAGTGGAGAGACACAGAGCTACCCCTCCCGATGGACCCTCGCCCTCCTCTGGCCCGCTCCGGGCGGACTCGTCCACCCCCCGCCCCCCCTGGAGGCAGCGCTAGATCGCTCTGGAAAAACAGAATGTGTGAGGCAATGCAGACCTCCGACGAACAGGTCAGTTAAAGTTTGTCTCCATGTCCTTTGTTTGACATGCGGGCGGAAGAACCCATAGTGCAGTCCCCACCCAGCTGTTTACCTATTAGAGGGCTTACCCGCCTGTCTTTTCATCAGGCCTTTTCATAGGTTCTTCATAGGTTCTATTTGGTTACACATTTCTGGTTTGATGGGTTGCTATTCATCCAATGAGAAGTGATTTGATTGCCCTTCCCATTGATTATGCAATTTATCATCATTTATAAATATGAGCAGTGTGGAGTGGGTTATCCATTCTCCAGTTGATGACCATTGGGTCGAAATGCGTCGGGCGGTACCCTCTCTCCATGCTGCCTTTGTTATTAATCTTGTGATCACTTTTTTATTGTTTATGGCTTTTTAGCAATAAAAATCCCCGTTTTTACTTGCACTATGCGGAAGCGGTGATTTTTTCTCTTACATACCTCCAGACAAGAGTAATACTTCTTCTGGACGATCCGTGCTGGTTTGTTACTCGCGGCTCCGCACCTGGAAATCTTCACCTCGGGCATCCATCGAATGATCTTTGGAGTTCCTGCCAGCTGAGGTTCATCCTACCTGTTCCAATATTCCGGATTTCCTTTTTCTAGCCTGATGGGGCTCATTGCCTGATTGACTCCATGTCGCTGACAGGGGAGTCCACCTCTTCTGGTAAGCGTACCCATCCTTTTTCATTTATTTAATGTTATGGACCACTGATGTGATTCCAATCCCACTGATCTACATCACACTCACCAGTTCTTTTTGAGACTTCAACCATCCACTTCCGTCCTTCCTCTGGTGTATGGACATGTGTTAACACTCTATTTACACATTATTCTTCATTTGGACTACATGGTTCATTCATCACAATATTTAATACTATTATCACACTTATGGACTTCATTTATGTTTATTTTTTCCTTAACTATATTATTGCTTAGCGCTGCATATTTTATCTTCACTTCTTTGTTGTTTGTCACAACGTATGCTGCTGCTTATTCACTTTTGTTTTTTAGAGAGCGCAGTGTTTTCTATATATTTTCTTTGGCTCCATAGAGAGCCGGTCAAAATCACCTGCTATTGCAAACTGGATGCGGGTTATATGGTGTGAACCCAGCCTTAAGTTAGCTTAGATTTATTTAGTACATAAGGATTTAAACTGACTAGCATACAATTTGTTTTTATTTCTTTTGCATATAACAGTTTGAATATGTCACATATGACTAAATGGGGGGCGGGATGTCATCAATGGCAAACTGATATTTCCCAAAACTCCGAGACAGTTGTAATATACACAATGCTTTGTCTCCACATGATTTATATATATGTGGACATGGTTGATTTTCATGTGTTTGCGCATCCTTTCCATCATGTATATGGTTTAGCATCTCATTATTTCTTCTTATCCTTGAACAGTTTTTAAGAAGTCTTTAATAATAAGCATTAAATTACACAATTAGACTCAATTTGTTACACAGTGATATATGTGATTTATATTGGTATATATACATGTTTTTTCACTCATTCTTCTATTTTTGTTTTTAATACATTTCTTGCTTACATGTTTACATCATCTATTTTTTGTTTTGACCATTTTATGATCAGATGTTTTAACATTTAAGAAATGTTTTTATGTCGGTGAAGTTTTGTATTGATTGTCCTTTAATTACAGGTGTTTTGTGTTAGATGTTTGATTTGATATACGCCTTAAAATAGTTTGTATTGTGAGCATTTCAATTGTGAACAAGCACGATTCTTTTCATGTGAAACGCGTCAACTGATCATCATTGCAATTTTGTCTGGCTCATGAAAATAAAGAAATTTCTACAGCATCTTTTGGATTCAAGTGTGCGATCAATCTTTTCTTCTCTTCTTGATATTGCCTACGGTGATGAGCCGGGATTAGCACTGTCCATTTTTTTGCCTGAAGCGGTGTATGCACCCTTGTTCTGTTTCATAGTTATAATATAGAGGTGTTCATTATTTATCCACTCAAGAGAATATGAAGAGCTTATGTTTTTCTTCCAAAACTAAAAAACATGTGAGCATTG
This sequence comes from Lithobates clamitans, assembly GCA_037952925.1. Taxonomy (NCBI): domain Eukaryota; kingdom Metazoa; phylum Chordata; class Amphibia; order Anura; family Ranidae; genus Lithobates; species Lithobates clamitans. The sequence goes on from JBBGZY010000497.1 coordinate 7,180,839, forward strand.
TCATAATTGATCAATGTAAGAAAAAACTTTTTTGCCAACGCACAATTTTATGCTTCAATTTCAAGGAAGGGTATTTTCAACAGTATGTAACTGGTGTGGATGAGTATTTATGACACCATTTAAAAATATACCAAACCACAGACTCAGATTTTAGGCATTCTGTGGTTACAGCATATCATTTAATTTAGTAATATTACCATTGTAATAAAATACAAACAATAGTTATTTTTGACAAGCCGACACAAGCATGAAAAATCTCCTTTGTCATTGTGAATTCTGCCTGTCTGCTGGTCATCTCTTTCCACAACTTACTGCGGGTTACATGCATGCATTGCAGCTTCTCCTCTGCAGTTTACTTTCAATTTCTAAGGACTACATACCCCATGGTACCCTGCTGCCAAAACAGTTGTTCCAATTCCTCCTCTCAGCATATCTGTAGTTCAGAAGGTAGGCTCTGTGAAATGTATAGCAAAGCAGTGCCTACTCACAGGGCATAGTGAATATGTGTCACAGAATTTAAGGAAATAAATGTGTGGGCAACTTCACAAAGTAAGTTTACAAATTTCAACATGGAGGACAATTGAGGAGGAATGCCAAGTATTCATGTTTTCAATAAGTAAAAGTAGTAAACAGACTTACCTATGGTCGCCTCCCAAAGTTACACAAGTATGACCAGCTTCTACTACTCTGCTAACTTCATCAGCCAACACCTGACATGCAAGGCCAACTGTACGTGGGTATTTAACAGTGTTGTTGTACAGCTTGTCATTAGGAACTTGGGCAAAGTGTAGATCTCCAACATCATATACATCACATCCTGAAAAACAAAATAATTTTCAGTTGTTAGTTCAATACTTTTGGGGCCTTCAGGAAATTTTATGCCACCTACTGTGGTGCCCTTATGGCCCAATGGTTCCCAACACCTGCCAATCCCCAGGCTTTTCTAGTTATTTTATGTTACCTTCAACTTAATAGACAACATTCTCCAATACATCTTCCTAACCCTGACCAGGCAGCCTCCTGTTTATTAAAACAACACAATCTAACTGACTGTTGGTGTGAACTACATCCCAAAAGCACAAACTATATGTATTACTCCTACCCCTATAACTTTGTTTCCAGTGTTGACTACATCCCAGCACAGCACACCTCCTTACCACTGCTTTCTGCAACCATTATACTCCCAGCTCCCTAGTCTGATCATGAAGAAGTATCCCCCAGGACAACGTCATCTTGTGACGACACCCAAAGGGAGTAGCAACGTGCTGACATCGCCGCGTTCGTGCAGGTCCCGGAAGGACGGGCTGCTACATTGGAGCCGGCCGGCTTATTCATGCATGTTTTTATTGACTTTTTTTATATTAAACACTATGTTGAAGATTTTCCACTATGGAAGCCTTATCTTTTTTGGGGTCCTTATATGATTGGGTTCTCCCTTGAGCTGTGAGTTCTCTTCAACTTGGTCTCCCTGGAAGAACAGGGGCCTTAGCTGGGTATAAGAGCCACAAGCAGGATAGACCTTCCATAATAGGAGTCATAAAGAGCTGGTAAGCGGCCAATTTATAAGGTGGAGGCTTTCCTTTGGAGCTCACACACTATTCTGGCGATCAGTAGTGCACCGTGGGATTGATTCCTTCATCACTGTTTGGACTCCTTGTTTGCAGCGTGTTTGCAGTTGTTCTTGCCTAACTTCTTTTCACAACTTTAGTGCAACTTTATTTTTGGACTATTAACTTTTGCTGTGTGTGTAACACAGAAGAGTTGCTGCTGTGAGGTCATTTAATTTACGTTTAACTTTTAGATAGCGCAGTATTTACTATTTTTAATGTTTTTATAACATGAGGGCTCGTTCCCCCTGCTGTGATTATACTTATGTGTGCCCCCTACCTGGAAGAGACGGATAAACGCACTGACGGTGCACAGCTGCCACCCTGTAGCAGTAAAACTGCTATGGGGAGGACAGCAATGGGTTAAGTATAACTAACCTCATGAACTATGGATGTTGGAAAGAACAGAATACACTTACCATGTCTTGGCTGCTGTCTAAAAGAAAAATTAGGACCTTTGATTAGATCATTTTAATAATAAAATACCTGACAGAAAATTTTCGATCTAATTAAAACTCAGTTTAAGCTACTGACATATATACTAACTGAGTCTCTGAGAACTATAGCCAGACCCTAGAAACAGCAAGTTTTCTCCCATCTGGAAGTTAGGAATAAAACATTCACAGGTTATATTATTTGAAAAACTCATAGCATAGCCAAATTTAAAATGACCTAGAGTTTATGAATCAGAAAATGCCTCCCACAAAGCATTGCTGTCTCCTGTTTGTCACTTTAGGTCTTTGGTAGTTTTGGGCGAATGGTTCGGCCTGAGCATGAGTTTGGGCCGAACATTGGCTGTTTGCCCATTCGATGAACATCCAAATTACCAGAGCGTTCGTCCGTTTGTTTGGCCGCCCAACGACCATAATGCACTGCTTCACTTTACAGTGCATTGGAAGCCCTGATTGGCTGAAACAATGAAAGCTTTGTCCAATCAGGGCACATAGCACTGTCAGAGCCATGATTGGACACTGTCAAGATAACTCTATCCAATCATGGCTCATTGCTCTTAGTCCCACCCCACACTATAAAAATACTCTTCCCATAGTGGCCATTTGCAGTGTGATATTGGCGTGGAGAAAGATAGAATGGAGATCTCTGTTCAGTGCTACTAGCAAGTTACTATGCTATAGTGGGCTATTGTGATTCTATTGTGATTGTAAACTATCAGTTTAGTGTTAATCTAGTCATAGTTCACTGTGTGTTCATTTTTACTTTAGTGTCATTTTATTTGGTCAGGGCAGGTTTCCTGCAATATATTTCAGTGCGTTATTGCCGGTTTATCGCAGTATATTGTAGTGTGTTAGTGCACGTTTAACGCAGTATATTTCAGTGTATTGGCGCACGTTTACTGCAGTATATTAAATAACAAACAAAATAAAAACCTGTAATAGCTCAACCAACCCTAAGGTAGTACATATCTATGGAACTTCACTCACCATACAAGCATGGTTAGCAAAACAAATTTATTGATGTCAAAGATAAGAAAAGGACATTAAAAACAACATGCATACATTGGTGCTATAAAAACAATAACAGAAGGACCATTTCTGGATAGGTGGTGTAATTCCATCCAGGTTTCAAAGGTTGTTAATGCTGTAATACAGCTGGTATTATATCCCCAGGTCTGATGACCTATAAAGGGTGACCCTGGTGTTGAATCAAGGTTGAACTAGTAATAAAAGGGTGAAGATGAATGAAGTCAAACCACAAGGTTGGAACTATGAAGGAATATCAATAGTTCTCCCAATCTGCATTGGGAAACTGTGGACTAGGGATGAGCCGAACACCCCCCAGTTCGGTTCGCACCAGAACCTGCGAACGGACCAAAAATTTGCACGAACGTTAGAATCCCATTGACATCTATGGGACTCGAACGTTTGAAATCAAAAGTGCTCATTTTAAAGGCTAATTTGCATGGGATTGTCCTAAAAAGGGTTTGGGGACCCGGTCCTGCCCCAGGGGACATGTATCAATGCAAAAACGGCCGTTTTTTCGGGAGCAGTGATTTTAATGATGCTTAAAGTAAAAGAAAAAAAGTTAAATATTCCTTTAAGTATCGTACCTGGGGGGTGTCTATAGAATACCTGTAAAGTGGCGCGTTTTTCCCGTGCTTAGAACAGACCCTGCACAAAATGTCATTTTTAAAGGAAAAAAAGTCATGTAAAACTGCTTGCGGCCTTAATGTAATGTCAGGTCCTGGCAATATGGATGAAAATCAGTGAGACAAACGGCATGGGTACCCCCAAGTCCATTACCAGGCCCTTTGGGTCTTGTATTGATATTAAGGGGAACCCTGCACCCAAATTAAAAAAGGAAAGGTGTGGGCCCCCCAGGCCCTATATACTCTGAACAGCAGTATACAGGCGGTGCAAACAAGACATGGACTGTAGGTTTGTTGTTAAGTAGAATCTGTTTGTAATTTCGAACTGGTACATTTTTAACATGTTTAGCTCCAGCCAAAAAATCTATTTTAAGCTTTTTGGAAAACATAGGGAAGGGTTATCACCCCTGTGACATTTGTTTTGCTGTCTGTGCTCCTCTTCAGAAGATTTCACCTCACTTTTTGTCCCAATGACAAATGTTTTTTGAAAATTTGGGTTTTTTTGTGAAACAAGGATTGGTGATAAAGCATCAGTGGAAAGGAGAAAAGTTTTTCCCATATTAGCTCTTACAGGAGAGAATTTCCCTTCCTAGGGGTAGATTTCATCTCACTTCCTGTTGTCTCCTTCCGTTTGCAAGTAGGAGTCGTTTGTAAGTTGGATGTTTGAAAGTAGGGGACTGCCCTATATACTCAGCAGAAATTTGGGCCTTAGGTGTTGTTGTGGCCACAACACTGTAAGCCCTCACAGAGCCCTGCTGTGAAATATTAGATCAAGAATTGTAATTACATGCCCCTGTTGAACAGGGGCAGAAAAATTGGGCCTTTGGTGGTGGTGGTGCTGCTGGTGCCACAACACTGTAAGTCCTCACAGATACTCTTGGTGGGCGCAGAAACGGGCCCTGCTGTAAAATATTAGATCAAGAATTGTAATTACATGCCCCTGTTGAACAGGGGCAGAAAAATTTGGCCTTTGGTGGTGGTGGTGCTGGTGCCACAACACTGTAAGTCCTCACAGATACTCTTGGTGGGCGCAGAAATGGGCCCTGCTGTGAAATATTAGATCAAGAATTCTAATTACATGTCCCTGTTGAACAGGGGCTGAAAAATTGGGCCTTAGGCACTGGTGCTGGTGCCACAACACTGGAACCCCTCACAGATGCTCTAGTTGGAGTGCAGGAACTAGCCCTGCTGCAAAGAATTGCATCAAAAATTGTAATTACACACCCCTGTTAAACAGGGGCTGAAAAATTGGACCTTAGGCACCGGTGCTGGTGCCACAACACTGCAACACCTCACAGATATTCTAGTTGGAGCGCAGGAACTAGCCCTGCTGCAAAGAATTGCATCAAAAACTGTAATTACATGCCCCTGTTAAACAGGGGCTGAAAAATTGGCCCTTAGACACTGGTGCTGGTGCCACAACACTGCAACCCCTCACAGATACTCTAGTTGGAGCGCAGGAACTAGCCCTGCTGCAAAGAATTGCATGAAAAATTGTAATTACATATTGTTTAATTGTAATTAAACAGGGGCTGAAAAATTGGGCCTTAGGCACTGGTGGCAGGACTGGCGGTGCCCAGAACCAAAAATGTTCTTACAAGCCATCATCATGATCATTGAGGAGAAAGAGGATAATTACTCAGTATAACAGGATAGTCACTCAGCATAGGCAGTCTTTGAAGGGATCTGACATTTCAAAAAAATGTATTCGGTTACATCAGCATCAGGTGCTTGGTAGCTGGTGGTGATCCAAGACTGATTCATTTTTATGAAGGTCAGTTGATCGACAGAGTCAGTGGATAGACGCACCCTGTGATCGGTTACAAAGCCTCCAGCAGCACTGAATGTGCGTTCCGAAAGAACGCTGGATGCAGGACAGGCCAGTAGCTCAATTGCATACTGTAAATAGTTAAACAAGAATACCGCGCTGTAAGTAAACTAAAACAATATGATATAATGAAAAAATAATGGAAAAAGCTGCTGCTAGAAGTGAGATACACACAACAATAAATAAACCAAAAAGTAGCAGCGCTTAACCTACTAGGATTATACAGTACAAATCAATATAATTAAACAATGTGCAACAAGTGGAAGAGTGATTAATGATTAAATTAAAAGTCCATATTCATGAATACACAGTGCTCAAACAATTTAACCGGACTGTGAATGTAATTCAATTGGTTAATTTCATCCTCCACCGCACCAGTGCTAAACACACAAGATGCTCGCTTACCAGACGGCAAGCCGTAACTGTGTGTTCAGCACTGGTGCAGGGGAGGATGAAATTAACCAATTGAATCACATTCACAGTCCGGTTAAATTGTTTGAGCACTGTGTATTTATGAAGATGGACTTTTAATTTAATCATTAATCACTCTTCCACTTATTGCACATTGTTTAATTATATTGATTTGTACTGTATAATCCTAGTAGGTTCAGCGCTGCCACTTTTTGGTTTATCAATTGCATACTGTGCAAGCTCTGGCCAGTGATCCATCCTCAAGACCCAGTAACCCAGAGGATTTTCGGTGGGAAAGGTGTCCAAGTCAGATCTTGCCCCTAGGTATTCCTGCACCATGTAAAACAGACGCTGGCGATGGTTGCTGGAACCGATCATACCTTGGGGCTACGGACTAAAAAATTGTCTGAACGCATCGGTCAGACGGCCACCTTTTCCACCGCTCCTTCTTTGACTGACTGAAGCCTCAGCAACACGTTGTTCAGAAAAAGGAGTTTATAACCTCCCAGTCTCTGGAAAAGCGTTGCACAGACCTTTCTGCAAGGCCTCCTGAAGATGTTTCATCCTCTGCTCCCTCTGCGACGGCAAGATAAGGTCCGCAACATTACCCTTGTAACGTGGATCAAGGAGGGTTGCCAGCCAGTTTTGTTCCTTCTCCTTGATACCACGAATACAAGGATCCTTCCGCAGGCTATGCAGGATCAGGGAGGCCATGCAGCATAGGTTTGCTGAGGCATTCAGTCCGGAGTCCTCTGGGTCACTAAGGATGACATGATCCGCAGCCACCTCCTCCCAGCCACGTACAAGTCCATGTGTTTCTTGGGACTGTAAATAATTCCTTAAAGACTGCTGCTGATGTTGAGTGCCAGGCTCCACCTCTATACTGACACAATCCTCCTCCTCCTCCTTGTCCTCTTCCTGTGTGATCGGCGGGCACGCAGGAACACTGTCTGGATAAAGGGGGCCTTGAGAGCTAAGGAAGTCCTCCTCTTCCTGCCTCTGTTCTGCCTCAAGTGCCCTGTCCATTATTCCACGCAGTGTGTGCTCCAACAGGTAGACAAGGGGGACAGTGTCATTGATGCATGCATTGTCACTGCTCACCGTCCCCGTGACCTCCTCAAATGGTGACAGGACAGTGCATGCATCCCTGATCATGGCCCACTGGCGTGGGGAAAAAAAAAACAAGCTCCCCTGACCCTGTCCTGGTGTCATAGTCGCACAGGTACTCATTGATGGCCCTCTGCTGCGTGTGCAGCCGCTGCAGCATGGCCAACGTTGAGTTCCACCTGGTGGGCATGTCACAGATTAGGCGGTTCTTGGGCAGGTTAAATTCCTTTTGGAGGTCTGCCAGCCGAGCACTGGCATTATATGACCAGTGGAAATGCACACAGACTTTCCTGGCCTGCCTCAGGACATCCTGTAAGCCCGGGTACCTGTCCAAGAACCGCTGCACCAACAAGTTAAGGACGTGAACAAAACAGAGCACATGGGTCAGTTGTCCGAGGGCGGAGAGGAGGTTGGTGCTATTGTTGCAAACCACCATTCCTGCCTTAAGTTGGCGTGGCGTCAACCACCTCTGAACCTGCCCCTGCAGAGCTGACAGAACCTCTGCCCCAGTGTGACTCCTGTCCCCAAAGCACACCAGCTCAAGCACCGCATGGCATGTTTTGGCCTGCATACTTGCGTAGTCCCTTGAACGCCTAGCTGCACAGCAAGGAAACGCCAGAGACTCCTGTGATTGAGTTTGAATCATTATCTCTGAGACATCCGTCTCCCCCATTTGAGGTATCCTTGCGAGCATTGGTGGGCTGCTTTTGGGACATACAACATACCTGCCACCTTCTTTTTGGAGCATAGATACAGCTCCCCTATATCTGCCTCCTATATGTGAGACTGATGGGATTCATTCCTCATTTTATACCTTATGAATTGAGCCATCCAGGTACGGCTGAATAAATACCCTTGGCCTGACGTTTTCATCTACTGGTGTGCATGTCTATCAGACTTGAGCATATGTCTAATACGGAAAAGTGTGCTACTCTATTACCTTGAAGAAGTGAATACAAATGTCAAAAGTATTTCTTTTTGGCTTCCGAAACATGTCGGTATTATAAGTTTAGCAACTTTTCCCATTGAGATGTATTACTGTATTTACCTTTTGTATATTTCCACTGTTAAATGTATTATTTTGTATCAATAAAGTGAATATTTTTTTACATAATTTAGGTGTACCCCCATTTTTCTATTCCTCTATGTCCGCACTATCCCTGGGGCTTATTTCTTTCTTCATTTATATTTTTGGGATGTGACATGGAATGAAGGGCCCCCTAGTCATGGTTGGCTTCCATCTATGTTCTCCCTTCATTTTTCTAAAGCACAGGAAGAGGCCATGGAGGAAGAAGAAGAGGAGGGGGTGGAGGAGAGAGGTGTGTCAGAATCATTAGTAGTGGCATTTTGGAGGCGTGGTGGCGGAATAACCTCCAACACTACTGCACCTTGTCCTGCATCCTTCCCAGCTGCCAGCAGAGTCACCCAATGCGCCGTGAAACTTAGGTAACGTCCCTGTCCATGCCTGCTGGACCATGAGTCAGTGGTAATATGCACCTTACCGCTGACCACCCTGTCCAGCGAGGCCAAGACATTGCCTTCCACATGCCGGTAGAGAGCCGGAATCGCCTTCCATAAAAAAAAGTGGCATTTGGGTACCTGCCACTGAGGAACCGTACATTCCACAAACTCACGGAAGGCGGCAGAGTCTATCAACTGAAAAGGTAGCAGTTGAGGTGCTAGAAATTTTGCCAAGCTAGCATTCAACCGCTGGGCATTGTGATGGCTGGGAGCAACTTCTTTCGGCGGTGCAGCAGCTGGGGCAGGGAAATTTGCCTGGTACAATCTGACGTTGGTGTACCAAAAGCAGATTGCCCACAAGTACTTGGCTGTGACACACCTAATTCTACACCTTCATTCCTCTCAGTGCAGGTCTCAGAGAGAACTGAAGGTATAGTGGGGTTGGAGATCTCAGCTGATGAGGAGCAAGGAGAGGTCCTCTCTGTTCTTTGGTGTGGGTCTTTTTAGATACACTTGCCAACGAACTGCATGGCAGGTCAACATATGTCTGGTCAAGCATGTGGTGCCCAAGCGGGAGATGTTTTGGCCACGTGAGATACGCTTGAGACATATGTTGCAAATAGCAGCGGTGCGATCTGATGCACTCGTCTCAAAAATGGCCCATACCAAAGAACTTTTGGAATAACGCGCAGAGACAGCAGCGCCCTGCACATGCGGAGCTTTGGGGTGTGATGCAGTCAGTGTGCTGCCCTTAGGCTGGCCCCTGGAGGGCATCCTGCCTCGTTGGTGATGTGCCTCCTCCTCCTCCTCTCTCCTATCAGGCACCCACGTTGAGTCAGTGACCTCCTTATCCCCTCCCTCCTCATCACTGGAGCAAACCCGGCAGTATGCTGCAGAAGGGGGAGCATGACTGCCAGATTGCTATCCTTCTTGGGCAGCCCCTCAGTCCGTGCTCACATTACTGCCCTCATCGAGCTCAGTATCATCATCAGAGCCTTCTAAACGCTGGGCATCCTCCTGGAGCATGTACCCAACACTGTGGTCAAACAGTTCGAAGGACTCCTCAGAAGGACATGGTGGGGCTAGGGAAGGAGTCATTGATGCCATTGAGCTGAGGGAAGAGGCCGCGTTGGCAGCTGCTTTGCCAGACAAAGTACCCTGAGCATGGGTGAGAGGGGATGAGGAGGATGAGGACGGCTTGGTCATCCACTCGACCAAGTCTTCCGCATGTTGCGGCTCAACACAGCCAGCTGCCAAAAAAAAGGCCAAGTGTGTCCCACGGCCACGTGCTGATGAGGATGCACCGTCTCCACGACCAGCACTGTTGCCTCTAGACACAGAGCCTGCTTGCCCTCTTTTATTGGCTTGTGACTGTCTGCCTCTCCTTGTTGGCCTTCCAGATATACTAATGGCCTGCAGTGAGATGTAGCTGCACTAAGCTGGGATATATATATATATATATATATATATATATATATATATATATATATATATATATATATATACTGAAACTGCAGCTAGCAAAATCAACTGCCTGCCTATAGTATGAGAACACCACCAATCTTCTACAGGTAGCTTTAGATGAACACTGTGCAGAGGTTGCACTACACTAACTTGTAGCTTTAGCTGAACAGAGAACGCACTACACCAACATTAAAATAATGTAGCTGCCTGCGGTAGTGATAGGATCAGGAAAACACCACCAACCTTCTACATGTAGCTTTAGCTGAACACTGTGCAGAGGTCGCACTACACTAACATGTAAATAATTTAGCTGCCTGCGGTAGTGATAGGATCAGGAAAACACCACCAACCTTCTACAGATAGCTTTAGCTGAACACTGTGAAGAGGACGCACTACACTAACATTAAAATAATGTAGCTGCCTGCGGTAGTGATAGAATCAGGAAAACACCACCAACCTTCTATAGATAGCTGTGCAGAGGTCACACTACACTAACTTGTAGCTTTAGCTGAACACTGTGAGGAGGATGCACTACACTAACTTGTAGCTTTAGCTGAACACTGTGAGGAGGACGCACTACACTAACTTGTAGCTTTAGCTGAACACTGTGAGGAGGACACACTACACTAACTTGTAGCTTTAGCTGAACACTGTGCACTACACTAACTTGTAGCTTTAGCTGAACACTGTTCAGAGGACGCACTACACTAACTTGTAGCTTTAGCTGAACACTGTGCAGAGGTCGCACTACACTAACTTGTAGCTTTAGCTGAACACTGTGAGGAGGACGCACTACACTAACTTGTAGCTTTAGCTGAACACTGTGAGAAGGGCGCACTACACTAACTTGTAGCTTTAGCTGAACACTGTGAGGAGGACGCACTACACTAACTTGTAGCTTTAGCTGAACACTGTGAGGAGGACGCACTACACTAACTTGTAGCTTTAGCTGAACACTGTGCAGAGGTCGCACTACACTAACTTGTAGCTTTAGCTGAACACTGTCAGGAGGACGCACTACACTAACTTGTAGCTTTAGCTGAACACTGTGAGGAGGACGCACTACACTTTCTTGTAGCTTTAGCTGAACACTGTGAGGAGGACGCACTACGCTAACTTGTAGCTTTAGCTGAACACTGTGCAGAGGTCGCACTACACTAACTTGTAGCTTTAGCTGAACACTGTGAGGAGGACGCACTACACTAACTTGTAGCTTTAGCTGAACACTGTGCACTACACTAACTTGTAGCTTTAGCTGAACACTGTGAGGAGGACGCACTACACTAACTTGTAGCTTTAGCTGAACACTGTTCAGAGGACGCACTACACTAACTTGTAGCTTTAGCTGAACACTGTGCACTACACTAACTTGTAGCTTTAGCTGAACACTGTTCAGAGAACGCACTACACTAACTTGTAGCTTTAGCTGAACACTGTGCAGAGGTCGCACTACACTAACTTGTAGCTTGAGATGAACACTGTGAGGAGGACGCACTACACTAACTTGTAGCTTTAGCTGAACACTGTGAGGAGGACGCACTACACTAACTTGTAGCTTTAGCTGAACACTGTGAGGAGGACGCACTACACTAACTTGTAGCTTTAGCTGAACACTGTGAGGAGGACGCACTACACTAACTTGTAGCTTTAGCTGAACACTGTGCAGAGGTCGCACTACACTAACTTGTAGCTTTAGCTGAACACTGGGAGGAGGACGCACTATGCTAACTTGTAGCTTTAGCTGAACACTGTGAGGAGGACACACTACACTAACTTGTAGCTTTAGCTGAACACTGTGCAGAGGTCACACTACACTAACTTGTAGCTTTAGCTGAACACTGTGAGGAGGACGCACTACACTAACTTGTAGCTTTAGCTGAACACTGTGCAATACACTAACTTGTAGCTTTACCTGAACACTGTTCAGAGGACACACTACACTAACTTGTAGCTTTAGCTGAACACTGTGCAGAGGTCGCACTACACTAACTTGTAGCTTTAGCTGAACACTGTGCAGAGGTGGCACTACACTAACTTGTAGCTTTAGCTGAACACTGTGAGGAGGACGCACTACACTAACTTGTAGCTTTAGCTGAACACTGTGAGGAGGACGCACTACACTAACTTGTAGCTTTAGCTGAACACTGTGCACTACACTAACTTGTAGCTTTAGCTGAACACTGTTCAGAGGACGCACTACACTAACTTGTAGCTTTAGCTGAACACTGTGCAGAGGTCGCACTACACTAACTTGTAGCTTGAGCTGAACACTGTTCAGAGGACGCACTACACTAACTTGTAGCTTTAGCTGAACACTGTGAGGAGGACGCACTACACTAACTTGTAGCTTTAGCTGAACACTGTGAGGAGGACGCACTACACTAACTTGTAGCTTTAGCTGAACACTGTGAGGAGGACGCATTACACTAACTTGTAGCTTTAGCTGAACACTGTGAGGAGGACGCACTACACTAACTTGTAGCTTTAGCTGAACACTGTGCAGAGGTCGCACTACACTAACTTGTAGCTTTAGCTGAACACTGTGAGGAGGACGCACTACACTAACTTGTAGCTTTAGCCGAACACTGTGAGGAGGATGCACTACACTAACTTGTAGCTTTAGCTGAACACTGTGAGGAGGATGCACTACACTAACTTGTAGCTTTAGCTGAACACTGTGCACTACACTAACTTGTAGCTTTAGCTGAACACTGTGCAATACACTAACTTATAGCTTTACCAGAACACTGTTCAGAGGACACACTACACTAACTTGTAGCTTTAGCTGAACACTGTGCAGAGGTCGCACTACACTAACTTGTAGCTTTAGCTGAACACTGTGCAGAGGTGGCACTACACTAACTTGTAGCTTTAGCTGAACACTGTGAGGAGGACGCACTACACTAACTGTAAATAGTCTAGCTGCCTGACTGTGGTACTAATAGGATCAGAAGAACACCAGCAATTTTCTTCAGGTAGCTGTAAATACTATAACAACACAAGCCTGCCTGTCAGTAGGAAAATAATAACAGGAACGGATCTAGCTAAACTGAATACAGTGTATATATATATATATATATATATATATATATATATATATATATATATATATATACACAACACCTGGAATGCATATATATATATACACAATACACTTTAAGTGCAGCTAACTGACTGACTGTCCTGCCTAATCTATCTAACTTAAATCAAATGGCACTGTCTCTCTGTCTCTCAACGCCGGAACACGCTACGCAGGGCCGCCGTGCAGGCGGCCTTATATAGTGTGGGGCGTGTATTAAACCCCCTGAGCTATAATTGGCCAAAGCCACCCTGGCTTTGGCCAATTACAGCTCTCTCTACAGACGGCGCTGTGATTGGCCAAGCATGCGGGTCATAGTGCATGCTTGGCCAATCATCAGCCAGCAATGCACTGCGATGCCGCAGTGAATTATGGTCCGTGACATGGGTTCGACTCGAACACGAAGCTCATCCCTACTGTGGACAAGTGGATGATTGTATGTTGAAGTAGAAAATGACTGTGATAAAAGGAGGAGCCTTGCTGGGTAACAGTGGTCAAGAGGAGGTATACAAGTGGGATGGTGTATGTGTTTAAATGTTCAATACGGTGACAATTGGCTCGCTGGAACCACAAATAGGTGAACACGGTCCTCCTTAATCTGCCTCTCACTGTACCAATTAGAGTCCCTTTAAGACTCACTCTCAAACCCCAAATGAGACAGCCATATGACGAGGTAGATATGTCCAAAAGGCGATAGTCCTTTCCAAAAATTGAGAGGTATACTTATCAGCTTGTGATAAAGTCCTAAAATTCAAAGTTCCAGGGTGTTCTCCTCCCTTATCTTTGAAAATGACAGCCTTGTAAAGTATATAATACCATATACTAGTCAAAAGCATGTAGTCCAGAGATGGGCTGTGTTGGCCTGACCAGTTTCCAAATCGGAAACTGCACTAACCGGTTGCCAATGCAGTCCCCTCACCACTTTGAACATCCAGGCTTTAAATGGATGCCAAAATTGCGTGTCATACCCCTCCGCATATGTCATAATGTCCCCATACTTCCTTGATGCATTTTAATCTCCCCCTAGAGGAATATCTGGAGTAAGCAGCACAAAATAAGGTAAAGTCCACATATTGAACTCTGTCATGAACCTTGGAATACTGGATTGTCATGAAGCTTGGAATACTGAAGTATTTCTCCTTTGATTCCATTACACAATGGGGGTCTTCTGCCCTGTCTTAAGGCTAACCCCCTCCAGACAGCTCCATGGTCTGAAAGGAAGGCATTGTTCTGTGTTTGACCATTTGTTTATGTACTTTAATTACCCCCTGGGGCTTTTCTGTGTCATTACACATATCGTCCTCCTATTCAAGCTATCGGACCAATCTCTGCTGACCCTGTTTCAAGTCCTCATTTGCATGGACAAGAGGACCTGAGTGAAGACTAGATTGTACTTTACAATTGACCAATAGGTAAGTGGTTGTTGGGGGCGGGATGTTCAAACTGCTGTGTATAAAAGTGTGTTGTGTGCAACAATAAAAGTGAGATTCCTATTTGAACTTACATACAGCCTGCCTGGTGTTTGTTCTGAGCTATCACAACTGGATTTGAACGGCACATAGCTGTAGTTCGATTCCCGGAGCATCGAATAACCGAACATCAGACGTTGCAATCTGATTCAATAGCCACAGAGGAGTGTCGGGAGAGTGGAACCGAGCGAGCAGGGGCTCGTTACATTGGTTGGCAGTGGTGGGATTTGCTCTCCAGTTACTGGGACACTCCAACCCACCACAGTGAATGACCAGCTATGCAGCCTGCAGGAGAGCCACGCTGAAAGACTTACTTGAGAGCCGTAGAGGGATCGGTGGGATCGTGCTACCTTGCTGTGAACACATCCAAACCATCACCTGGATCCAAGGTCCAGATAGCAGGAGAGGAGAGGTACAGATACGTCGTCATGGAAGAGGAATTCAGAAGGAGGTTGCGAGAGATGCAGATACAGCACAGAGGACCAGTATCAGAGCAGGTCCTGCTGGAATGGTTTGATTCTATCCGCTGGGAACTCTGGAAGGAAGCGCTAGCCCGTGAGCAGTGACACCAGGAAAAAGCTCTCCCCTCCATCCATGTAAGGTACTGGTCGCAGTATGAAGTACGAATGCTGTTATTGGGGGAACAACCGAACCAGGAGTGGACAGCTGAGTTAAGCAGGCTGATCCGGGCAGAAATGCGGTTGGACAAGAGCTACAGAGCCCTCCAGTGGTATGTAGCCCAAGTGTGTCCGTGGACAGGGGATGACAGCCCCACAGAAGGCTTTGACTACTATGGCCTGGGATTGTTGTACTGGAGGCTGTCCAGGGACACTGACTTTGGGAGTGATGGAGAGTGGCGTTTGGAGGAAATAATGGAGCACAGAGAGCGAAGACTGAATGTCTTGGAAGTGCACTGGGCACAGGAAGATTTGGAGTTTCTGGCCATTCAGGAATGGGAGCTGGAGATTGCCTACAGACAGCTGCTAGACTCTGCTCAGCAGCAGGGTGGGGCTCCCTTTGCCTGGGACTATCAGGAAATACCAGTTGACAACTCTAAAATCCTGGCTGAAGGGTCGACAATGTGGAGGAGTAACAGTGTGCTTTGCCAACCTGCCCCTGCAGCTATGGACGCGGAGGTCTTATGGTGGATGGAGCAAGTGCTGCCTGACCTTGATGAACCTGTTTCTGCATTGGATGATCTTGGATGGAAGAATGTGTCTGTCCAGCAGAATGCCAGAGAATCGGCAGTGGAAAATCTGGAGATCGCTGTCCCCAAAGCTGAAGTGCTGACAACAGGGCAGAGCTCTGCTAACCTCTGCCCATCACTAATAGCATCTTCTGGGTTCCACAGACAGGAGAGGGTGAATCTTTATCCCCAGACACCAGTTGCAGAGACAGGGGATTTGATAGACTTTTCTGCTGAGGAAGAACAACCTGGTGAGCCTCCAGCAGAAGAAGAGCTGTTATTAGGGCCAAACTTCACTGTGCTCTGCCCAGCACCAACAGCAGTATCTGTGGAGTCAGAAGGAACTTCCCCAGCTGAAGTGCTGGCCACCGGACAGAGGGTCCAAGACCTCTGCCCCACATCTGTGGCAGTTCAAGAGGCTCAGGGTGAAAAGGAGGTGGTCACTTCCCAGTAGCAGATCAGGATACAGGGGGAGAAGGGAGAGGAGGTGTTCGTTGTGCCTCCACAACAGTTGGCCAGGGTGGAGGAAGCGGTCTTTCCTCCCCAGCAAAGATCCGTGCACCTGGGAAACAGTACCACAGACATATCGTCCCAACAGCCAGATGAGGGAATGGATCCCGAGAGACAAATTTGCCCACTGAATTATCCTCCTATCATGAAACAACCAGATGGTACCCTTGGCACGGACCTATACCGCAAACCTACGGCCGGCAATACTCTACTCTACGCCACTAGCGCTCATCCGAGCTCGTTAGTGCGTAGTATACCTTAAGCACAATATCTGCGTTTACGCAGAAACTGTACACTGGAAAGCGATTTTAGGATCCAAGCCAAGGCACTACGTGAACATCTTTTATTGTGAGGATACTCCTCAACCAACCTTAGAAAGGCATTTAATAGGGCCTTGTCACACTCTCGTAATGCCCTACTATTTAATCATAGAAAACCTCCCTCCTCTCATGACCCTGTTAGGTTCATTACTACATATTCAGCACATCACAATATACTTCGTAACATTCTATCTAACAACTGGCATCTTTTGGCTGAACATCATATCCTGGGTAAACATGTACGCTCTGCCCCGGAGGTGGTGTTCCGCAGGGCTTGTTCCCTGCGGGACCAACTGACCTCCAGCCATTATACTTCGGAAAAATCTTGCAGCAGAGGACCTAAAGGTACATTTAGATGTGGGGATTGCCCCCGCTGTCCCTGGGTTCGTGAGGTGAAACAGTTCCTCCTACCCAATGGGGAGCTTTTTATCCCACAAACTTTTGCAGACTGCAGCACCAGAGGTGTGGTTTATTTGATGCTATGCATCTGTAAAGCCTTTTATGTTGGGAAGACTATCCGTGAATTAAGACAGAGAATTGGTGATCATCTTTATTACTCAGAGAACGGGAAATTGACAACAATCGGTAGACATATCGGTTTATACCACAGACTTGATAATTCTGTTGTTTAATTTGTTGTCCTCGAGGTGGTGCAGCCCAACCCCAGAGGAGGTGGCTGGGACCGTACGGTTCTTCAGAGGGAAGCCTTATGGATAGAACGGCTTAATGCCACGCATTCAAAGAAACAACAAAGGCGCCTCTAAGTGCAGAAGATTAACAATTTTAATGCCCCAAAAAGGGTTAAAAACACTTACAGAATGGAAGTAGTAATCAGGCACATCATAATTTAAGCTGCATTGGAGGGGGTAGCGGTCAGAGGGAGCCTTCAGATGGGATGGATGTGATCACTGAACACAGCGGTGTAGGATACAGGAAGCCGCTGTGAGGCCGGCGTCATCAGCTGGAAAGACGGCGAACCCGGAAGTGATGTCATCCACTGGGCGGCTCGATAACCAGCCTGAACCGCAAACAAACAGCCTGGGCGAGGATGTGATGTCATCAAAAAGGGACGCGTTTCGGAACCATCAATCGTTCCTTTTTCAACCTATGGCCATACTGATGACTGAGAGGAATATATACACACCCACTAGCAGTGGATTGGCTGGAGGGCGGGGGCAGCAGAGAAAAATTTATTTAATTGTGATGAGTTCGTTTTGTGCATATAAATGAAAAGGAACAAGTGGATACCTGCAACAGCATTCTTAAAAACATTATAAAAAACATTTTAAAAAACATTATAAAACGGGATAAAATAAAAAATAAAAAATATAGTGGAATATATTAAGAAACAAAGTGTAAATACAAGACAGATCTACAAAGTTGTCTGACAGTGACCAGTCATAGAGTCTGCAATACACATAACAGAATGGGGATGGTGAGAGCAGGCAGGATGATGTCAATGTTAAGCTGCAGACCATAAGGGAAACATACATGACAATAATACTGTCAATAATTAATCGTTAAAATTTCGTATAGGATGGGGGGTTTTCACATAAGGATAATAATGGGGGTTTCTGGAGGAGCCTAAATTGCTATCTACAGAAGGGAGGTGTCCTGTTAAAGTATGGCACTAACTTCAAAATCCTCATATAACCCTCCGGGGGCTAAAACATTTAATAAAAATATCCAGTACATTTCTCTATGGCATAGGCGTCGGTAACGTTCAGCAGCGGGGAGGTCTTTTGGCATTGCCTCAATAATCCATACTTTAAGGCCATTCGTGGACTTGTTATGGGTGTGAAGGTAATGTCTGGGGACACTGTGGTTATCTAGTCCACCTTCAATTAAACGGCGATGTTCGCCAAACCGTTTCCGTAGTGGCCGAATAGTGCGCCCTACATAAAATAGACCACAGGGGCATGTGAGACAATATATGACATGGTCAGAGGAACATGTGTGAAAACCCTTTATTGGGTATGTTTTACCTTTGACGTGGAACTCTTTCTGGCCATGTGTCACAAAGCTGCAAGTCTTGCAGAGGGGCTTACGGCACTGGTACATCCCAGAAATAGCTAAAAACGTGGGCATGTGATGGCCCGGAGGCAAAGGTTTGGCCCTAAGTTTGCTGGTTGCTACCTTGCTTTTGATGTTGGGTGCCTTTCTGTAAGCAAATTGAGGTCTATTGGGCAGAGTAGGGAGTAGATGTTCATCTTGTAGTAGCAAAGACCAATGTTTTTTAATAATTTTTTCCATGTGTTTGTGTTGAGTGTGGAATTGGGTGATGAATCGTAGATTATCTTTCTGGATATTGGGACGTGAGTGAGAGTTCTTAATAGGCGATGTGCTCTTATATTGTTGATAAGCTGAGTCAACAAGATCTACAGGGAAGCCTTTTTCAAGAAACTTGGCTTTCAAAATTTCACCTTCAGTGTCGTAGTCACTCTTCTGGGTACAGTTCTTTTTAAGTCTACAGAACTGACTCTTGGGTACATTATTTAGCCACAGAGGGTGATGGCAACTTTTATAATGGAGGAATGAATTTCCAGCTGTGGGCTTGGTGAAATTTTTTGCATGGATCTCTTTGCCTATCCAAAAGAGTTCAAGGTCGAGGAAGGCTAACTTATTTTGGTCGATGACTGAGGTGAAAGTAAGGCCCATGTTGTTGGTGTTACAATATGCCACAAAATCCGTGAATGTAGATACATTGCCATCCCAAATGATGATCACGTCATCTATATAGCGGCCATAAAAAACAATGTGGGGGAGGAATGGATTGTTGTTCCATATATATAGGTGCTCCCAATGCCCCATAGTAAGATTCGCATATGAGGGTGCAAAGTGCGCTCCCATAGCTGTCCCTTGTAGTTGCAGATAGAAATTATCCTCAAATTTAAAATAGTTATGAGTGAGACAGAAGGAAGTGGCTTCAACGATAAAGGAAGCCTGTCTAGGATTCAGCATTGGGTCCTGACAAAGAAAAAACTGTAGGGCGTTGAGGCCCACTTCATGAGGTATGGATGTGTATAAAGATTGGACATCTAAAGATGCCCAATGATAGTTGTTATCCCAAGAGTACGGGGTTAAAGTTTCCAGTAAGTGAACACCATCTCTTATGTGGGACTGGAGAGATTGGGCCAATGGCTGAAGGAATTGATCTATGTATTGTGAGAGTCCACTGCTGATGCTATCCATAGATGCCACAATCGGTCGCCCTGGTGGTGTTTTGAGGTCTTTATGCACCTTCGGTAGGTGGTAGAAATAGGGAGTAAAATGTATTTCTTTGACTAAGAAAGAGGCCTCTTGCTGTGAAATGATGTTATCATTTAATGCCCTTTTTAAACACACCCATACCTCATGAAGTGGGCCTCAACGCCCTACAGTTTTTTCTTTGTCAGGACCCCATGCTAAATCCTAGACAGGCTTCCTTTATCGTTGAAGCCACTTCCTTCTGTCTCACTCATAACTATTTTAAATTTGAGGATAATTTCTATCTGCAACTACAAGGGACAGCTATGGGAGCGCACTTTGCACCCTCATATGCGAATCTTACTATGGGGCATTGGGAGCACCTATATATATGGAACAACAATCCATTCCTCCCCCACATTGTTTTTTATGGCCGCTATATAGATGACGTGATCATCATTTGGGATGGCAATGTATCTACATTCACGGATTTTGTGGCATATTGTAACACCAACAACATGGGCCTTACTTTCACCTCAGTCATCGACCAAAATAAGTTAGCCTTCCTCTACCTTGAACTCTTTTGGATAGGCAAAGAGATCCATGCAAAAAATTTCACCAAGCCCACAGCTGGAAATTCATTCCTCCATTATAAAAGTTGCCATCACCCTCTGTGGCTAAATAATGTACCCAAGAGTCAGTTCTGTAGACTTAAAAAGAACTGTACCCAGAAGAGTGACTACGACACTGAAGGTGAAATTTTGAAAGCCAAGTTTCTTGAAAAAGGCTTCCCTGTAGATCTTGTTGACTCAGCTTATCAACAATATAAGAGCACATCGCCTATTAAGAACTCTCACTCACATCCCAATATCCAGAAAGATAATCTACGATTCATCACCCAATTCCACACTCAACACAAACACATGGAAAAAATTATTAAAAAACATTGGTCTTTGCTACTACAAGATGAACATCTACTCCCTACTCTGCCCAATAGACCTCAATTTGCTTACAGAAAGGCACCCAACATCAAAAGCAAGGTAGCAACCAGCAAACTTAGGGCCAAACCTTTGCCTCCGGGCCATCACATGCCCACGTTTTTAGCTATTTCTGGGATGTACCAGTGCCGTAAGCCCCTCTGCAAGACTTGCAGCTTTGTGACACATGGCCAGAAAGAGTTCCACGTCAAAGGTAAAACATACCCAATAAAGGGTTTTCACACATGTTCCTCTGACCATGTCATATATTGTCTCACATGCCCCTGTGGTCTATTTTATGTAGGGCGCACTATTCGGCCACTACGGAAACGGTTTGGCGAACATCGCTGTTTAATTGAAGGTGGACTAGATAACCACAGTGTCCCCAGACATTACCTTCACACCCATAACAAGTCCACGAATGGCCTTAAAGTATGGATTATTGAGGCAATGCCAAAAGACCTCCCCGCTGCTGAACGTTACCGACGCCTATGCCATAGAGAAATGTACTGGATATTTTTATTAAATGTTTTAGCCCCCGGAGGGTTAAATGAGGATTTTGAAGTTAGTGCCATACTTTAACAGGACACCTCCCTTCTGTAGATAGCAATTTAGGCTCCTCCAGAAACCCCCATTATTATCCTTATGTGAAAACCCCCCATCCTATACGAAATTTTAACGATTAATTATTGACAGTATTATTGTCATGTATGTTTCCCTTATGGTCTGCAGCTTAACATTGACATCATCCTGCCTGCTCTCACCATCCCCATTCTGTTATGTGTATTGCAGGCTCTATGACTGGTCACTGTCAGACAACTTTGTAGATCTGTCTTGTATTTACACTTTGTTTCTTAATATATTCCACTATATTTTTTATTTTTTATTTTATCCCGTTTTATAATGTTTTTTAAAATGTTTTTTATAATGTTTTTAAGAATGCTGTTGCAGGTATCCACTTGTTCCTTTTCATTTATATGCACAAAACGAACTCATCACAATTAAATAAATGTTTCTCTGCTGCCCCCGCCCTCCGGCCAATCCACTGCTAGTGGGTGTGTATATATTCCTCTCAGTCATCAGTATGGCCATAGGTTGAAAAAGGAACGATTGATGGTTCCGAAACGCGTCCCTTTTTGATGACATCACATCCTCGCCCAGGCTGTTTGTTTGCGGTTCAGGCTGGTTATCGAGCCGCCCAGTGGATGACATCACTTCCGGGTTCGCCGTCTTTCCAGCTGATGACACCGGCCTCACAGCGGCTTCCTGTATCCTACACCGCTGTGTTCAGTGATCACATCCATCCCATCTGAAGGCTCCCTCTGACCGCTACCCCCTCCAATGCAGCTTAAATTATGATGTGCCTGATTACTACTTCCATTCTGTAAGTGTTTTTAACCCTTTTTGGGGCATTAAAATTGTTAATCTTCTGCACTTAGAGGCGCCTTTGTTGTTTCTTTGTGTCATTATAGAGCCTGCTTCAAGCTTTTAAAGTTGCAGCCCTTTTTGCTGAAGATCATCCCACCATCCCACCATCCTTATCAACACCTTTCTTTTCATTTTGGACTGCCTATTTTTAATAGAGACATTTTCTGGATCACGTTAGTCCTGTGCGCCCTATAAACCTCTTTTTATTTTCTATTTGTTCTATATGAAGCCACATTTAGGTTGACGCACGGACTTCATGTATTCATGCATTATATTGCTGGTCTCTTCTGTAAGTCTTTTACACCTTGGTTTTAAAATAATTTATATGTATATGCATATTTTGATGATGAATTTCATTAGTATTTAAATCAGCCGCCGGCACAGCATTTTTATTTCTACTTTTACCTTGTTGCTCAGTAGCATTGTCCATTATTGTTTATTGTTACATAATTTTTCATCTCTTTAATTTTTTTTCTCTTTGATTCATTTTTTCCTGATTAAATTTTATTTTTTATTTTTTATTTGTTATTTTTTTCACACCATTATTCTTAATTTCTTATTCTTTAATTTTCTCTTTTTTTGTTTTTTCCATCACAATTTTCTTTTCTTTTTTTTTCCCTCTCCCTGGTCATGGATTTTTTGTCCGAAATAGATTCCCTGAAGTATTCAAAAATTAATGACCTTTTAGCCATTATACCCAAAGATTTTTTTATATCTATACCTCATTTTTCTCATGTAGAGTACAAATCTCTCTGTTCTTTATTCCGCAAACTAGAGAAGTTAGTCATTTCCGCCAACCAGCAGTGGTGGGATGAATTTTTCCTTCTCAAATATTTGTCCGCTCATATTACTCCCAGAGGCCTTAGAATTTTAAAAACATGCTCCTTTCTAGACCCAGAGTCACAAAGAGAATGGTCCTCTATATCTGAATTTTGCACTAATAAATGGATCAAAATTATCTCCGCACAGAGACATATTAAATATGAACAATGTATCCACCAAATAAAAATAGTATTTTCCCAAATTGCAGACCTTACCACTCATTTACCATCTCTATGGCTGTCTATCCTGACCAAATTAACCCATAAGAAGGAAGACATTCTGATTAAACATAAACTGGGGAAATTTAGCAGAGATTTGAAAGACTATAGTAGCAATAAAATTTTCTCTTGGAAACGTAAATCCGCTCACGATCTTCCATCCCTCATGGACATCAACCCTTTTGCCACCATTGTCCCTCGTAAAATTATTCCTCATAAAAAAACATCCACTTCCAATTTAATAGCTAATCCTGAATCTAGTATACAGAACCATAAAGTTAGCACCGTAGCTTTGGCACCCATGTCGCCATCCACCACTGATACTTTGGGTCTTGCCCAGCTCACACAGGCAACACCCCACACCTCCACCCGTACTGCACCCAACACCTCCGACCCCCTTTCATCTCCAACCATCATTGCAGATAGTCAACAGAACACTATTGTAAATAATACATGTATTCCATCCAGAACATCTCCTGGTCCTCTTGTGTCCTTTGGCCCCAACTCCTCACTTATGACACCTTTGGCCACTATTCCATCCTCAGAGCCAGCTGCGGTTCCTTTTTTAGTGTTCGACCCCCCTCGGACAAAACCACAAAAAAGAAAACACGCAGAAGAGGATGTCGAGGCAGAGGCAACAAGCTTCACCCCAGACCCCAGCAAAAAGAGAGTACTGTTAAAATCTTCAACCTCTCCACCCATGTCTTAACTGAAGACGAAATTTCCCTACTAAATCGAGGTCTGAACTTTACTCCATCAGCTGCACCTAATCCCTTCCTTCTTTTCAAAGACCTGAACAAATTTGTCCGCCTCCTTACCTTAAAAAGATTCTTCAACATCCAATCCAACAAACGCCGTTTACATAATGATCCTAATACACCCGATGTGTCCCATAACACCACTGATGCCCATACAGATAGTGACCTTCTCTCCATCTTAGAAGATCTATACAGTTATCCCCTACCTTATCGTCCCCTTCAATAGATCATGAAAATGACTTTGTGTTGTACACACAACACCTTATTACCTCTCCACCCATTCAAAACACCACCTTCAAACCCCCCTCGGTTTTCTATCCCACCCAGTCCAAAGGCTCATGCATTGATGCTTTTTATCGCATCGTCCACGCAGAAATACAGGCACTGTGTAAAAACAATAATAAAAAATCCATCTCTAACCTCACTCATCATGAACAAAGAGCCCTTGACACACTCACCAACAATTTAGATCTGGTTATAAAAAGTGCTGACAAAGGGGGAGGTATAGTGATACAAAACAGAGCTGACTATGTTTCTGAAGCTATCCGATTACTATCCGATACCAACACATATATCAGACTCCACAAAGACCCCTTACCTTTATTCACCATTGAAGCCTCCTCTCTAGTAAAAAGGGCATTAAATGATAACATCATTTCACAGCAAGAGGCCTCTTTCTTAGTCAAAGAAATACATTTTACTCCCTATTTCTACCACCTACCGAAGGTGCATAAAGACCTCAAAACACCACCAGGGCGACCGATTGTGGCATCTATGGATAGCATCAGCAGTGGACTCTCACAATACATAGATCAATTCCTTCAGCCATTGGCCCAATCTCTCCAGTCCCACATAAGAGATGGTGTTCACTTACTGGAAACTTTAACCCCGTACTCTTGGGATAACAACTATCATTGGGCATCTTTAGATGTCCAATCTTTATACACATCCATACCTCATGAAGTGGGCCTCAACGCCCTACAGTTTTTTCTTTGTCAGGACCCGATGCTGAATCCTAGACAGGCTTCCTTTATCGTTGAAGCCACTTCCTTCTGTCTCACTCATAACTATTTTAAATTTGAGGATAATTTCTATCTGCAACTACAAGGGACAGCTATGGGAGCGCACTTTGCACCCTCATATGCGAATCTTACTATGGGGCATTGGGAGCACCTATATATATGGAACAACAATCCATTCCTCCCCCACATTGTTTTTTATGGCCGCTATATAGATGACGTGATCATCATTTGGGATGGCAATGTATCTACATTCACGGATTTTGTGGCATATTGTAACACCAACAACATGGGCCTTACTTTCACCTCAGTCATCGACCAAAATAAGTTAGCCTTCCTCGACCTTGAACTCTTTTGGATAGGCAAAGAGATCCATGCAAAAAATTTCACCAAGCCCACAGCTGGAAATTCATTCCTCCATTATAAAAGTTGCCATCACCCTCTGTGGCTAAATAATGTACCCAAGAGTCAGTTCTGTAGACTTAAAAAGAACTGTACCCAGAAGAGTGACTACGACACTGAAGGTGAAATTTTGAAAGCCAATTTTCTTGAAAAAGGCTTCCCTGTAGATCTTGTTGACTCAGCTTATCAACAATATAAGAGCACATCGCCTATTAAGAACTCTCACTCACGTCCCAATATCCAGAAAGATAATCTACGATTCATCACCCAATTCCACACTCAACACAAACACATGGAAAAAATTATTAAAAAACATTGGTCTTTGCTACTACAAGATGAACATCTACTCCCTACTCTGCCCAATAGACCTCAATTTGCTTACAGAAAGGCACCCAACATCAAAAGCAAGGTAGCAACCAGCAAACTTAGGGCCAAACCTTTGCCTCCGGGCCATCACATGCCCACGTTTTTAGCTATTTCTGGGATGTACCAGTGCCGTAAGCCCCTCTGCAAGACTTGCAGCTTTGTGACACATGGCCAGAAAGAGTCCCACGTCAAAGGTAAAACATACCCAATAAAGGGTTTTCACACATGTTCCTCTGACCATGTCATATATTGTCTCACATGCCCCTGTGGTCTATTTTATGTAGGGCGCACTATTCGGCCACTACGGAAACGGTTTGGCGAACATCGCCGTTTAATTGAAGGTGGACTAGATAACCACAGTGTCCCCAGACATTACCTTCACACCCATAACAAGTCCACGAATGGCCTTAAAGTATGGATTATTGAGGCAACGCCAAAAGACCTCCCCGCTGCTGAACGTTACCGACGCCTATGCCATAGAGAAATGTACTGGATATTTTTATTAAATGTTTTAGCCCCCGGAGGGTTAAATGAGGATTTTGAAGTTAGTGCCATACTTTAACAGGACACCTCCCTTCTGTAGATAGCAATTTAGGCTCCTCCAGAAACCCCCATTTTTATCCTTATGTGAAAACCCCCCATCCTATACGAAATTTTAACGATTAATTATTGACAGTATTATTGTCATGTATGTTTCCCTTATGGTCTGCAGCTTAACATTGACATCATCCTGCCTGCTCTCACCATCCCCATTCTGTTATGTGTATTGCAGGCTCTATGACTGGTCACTGTCAGACAACTTTGTAGATCTGTCTTGTATTTACACTTCGTTTCTTAATATATTCCACTATATTTTTTATTTTTTATTTTATCCCGTTTTATAATGTTTTTTAAAATGTTTTTTATAATGTTTTTAAGAATGCTGTTGCAGGTATCCACTTGTTCCTTTTCATTTATATGCACAAAACGAACTCATCACAATTAAATAAATGTTTCTCTGCTGCCCCCGCCCTCCGGCCAATCCACTGCTAGTGGGTGTGTATATATTCCTCTCAGTCATCAGTATGGCCATAGGTTGAAAAAGGAACGATTGATGGTTCCGAAACGCGTCCCTTTTTGATGACATCACATCCTCGCCCAGGCTGTTTGTTTGCGGTTCAGGCTGGTTATCGAGCCGCCCAGTGGATGACATCACTTCCGGGTTCGCCGTCTTTCCAGCTGATGACGCTGGCCTCACAGCGGCTTCCTGTATCCTACACCGCTGTGTTCAGTGATCACATCCATCCCATCTGAAGGCTCCCTCTGACCGCTACCCCCTCCAATGCAGCTTAAATTATGATGTGCCTGATTACTACTTCCATTCTGTAAGTGTTTTTAACCCTTTTTGGGGCATTAAAATTGTTAATCTTCTGCACTTAGAGGCACCTTTGTTGTTTCTTTGTGTCATTATAGAGCCTGCTTCAAGCTTTTAAAGTTGCAGCCCTTTTTGCTGAAGATCATCCCACCATCCCACCATCCTATCTACACCTTTCTTTTCATTTTGGACTGCCTATTTTTAATAGAGACATTTTCTGGATCACGTTAGTCCTGTGCGCCCTATAAACCTCTTTTTATTTTCTAATGCCACGCATTCCCCCGGCCTTAATGAATTGACATCGCAATGTGACATCGCAATCCATCCTCCCCTTACCCCCTTCCCCCCTTCCCTCCATTTCTTCCTCCCCCCCTTCCCCCCTTTTCCTCTCCTCTTCCCCACTTCCCCACTTTTTTCTCCTGGTCTCCTCTCTCCCCCCCCCTCTTCCTCCCCCCCCAATACGAATCCCCCCTCTTGTTTTTCCCTTTCCTTTCATTTCGGTTTTGCTATAAGTCTACACATCATCCAAATCTGTTTCTTCTTCATGTATGATCCTTTTTGTATGTGAGGACAGGTGACAGTTCTGGTGTTATGACTCCCAGAAATGTATATACCAATACTATGTAGTTATTGTGTTATGTTTATATTTATGTTTATTTCATTAATCTGTACATTATTGCTGTTCAGAAAACTTGCTCTTTCTCCCTCAGCGGTTCCAGAATTAGTGGCATCCCCTGTTCTCTCTTCCCCTGGCAGGTTTCCCCTGTGCTTACCCTGGCAGGTTTCACCTGCTTGCACTGCTCAGTCTTGGATCACTTCGATCCTTTTGACAGCAGCGCGTGCTTGCGCAGTAGCATGGTCCCATGCACCTGCGCAGTGCGGGTAAACAGACCCGGCTACGTCAGACGCCGCTCACGGCGGCGTGCCTCTGACTTCCGGGTTGGGGAGCTCATTTAGCGGCCCCATTCGGGACCGCTCAGTGAGCCTGTTTGGACACCCTGCTGGGCTGCTCTTCGTATCTCTTCCTCTCACAGGTCGGTAAGTTTGATGGCCATTCGGTTATGTCTCTTCACCCATCTCCATCTGCAAGCTTGCTGGGATCTACTATGGATGGAGGGATGCTCCCTACCACCCCCACACCTTTTCCTTCTGTGCACATAGGGTTTTTCTAATTATGTGCTACCATTCCTCTTCTCATCTTTACACTCTGACTAGCTCCTGGCACCTCTGTCCCTGCACTTTTCATCTTTCTCCCTTTCCTTTATTTCCATCAACTACTGACCATGCGAGAGTTGATCCTTTATCCTTTGTATATTACAGACTTGTTTGCCATTGGAGGTTTCAATTATTATATATGGTCCTGCTTCATTGCACTTCCAAACCTGATTACTAAACTTCTGCCTTTTTTTGGGGATCACTTCCAATGGTCTATCAATGTTATATGACACATGCACTATTACCGATTGGTTATTTATGTGGTGAGTGCTCACATCTGTGCTTGTTTCTACATTATTATATTTTTATCACTGGACAATTTGGGTGATTTCGATATAATCTTTCCTTCCCCCCTATTTTTCCCTCCCTCTTGCTTCCTTTCCCCCCCACTGTCACCCCCCCTCCCTCCATTCCCTTCCTTTTTCCCCTCCCCCCCTCTTCCTATCCTCGGTCCCCCCCCTTTTTTCCTCCCTTCGCCCTCCCCCCTTCCCCTTCCCTGCCCCCCCTTTTCCCCCCTCCTCCCCCTTCTTCCTTTGCCTTCCCTCCCCTCCCCCTCCCCCCCCTTTCCCCCAACTTTTCCCCCCCTCGATCTTCCCCTTCCCTCCCTTCCCCCTTCATCTCCTCTTCCCCCCCCCCGTTTCCCTTCTTCTTTCTATTTCTTATTCTTCACCACCCCTCTGTTTCTCCATTTCCAATCATTTCACCCGGGTGTCCACTCCCCCCATTCCTTTTTGTTCAATTGTATTTACATTTTGGTTATTACTTACTTAACCAGAACCTGTCCACAATCCCCCATGTCCGCCGTGGGGGGATTTGTATGGGGTCCCACTTTCCTATTGAATGCGTCTGAGTTGGTGAGCCAGTTTTCTATGTTGTTACTATTTTTGTATTGTGCCTATTATCCTTTTTTGCTGTGTAATTTTTAACTCTGTCTAAACTAAAATTTATTAATTTTAGACCTATCCCTCCTGAAGAAGCGGTTCTAACCGCGAAACCGTTTGAGGAAACAATTTCATATACCCCTCTGTACAAGAAACTTTATGGTTCTTTCCATCAATGTTTATGTCAAGTGTGGTGTATGTAACTGATTTTAGTATGTTTCATATATGTACTATTTTTTTGCAATGTTTGTAATAGGGGGCTTAATTCCTGCTGCAGCATGTGTACACCTTTGGCTGCTGTCTCGGCAGCTAAAGGGGGTAGGGATCGGGACAGTAAAACCGCAACTCAACCGCAGAGTTTTACACGTGAACGAGCCCTAATGCCGCGTACACACGGTCGGACTTTTCGTCTACAAAAGTCCAACGGACGCTGACGGACTAAAGCTGGCTGGTAATCCGATCGTGTGTGGGCTTCTCCGGACTTTCAATAAACTTTTTTAGCCTCAAATCCGACGGACTTTAGATTTGAAACATGCTTCAAATCTTTACGTCGTAACTACGACGGACCCCGAAGTCCGCTCATCTGTATGCTAGTCCGACAGACAAAAAAACGACGCATGCTCATAAGCAAAAACTAAACGGAAGCACTCGGTCTAGTAAAACTAGTGTTCGTATTGTAGGTAGCACATTCCTCACGCTGCAAAATCTGTGATCGTTGAATGCAGCGCATTTAATGTCTTCTTTACGAATGCTATAAAGAACGAAGATGTTTTGCTGTTCATATTCAAACAGAGTTCTCCCAAACAGATTTCTGGATTCTTTTTCTCTTTGATCTCATGAATGACATGGTATGCTTTTTCAAAACAATGTTTCCATACTAATAATACTTTTTAAACTTTTTTTTTTTTTGGTGGAGTCATCTTTTCTTGTAATTTTTATCCAGATATTTATTTTATGATTGTTGTGGAACTTTTTTTCTGTTTATCTATAAATTTTTTTGTAAAGTTACCACAGGGAACCCATTTTTATATATATTTTTTAAATTTTTTTTAATGTTTGTAAAGTTACCACAAAGAACCCTTTATAATTTTTGTTTTTATAGTGATTTGTTATTTTTTTTAGATAAAGTTAACCCAAAGAACCGTTTTTGGTTATGTATCTTTTTTTTTTTAAATACTTACCACTCGAACATTATTAACATTATTTTAATCTATTTTTGTTGTGTTTTTGCAAAATCAATGAGATTGTTGTCCCTTGTTAATTTAAAACATTGTGTCTAAAATCTATGATTTAAAATAAAAAACCTAAACTCAAAAAAGATCCATTTATTTATGGTCTAAATAAAATAAAGAGGAAGTCAACGCTGGAAAAAGTATGTGTACAAGAAAATGGGGATCTTGAGGAGTCCATATAAGAGGGAGCACAATCTGGTCCAAGAATCCCAGAGATCAACAGCACCAGCAGATGATATAGATGTCTCCAGACGGTGGTACTACAACAGCCTGCGTCTTCTGTCAGACCAGACTGAACCCAAGTCATCACTTTCTTCTCTTCCCTGCAGCCTTTCCTCCACGCTGCCCTGCAGCCTTCCCTGCAGCCTTCCCTGTAGCCTTCTTTTGAGGCTGTGGCTCTGGTGTTTCAGTTGTGGCAGGAGGAGGAGGAGGAGGAGGAGGAGGAGGAGGAGGGGGGGCTGCCTCATGTAGTTGGGTGTTTCGTGTTAGCGTGCCCTGCAGCCCCTTCTGGATTGTTTCCCCAAATAGTCGCTCACAAATGAGGCGCTGCTCCCAATCCATCTGAAGAAGCCTGCTGGCTAAGTAGCAGCCATAGGATTCTTCCGCTTCGGGGGGGCTCCTTAAAAAACGGGTGGCCTCTTGCATGAGGCGCAGGGATGCCTCCTGTGTGACCGTCCCCTTCCTGGCCCTTTTTTTGGGAAGGTGGAGGGGAGGCACTTGGGATTCGGTCAGGCTCCTACTGGGCCCAGCCACCTCACTTGGCCCAGCCACCTCACTTGGCCCAGCCACCTCACTGGGAGCAGCCACCTCCTGCCTGACACTGGGCCCAGCCTCCTCCAGGATGATGGTGAATCCGGCCTCCTCCAGGCTGTCCATGGGCCCGGTCTCCTCCTGCCTGCCACTTTCCCCACATTCCTCCTGGATGGACTCATCCTGTGTATAAAAAAAGGACATAGTTTTAGTATATTTTTTTGGGTTCATCAATGACACACAGTTTGCTTCTCATGACTAGCAAATTCAATGTGAATACATCTCTTTAATAAAAGAGTCTAATCAGACACCCTAATTATTTCAAGCAGGTGCCAAACATATTTAGCCACTACTGTCAATTTATATGTATACACAATTTTGAGGGCAAAATTATTGTAGACAATTATAACATCCAGTTAACATCATTAATATTAGTACAGTAAATATTTGTTAAAATAATTTACCTGACTCCAGATGGTCATATCCGGTTCATCCAGGATGGAAGACCCAGCTTGCTCCTCATGAGCCTCTGCTGGGGTGGAGGGAAGGGTGGAGGGAAGGGTGGAGGGAAGGGTTGAAAGTGATGCCCTGGCTTCAGTCTGGTCATCAAGAAAACGGAGTTGATTGTAGTACCACAGCCTGGGTACATAAACATCATCTGCTGATGCTCCTGATCTCATTGATTCCTGGATCTTCTTATGTTCCCTCTTATACATGTTCCTCAAGACCCCAATTTTCTTGAGCAATGTCTCCATTGTTGCTTCCGGGATGGTCGCCTGGACAAAGGACAGAAGTCTCTCCAGCGTTGACTTCCTCACATGCTTTGCATAATACTGTGGGTGTTTCACCTCCCACAAATTCCTCATCTCTCTATATTTAGAAATAAAAGCAGTAAGGAACTCTGGATCCTTAAATAGGGGATTCATAATGTCTGTATAAAAGATAAAGTCACAAGACAAAAAACACTTTTATTGGGTTTCTGCTAAACCCTCATCATCTTATCCCTATGTAGGCCTCATCAATCTGGCAAGCCATATAGGCCGCTTGCTACAAAGTCTTGACCAAAAGTATAAATTTTAAATTACCTTTGTTTAGTAGCGTCCCGGTCCACTATCACCTACGCACAGAACGTACGTACGACACAATACGTAACAGCGCTTTATACACTGCACATGCGTAATACTAAGCCTATTTGGCCCGCCCCTGACGTTCTTTTTGTTTACGCATATAACCCGCCCTTGACTCTACGCACAGAACGTACGTACGACACGTGCACAAGGCCCCTCTTTATACACTACGCATGTGTGAAACTCCGCCTGCGTCGCCCGCCCCTGACGTTCAATTTTAACTCATGTTCTCCGCCCCTTAATTCTAGGCACAGAACGTACGTACGACACGTGCGCAAGGCCCCTCTTTATACACTACGCATGTGTGAAACTCCGCCTGCGTCGCCCGCCCCTGACGTTCGATTTTTACTCATGTTCTCCGCCCATTTTTAGTTACGGCGCGTAGTGGGGTGAATAATGGCGGAGACACATGACATGTTAACTACCTCAGGTAGCGAAAAAAGCTCGGAGGCCGGAACGTCAACAAGATCTGTGAGGCCTAGATTTAAGGCCTCCAATATGTCTTTTGAAGAGATGGTGGAGATGGTGGCCATTCTTCAAAAAAAGGACTATGATGGGAAGTATGGGCTGTACGCCCGGCCAAATTTGCGCAAGGCCAAAATAATGGCGAAGGTGGTGGACACTTTACAGGCTTCTTTTGGGGTACAGCGCTTCAAGGATCAACTTAGAAAAAGATGGTCTGACCTGAAACTCAGGGAGCCGGATCAGTTCAGACGGATCCGTAAAGTGTTGCAAAAAAGTAAGTACCTGTGTTTTCATCTTGTATTGATTACCTCGTATACCGCTCCATGTGCTTTTCATTCCTATACGATTGTTTGTATCGTTTGAAACGATCTTTTAATAAACATCGTTACATATCTATATAGAATATATACATATATATTTCTCTCTATATATATATACACATAGACATATATATATATATATATATATATATATACATATATATATATATATATACATATATATATACACACATATATATACACACGTATATATATATATATGTATGTATATAGATATATAGGTAGATATATAGATAGATATATAGGTAGATATATAGATAGATATAGAATTTTTTTTTTTTTTTTATTAAATTAATATCTATTTTTAGATTTAGATTTTGTTTGAGATTGAAGATTTATATTTAGTTATAGATATATAGAGAGAGAGAGATCCAAAGATTTTTTGATATATTTTGATATTGATATCTAGATATCGAGATATCTATCCATCTTGATATGTCTTTAGAAATTAAAATCTTGAAGTCTACTAGGAACTCTACACAAACAGACAATTTGTACACCACTTCACTACAAATGTTTGAAGATTAGTATGTACTAAAATATCTGTGTGCTAAGTATATTAATTTTTTGCTTCACATAGGGGAAAAATCACTCAGCCAACAAGAGGAACCCAGTCCCCCCCCCAGCAAAAGAACATACTTGGGAAATCAGCCCAAGCCCCACTGAGGATGTGGAGGAAGGAGAGGTGGGCGACATGGGCACCCCACCAGGTGAGTGTCTGACACACCAGCTTACGGTAATCTATGCATGGCTGCCTTTTATTTTATGTAATTTTTCTACTCTATTTTAGGTGATCTGGTTGTGCTTGAGTCAAGCAACAGCGCCACCCCCGAGGATGTTGAGGAAGTATGCGACATGGGCACCCCACCAGGTCAGTGTCTGAGACACCAGCTTTATGGTAAGGTAAACTATGTGTGCATATTTCTAAACATATTTTTTTTATCATTCCACTTTAGGTCCAAGTGACTATTTCACCACAGACAGTGCCCAACGGCTAATTACTCAAATAATGGCCTGGAATGGGGAGATCGATCAAATGCGGAATCGGCTGGATCGTATGCAGCAGGAAATGAAGGACATGATTGATGTTTTGGGTCGAATCTAAATGCCCTTTTTTAAACCCCAAAACATCAATCATGTCCTTCATTTCCTGGTTTGATGACCCCATTCTGGGCCATTTAAAAAAGGAGGCCTATTTTTCAAAAAAAACAAAAAAAAAAAAAAAAAAGGATTTGAAAAAACACCAAAAAAAAAAAAAAAGGATTTGAAAAAAGACAAAAAAAAAAAAAAGGATTTGAAAAAAGACAAAAAAAAAAAGGATTTGAAAAAAGACAGAAAAAAAAAAAAAAAGGATTTTAAAAAACACCAAAAAAAAAAAGGATTTGAAAAAACACCAAAAAAAAAAGGATTTTAAAAAACACCAAAAAAAAAAAAAGGATTTGAAAAAAGACAAAAAAAAAGGATTTTAAAAAACACCAAAAAAAAAAAAAAGGATTTTAAAAAACACCAAAAAAAAAAAAGGATTTTAAAAAACACCAAAAAAAAAAAAAAGGATTTGAAAAAAGACAAAAAAAAAAAAAAGGATTTTAAAAAAGACCAAAAAAAAAGGCCTGTTTGCTAAAATCAAAACGCCCAACAAATTTTATTTTTGATTATCTAAAAATATTTAACTCTAATTATATTATTCTAAATGTATTTTATATATCTTTATATTTTTGGCTAGGAACATTTTATACTAAATGCATAACTGAATGGATACCAAAGATTAAAAACATCTGCTTAGAATTAAATAAATGTGTGGTTTGTTATTTCAATACTCAGTATCAGTTTGTTTATAAATTTCAAAAAAGTGGTTTACAGTGGCAATGGATACAGTTGGCACTACAACTGCTTGACCATAACCTAGGAGAAAGCCCAAAAGAAAGGCAAGCAATAAATATAATTCAAGATTTCATCAAGATTGTTTTTATTTTAAATCTTTAGATATCCTGGCCCATTGCAATGGCCCCCCTACCCATAAAATAATTAACATATTGCTGTCTAACTTGACGGGCACTTTGGGGGGCCAAGCCAGTATGGACAGTATCCAGGCCCGTAAGATTATCAACGATAAGTCCGGCCTCAGGCCCAACTGGCACCATATAATTTTGAGAATGTTTGTTTAAAAAGTTGTGCAGGATGCAGCACGATAAAATGATAAAATGAAGTTTGTATTCCGCCAAATTAATGGAGGTTTGAAACAGGCGGAACCGGCTGGCCAGAATCCCAAACGCATTCTCAACCACTCTTCTAGCTCTGGCCAGCCGGAAATTAAAAACCCTCCTCTCCGGGGTGAGGGTTCTTTGGGGGAATGGCGTCATGAGGTGCTTGCTCAGAGCGAAGGCTTCATCAGCAATGAAGACAAAGGGGAGTCCTTCCACGTTATCCGCATCAGGTGGCAATCCCAGGCCACCACTCTGGAGACGCTGGCAGAACTCCGTCTGGGCAAATACTCCTCCATCCGACATCCGGCCATTCTTCCCCACGTCCACATATAGAAATTCATAGTGTGCCGACACCACCGCCATTAAAACTATACTGTGGAACCCCTTATAATTAAAATAGTATGACCCCGAATGGGGTGGTGGCACAATGTGGACATGTTTCCCATCTATAGCCCCTCCACAATTGGGAAAGTCCCAATGGGTGGCAAAATGGGATGCCACAGTCTGCCATTCCTGTGGCGTTGAAGGAAACTGGGGAATCAAACAAGAAAACAAAAATCAGTAATTTTGAATCGAACATGGCAAGAAAATTATACAATTAAAAACATTATTCCACAGCATCAGTATAACATTAAATAATGTATATCTTCTGGAAGAAATAATATTGAAAGGCACACTTATCAGATTGCTCACTCCCTCTGATGGAACATTGATTACATTTTAGGGGGTGGTGAAATTACCAAAAAATGTTAATTTTAGGACATTTAGGGATTTATGGACTAAAAAGGCTACAAGACTGCAGTTGTTCCACTCTGCAAGTGCAGTTGCTCCCCAGCTTTAAGTAAATGAGGTAAGGTAAAAAGGCTTTCATGTTGCAAGGAGTACACAACCACATGCAAGGGCAAATAATGAAAACACTTTGTGGCTTGTATATGATTTGATGATGGAAATCAGCAGAGCTTCTGCTCATTTACTAAAGCACTGGAGCAAATGCACTTGTAGAGTGCACATGCAACACCACAGAAGATTCTAGCAAATTATTA
Source organism: Lithobates clamitans (assembly GCA_037952925.1). Taxonomy (NCBI): domain Eukaryota; kingdom Metazoa; phylum Chordata; class Amphibia; order Anura; family Ranidae; genus Lithobates; species Lithobates clamitans. The sequence goes on from JBBGZY010000497.1 coordinate 7,217,173, forward strand.
GGGGGGGGGGGTTGAAATCAAGCTAATTATAAGCACACTATTTGGATAGAGTTTAGGGGAAACAAAATACAATGCAGCTGACTAAATACATTCAAACTGAGAAGACAAGGTGAATATGTGACCAGCATTGTATGCTGGAGAGGTTATTGAAGGCAAATATACATGCATGACAAAAAAGAACATGAAACAAATCAAGCATGCGTGAGAAGAAAAAGGGGACATTTACACTATATTACAATGATGGTAAGTAGTGTTTGAGCTAAGAAATACATTACATTATCAAAGAATAAATAAAAGAACATGTGATGCTAATAAAAGAAAAAATTCTTACCTTAATATAGTCCTTCTGCAGGACCTGGATGATGGCAGAACAGGTCTCTGGGATAATGATCCCCAGAGCCTGGGGGGAGTTGCCTGTCGAGAACTTGAGGTCCTGCAGCCTTCTCCCCGTCGCCAAGTACCGCAACGTGGCAACTAGCCTCTGCTCCGGAGTGATGGCTTGCCTCATGCAGGTATCCTGCCTGCTGATATAGGGGGTCAGCAAAGCCACCAAACGATCAAAAACGGGGTCCGTCATCCGGAGAAAGGTCCTGAAATCCTCAGGATTATTCTCACGGATCTCACGGAGCAATGGCATGTGACAGAACTGGTCACGCTGGAGCAACCAATTCTTGGTCCATGAACTCCTCCTCGCCCTGTTCATGGACTGGTCTTGGTCTTGGTCTGAAGAATAAACTACAGCACCAAGCACATACAATGCACGAGCTCGACGACGAGTACGTACAGGTAACATGGCTTCAAAACGCTCGGCTGGTCAGAACGCACTTAACAGAACGCACTGAAGAACAGCAAGGCCTGTGAAGAACGACCTGAAAATCAGGAACGAGCGGACAATAAAACAAAGATTTCTCAATGCCAACTGACCAAACGCACTGAAAAGCAGATACAAACCTCACAAGCACAGACTGAACAACAGTTAAAACGAACTGAAAAATACGAGTCTCACAAGCGCGAATCGTCTCTCACCAAACTTCTACTAACACAAGATAAACACGAGATTAGCAGAAGGAGCCCAAAGGGTGTCGTACGGGCTATTGAACTTCCGTTTTATAGTCTCGCCGGACTTGATGTACGTCACCGCGTACTAGGCTGTCAAACTTTTGTGTGGTCGTGTGTAGGCAAGTCCGTTCGTTAGAAAGTCTGCCGCAAGTCCGCCGAAAGTCCGCAGGAAGTCTGTCGGACCGGCTGTCGGACTTTTGTAGATGAAAAGTCCGACCGTGTGTACGCGGCATAAGAGTACCGCTGCCGAATGCAACTAAGGGCTCATTCACAAGTGCAGCAAGTACTACTGCTCCTCTAAAAAGTGATCTGAGTGTGTTTGACAGGTGGTAAGGAGGAGATATTTTGCCTTCTCACCACTCGATTTAAAACCATGATTGCACGCGATTGCCACACGGTAGTACAGCAATTACAGGTTTAAAACTGGTGTGAGGAGGCGACACTGTGTCTGGTGATCTTTGACTTCTTCCATGTTATTCAGGTAGATCTCACTTCTTTAGGATTGCCTACCCCTGCTCTATAGGGTTACGGTGTGACGGCACCACCAACACCCAAAGCCCGATTTTTCTGCAACCGTTTGACTGGGACATTGAATTTCAATTTTTTACAGCAAGGTCAATTCTTACTTTTATCAAGAGTACCTCTATAGGGTTACGGTGTGAAGGAACCACCAACACCCAAAGACCAATTTTGTTTGTAACTGATTGACCAGGACAAAGAACTTCATTTTTTTACAGCAAGGCAGATTCTTACTTTCATCAAGAGTACCTCTATGGGGTTACGGTGTGAAGGCGCCACTAACAACCAAAGACCAATTTTTCCACAACTGTTTGACTGGGGCATTAAATGAATTTTTTTTACAGCAAGACCAATTCTTGCTTTCATCAAGAATACCTCTATAGGGTTACAGTCTGAAGGTACCACCAACTCCCAAAGACCATTTTTTCTGCACTTGTTTCCTCTATCCAACGTCTGCAAAAGAGACACCAGACTTTATCTAAAAAAAATTGGTAATCTTGGCCTGAGGGGACTATAAATTGGCTTCTTCACATTAGGCTTGCTCATTGTGATGCAAAACAATTTCCATCCAAAGTCTGCCAAAGAGAGACCAGAATTTATTCAAAAAATCTCTAATCTTGTTGTGAGTGCACTAAATTGTGGCCTCATCATACAGACTGACTCCCCAAGCCGTTGTTTACAAAATAAAGAAAGATTGCAGTGAAAAGTTAAATGTCATTTTTCTTCCTTTTTTAAATTGCAGTTTGGCTGCAAAAGGCTCTATACACTGTACATATGCGGCACTTTACAGGCAGACTAAGGGGATCCTCCAACCACTATTTAATGGAATTTTTCATTTTTATAGTTTCATTTTAGGCATTAGTAATTTTAGGCATCAATAAAATCACTGCTCCTGTAAAAATAAACTTTAAAAAAAATCTGCATTGGTACATGTCCCCAGGGCAGTACCCGGACCCTCTTACCCTTTTTATGGCCAATAATGTGCATATGAGTCTCCAAAATGGGAACTTTCAAGTTCAGGTCCCATAGACTTTAATAGGGTTTGCGTTTTGGGTCCAAACTTGTTTGAGAGTTCTGGCGCGAAACGATTGGGAAGTGTTCAGCCCATCTCTAATGCCAAGTAATGATTTTTCCTAGGTTGTCTTGTAGATCCTCTCTTGAAAACAAGTCATGCTCCCATCCCCCCAGGTACAAGTCTGTATAAGAGGTGGCACAAGGGGTCCCCACTGCAACCCCCTGTACCTGGAGGCAGTGGGATTGCTGAAACATGTTATGATAAAGTGCAACAATTTAATTACAAAACTATTGTATTCATAGGCAGATTGACTTGCTTTTTCAGTCAAGCAACCTCTGCCCTATACTATGGTCGGCCAGGGGGTGCTTGAGTGCTTTTATGGATCTTAGTATGTGCATACAGGGTTGGTGTTTCGGGATGTTTAATAATAAGAAAGGCCCATGTGTTTTTGTCTATAATCTCTCGATGGTAGGCTCTATTAATAATGGCTCCGAATTCAATGTTGATGGACACCACTCTGCTGGCAGATATGGGTTTGTACCATGCTTTGTTGTCCAAAATTTTCATCACCATATGTTCATAGTATTCTGGGTCCATAACAACAATATGTCCCCCTTTGTCAGAGGGTTTGATAACTATGCATTTATTGCATTAGAGGGAGACTAAAGCTGCATGAGAGGGGTTAGATTTGGTTTGGGTGTTCGTTTCCAGCAAGTGAGCATGATCTCATTGCACATCTGCTGGGTAGAAGCCCAGATGTTAGGATTACAGAAGTGTATTACTTCAAACTAGTTTGGGTTAGTGGAGATTTGGGAGTAATAGGATCTGGGTTGGGAGTTGTTCAAGTCTGGGGGAGGATTCACAAAAAAAAAAAATCGGTGCTGTGTAAAGATCACCCATGTGATCATGTGATTCAACAATTGCACTGAAAGAGGTATTGCTTACCTTGGTGGATGATGACGTAGTGTTATAAAGGAAGATTGGTGCAAAGTTAGAAACCAAACCACCAGTTTAGATAGATGTGAAATTGGAGGAAAACACAGAGCCCACAGGGGTCTGGGAAGAGTGATCCCCAGTGTTGCGCCTGTTCTGAGGGTGATGCAAACGTCCAGCAGGATGGGTGCATGTAGGTTTTGTGACATGAATCTGTAAGGTAAACCAGACCTTCACCACTAAAAGGCCAGTGCGGATGCCTGCTCATGCTCGTACACATTGCACTTGTGCTAATATTCATAAGGACCAACATAATGCTCGAAATGCCAGTTCATCGCACACTGGTATGTGCGCAAGCGCACATCTATGTGCGAATGCGTGCGCGCACCAATTGGCACTTGGCGCCCAGTGGCCTATTTAAACTGCTCTGTCACTGTAAACAGTGCTGGATGATCTTCAGCTCCTTCCTGACCCACCAAGACCTGATCTGCTGTTCCTGCTTGTTCATGTATGACCCGGCTCGCCTTTGGACTTCGCCTCTGCTTACTCCGTTACTCTGTTAAGTGGTATCCTGACTTTGGCTTGTTTATTGGATTTGATCTGCCTTCTGACCACATTGCCCGGCTGTTACCCGACCTTGGCTTGCCTTCTGGACTTGCTTTGCCTGCTGATTTGGTACCCTGCTACCTGGTTGTTGCTGATTACTGCTCTTCTCCTGGTTCCACTCCTGTCCATGCTCTGGTGCCAAGCTGCTTCTACTTCCTGCTCCAAGGACCGTGACTGCCAGCTCTACCCACCTACAGAGGGGACATAACCAGCCAGCTACCCGGCACTCGTGCCACTCCTTGCCTATACACTTTCTGTTCCCACCTTCAGGAGTGTAGGCAGGAGGAGCAGGGGAGGCCTCCATCACATTCCAGTCTCCACCAGGTACATGATAGAATCCTATCCCCATCACCCTTATGTTTTTTGGGAGCACTTAACACAGCTGGGTCCAATGATGAACCTACTTGAGTAGAAGAAGTAGAAGAGTAGTTAGAACTATTAGAGTCAAGTACAGTCATTTTGTAATTGAACTCTTGCACTTTAACTTAACACGTAATATATTTATGTTTCAGCGCTCCCACTACCTCCAGGTACAAGGGGTTGCAATGGGGACCCATTGTGCCCCCTCTTATGCAAACTTGTACCGGGGGTGGGGGCGCGACTTGTTTTTGAGAGAGGATCCACAAGACGACCTAGGGAAAATCATTACTTGGCATTGTTTTATAGATAACAAGGGAAAAGAAAGGCGCCTCTAAGTGCAGTATGTCAAATTTAATAAAGTGCACAAAGGGTTAAAAGCACTTACAAGATTGTTGAGTGTTAAAAGACATGATAAAATCAGGAGTCCTCATCTGTGGCATGTGTCCATCCTCAGCACCGGTCTGACGAAGGAGCCGCACATGCTCCGAAATGCGTTACCACTCCCTTCTCTACACTGACACCATCAGCCTTGTGTGTCCCGCAGTGAATACAGGCTTCCCTGCTGCCTCCTCTTTCCAACACGCATGAGAACGCTGTACAGCTGCTGGACGGCTCTACACTGCTCTCTACCTCCGTGCTGAGGATGGACTCATGCCACAGATGAGGACTCCTGATTTTATCATGTCTTTTAACACTCAACAATCTTGTAAGTGCTTTTAACCCTTTGTGCACTTTATTAAATTTGACATACTGCACTTAGAGGCGCCTTTCTTTTCCTTTTTTATATCTTCAGTGTTGCTTCTCCTCTAACCAAAGTGCTGCCAGAAGTGCCATCTCATCACTATCATCCCTCTGACCAGCTACCCACCTCCACCAGAGCGCCCTTATCACCTCTCTGTTTTATAGATAACATCCTATTTATCTGGGGTGGTACCCAACAAGAACTACATACCTTTTTGTCTACAAATTTACTATTCACTTTGATGCCAAATCCATCACTTTTTTGGATGTTACCATCTTCATCAATAACGATGGAAGTATTGGTTCGTCCCTGTATAGGAAACCTTTTGCAGGAAATACCATCCTCCATATGCCTAGCTCACACCCGAGGTCATTAACCACTTGCCGACCGCGCTATAGCTGAATGATGGCAACAGCGTGGCCGGCTAGTTCTGGGAGGCTCTTGGGCATGCACCTGGAAGTGTCCATGATGGCTGGGTCCATGGGACCCAGCACATCATGGATCGGGGTAAAGGGCCAATCACAGTGACCCTTTACCACATGATCACTCTGTCCAATGACAGAGGGATCACTTTGTTAACAAACCGGCGTCATATCCGGTTCAGCTCTCTCCTCACACCACCACCACACCAATACAGCGTGTGAGGAGAGAAGGGAGACACAGTGCAGCCCCTCAATTGTATGTGGAAAGAAATTACTTCCCATAGCGCGATAATGTTTTGTCTTTTTATTCCATAACAACGTTCAGAAATACACTTGCATTCAGTTAGAACTCAATAAGCTTTGAAAAGCAGGAAGTCTAGGATGCTCGTGTGCTCCAAGGGTCAAACAGGAAGTTACGCAATGACGCTGGAAGCTCTGTCCTATGCGTTCTGTCGGCACAACATCATAAGTAGCGGTGCCATCTTGCTACACTTTCTGGGATTATATAGTGTGCAGTAGCCTAGCAAACTGGTGCGGCATGATTGGCAGCCATATTTGGATATTTGCTTAGTCTGCCTGCAGACTTTTATAATGTCTAATTCTTTTGAATTGTTGCTTTATCTCACTTATGTTTTGCCTGATGGTGTGCGCCCAAATGTTGTTGCTAATATGTTGTACCCAAATTTACCGCTTTTGCCCATATAAGTCGTAAAGTATACCCCGGTCGTGTCATGAAGACAGGATTCACACCTAAAATGAATGTTGGGGACACCGCATAGTATATACTCCAAATACCATGAGTTTATATAAAATGCATAAGATACATAGAAGACAAAAAAATACATACAGTGAGGGGAAAAAGTATTTGATCCCCTGCTGATTTTGTACGTCTGCCCACTGACAAAGAAATGATCAGTCTATAATTTTAATGGTAGGTTTATTTTAACAGTGAGAGACAGAATAACAAAAATATTCAGAAAAACGCATTTCAAAAAAGTTATAAATTGATTTGCATTTTAATGCGTGAAATAAGTATTTGATCCCTTCACAAAACATGACTTAGTACTTGGTGGCAAAACCCTTGTTGGCAATCACAGAGGTCAGAGGTTCTTGTAGTTGGCCACCAGGCTTGCACACATCTCAGGAGGGATTTTGTCCCACTCCTCTGCAGATTCTCTCCAAGTCATTAAGGTCTTGAGGCTGACGTTTGGTAACTCCAACCTTCAGCTCCCTCCACATATTTTCTATGGGATTAAGGTCTGGAGACTGGCTAGGCCACTCCAGGACCTTAATGTGCTTCTTTTTGAGCCACTCCTTTGTTGCCTTGGCCATGTGTTTTGGGTCATTGTCATGCTGGAAAACCCGCCCACAACCCATTTTCAATGCCCTGGCTGAGGGTAGGAGGTTCTCACACAAAATGTGATGGTACATTGCCCTGTCCATTGTCCCTTTGATGCGGTGTAGTTGTCCTGTCCCCTTAGCGGAAAAAAACACCCCCAGAGCATAATGTTCCCAACTGCAAGTTTGTCTGGTTTTTTTTTTCTTCATTTTATGCAAGAACAGCATAATTACTTAAAACATCTTGGTACCAACCACAAAGATATGCATCAATCACATATGTAAGTTTGTACACACAAATGCCACAATGCAAAGCTACAGCATTATACTGCTTATTTTTTAAATATGTCAGTTCAAATAGCCTTTTGCAGATATATTCACAGATAACCTTTCATATTTTCCAATAAGTCTAATCTATAAAGTGCTTGTTAAACTTTTTCCAAAAGCCAGCTAAATAATGGACTTGGGAGATTTGAGGACATCTCGGAGCTTTCACAGTACTGAAGAACAGCTTGCAAGAGGTCACTAGTTTTCCAGCCTTTTTCTTGGATTCTTCTGTAAAGAAGTAACAGGTCTTTTATGGCATTCTCAGGAAAGCAGAGCTCCAATATATCACACTCTGAGGCAGCAATCCATTGTAATATTGTTCTCAACTGTGATTCTACTGTATTTGGTCCCATATCAAGATTTCTAATCAGCAGAATCTTGCACTGTTTTTCAACAACTTCTGTTGTTATTTTGGGTTCTTCATCTTTTTCTTCTGCCCCATGACTGTCTGATGGTGGGAAGGATAAATTTTCTTCACACGTCTCCCTCCAATCCCAGACTGCTCCAGCTACTGCTGTTACCATTACTGTCGCTGAGGTGAAGGAAACTGCTGTTTTCATCTTGGTGTTCATCCTCAAAGCTCAGATTGGACCAGCTTCCTGTGCTGTCATCACCAACGCTAGCACTGGTTTGTTGGCTCGTCACTGAATCCGCTGACTGGAATCCATCCTTTCCAACAGAACTTATATTAACAACATAGCCAATATTCTTCATAGCAGATATTAAGATTTCAGTGGTGAGGCTTTCGGCAAAGCTGACCCCATCGCGTCCAATACCACTATCACCCGCCAAACTTGTGCTGCTGAGTTCACGCTCTGCTTTCTCAATAGCTGCACTCACTATTTTATCGGCAAACATTGCTCTTTTATCAAGGTCTATTTGAATTTTGGGGATGTTCAGATGAAAAAGTCTTGATTTTTGACCAGTATTTTGCTTAGGCTTCGCAGACTGTTTAATTTTTCTGGATACATCGTGTCCCAGTAAGAAGTGACAGGATGACAAAGGGATTCCTTGCTGTTCTTTTGCACTACATAACCTGCAAGCAGTTCCGTAAGAATGTACAAGTTTTGTGGCATTCGAGTCTTTGTCAGTTTTCCTTCGGTTTTCCATTGCTTGAAACCTTGCCCGCTCCAAGCTGAATTCTAAAGTGCTATCTACAACCTTGCAGGCATATTGCTCAATAGCTTGTACAAAACTTTCACTATAACCATTATCATTCAAACTACCTGTGCTGTGATAGAGCTTCTGTTTACAAGAGAAAAGTAAAGGTGCCTTGGGAAATGAGGTTTTGACAATTTCTCCATTGACATAATCGTTTTTGGATTTTGTATAGAGACAGGAATCAGTTAATGATTTGGGAAGAGAAGTAGCAGACATTTTTAACCTTTTCTTCACATCACATGTTATGGTATTAGCAAGAGATTCTGCAAAATAAACCAGCCTATTAAACTCTGCTTTGTTTGCAGAGTTCTCATTGAAAGAAGGGAGGATAAAGTTATTTTGTCTTCGACTGTCTTTACCTACATGGCGAGTCCTACCCAACAGTCTGAATATGTCCTTACTACTTGACTCAGGTTTCATTCTAGGCATTATTTTCCTATTGCACTTTGACTTAACGGTTTTAGAGGCCTGCTGCAAGCCAGACTTTATAGCTCTATAAGCTAATCTACCTGCATATTGATCCAGTATTAACTCGCTGCTCCCTCCTTCCATTTTTAGAACCCGTATGAGGTGGTCAGCATACTCTTCAGTTACACTTTCACAGCTTGGAAATTTTGAAGTCAAACCTGTACCACCATAATGGTGAGGCAGTGGAAGAGTTGCTGCATCAGAAGATTTAAAGCTTGTGGAATAATGACTTCTTTCTTTGGGTCTACAATCTTTATCAGATTTTTGTGAACTGCTATACTCCAGGTCACAGGCTGAGTTCTTTCTGCTGCCTAGCACTTCCTTTGCATCACTGATGACTTCACCAGCAACACAGTTAGCATATGAACATAAAGTTTCCAAAAGATCCTCTGTAATATTTCTCATGTAGGCTGGGTATCCCCATTTATCACTCAGTAAGCTTAACTGTGACCTGTTTTTCATTGGTGGTCCCTGGACAGACTCTTCAGCTAATGAATAAGCAGCCATGTCAGTAGCAATGAATATGATGGTACTTGACAAATATTCAGCATATCTACAAGTTTCTGTAGATACCTCATACTCTTCAAAACTCTCATCGCTACTGGAACTTTCGACCTCTTCTGAGAGAGACCTCATAAGCCTAAGCATAAAGCCATCCTTTTTCATACTGTTATGTTCATAAGCAGGCAGATGGAGTGTAGATGGTGGGGTGGCAGGATAGAATTCTTTTGCCAGTTGCCCCTTTAATTTTTTACTTAGTTTTCTCATGCTTCTCTCAGGACTTATGTCATAAGACATTAGGGGTGTAGAAGGTGGCGTGCCAGGCAGTAAGGTCACATTTTAACCTTTATAGGAACTCCTATTCCCCATAAAGAAATCCTCACCACAATTGCACATCACAGAGGAAAAGCTATTGATATGAGGAAGACAACTTTGAAGGCCAAACAATGAGGGGTCTGTAGCTTCATTGTTTTCTACATTTCTTCTTGCAGTTAAACCTCCCAAACTGGCTTTACCATTATTTGAATTCCCTAGAAGAGCAATGGTTGCAGGTTCATTGGCAGACCCAGACTTACTGTCTCTAGTAGAAGGTTTTGCAGTAAAGCAAGGATTCAAAGAGGCATGTTCCACTTGAGCACAGCTATTAGTATGATAGCCAACCAAATTGGTAGAGATATCTTGGTTGGATTTACTTGCACCCCATCTATTTGATAGAGATTGTGCATTTTTTCCACTTAGATGCCTACAAGCACAGTTAGCCAACTCATCTGCAAATTGATGCGGTGAGGAACCACCTCCTAATGAAAGGTGTTTGGGAGGGATGTCAATAATTCTTTTGGTCATCATTTCAGCTTAATCTTCCACAGCTCTGGATGATTTGATAACATCATATGCTTCGTTTACAATCATATCCACCATTGTCACTGAAAACGGTTTTACTCCATCCACTTCCTCCTTTACAAAGTCTACATATCTTTGCTCTTGTCGGCTATTGTTTATACAACTTTTAGTTGAAGAAAGGGTGGCTTTGTCAAATGGTAGTTCATCAAAGTCTTTTCTCAAGAAATTATAATTGTCTGCATCATTAATGCACATATTATTGGTGGACAGGTCTTTGTGTCCATTGGAAACTGAATGCTGGCTTAGCACTTTTGCTGCTACAGGTACAGGAACAGAACTCATAAGACCAGATGTAAACAGTAAAGCATAGTGAACAGTGAAGTCTTTCTTGGACTCGTGTGGAGCAGGTGAGGCAAAATTAGGTACAGAAGGACCAAGATAAGAGGATGAAGATTGAGTTGACTGATTTATTCCTTCGGAACTTACACATTTCAGGTTGTCCATGGAAACACTTATAGCAGCTTCTGTGGTGAAAGTCACATTCACTTGGGATAGTTCAATAAAGGCCTCCTGTATCACAGATTCTGATAAATCATTAGCATAAGAACTTACTACTACATCTTCATAATCAAAATACTGTGTATCAGAAGAAACGTTTGGAGTAGGTGGGTGAGAGAACTGGCATACTTCCATAATACCTTCAAAAACAAGTTCTTCTGCAAGGTCTGCAGCAAAACGTGTAACTGCATTGGTAACCATTTGTTTCTTTATATAGCGGAGTTCTTGCAAAGCACTCGTCATAACTTCACTTACCATAAGATTTGCTAAGCCATTAATAGCGTGTTTCTTAATTGAAAACGCCTGTCTCCTACCAATTTCATAGAAAGCCATTTGAAACACATATGATGTTAGCCTTGCTGCTAGATGGCATAATGCGCTAGTACAACAAGAAACCCCTCTTTGTAAGTTCTTAAAAGCACTTCCAAAGCTTTTTTCCACCAGATCTGCAGCAAATTTCTGAATTCCTCCTTTAATGGATTTATGCTTTGTCATAATTTTTCGTTCCGACTCTTTATTTGATTTGCGTTTAAACTTTGTAATTTTCTCAGGTTCTTTTTTCAAAAGCTCAGAGTATGGTTTAGTCTTTAACACAGAATCAAACATGTCAGCACATACACGGTTTGCATAATTGCTAAAAGCAACATAAGAATCTTCCTTACAAGACGCACCCTCATTTTGGCTTCCTGGTTGAAGAGAACTATCTGAGCCTATAGCAATTCCAGGTGGGCTAAAAGCAGATGATCTAATGGGACTAAACAAGGATCCATTATCCTCAGAACCTGTCTTTGCCAGGCGTGGAGATTCTGGTACATCAACTATACTGCTAAATGGAGGCTTTACGAGGGGTTCGTTTTTTTATACTAGCTGATAGCGTGGGGCGATCAAACTTAAATTTTTGTGGATTCATGCAAACTGTGCTTACACTTACTTTTGCATGTTTTCATTTCTTAGGAGGGCTGTCTAGAATAGGCTTCTTATTAACCTGCAAATTGTCTTCTAAATATGGATCCAGCTCATCAAACCGATTAAAGCTATCAAAAAAACTCACTTAATTCTGAATCCGAGTCCTCAACACCATCTTTCCCAACTGGAATCTTTGGAAGGCTAAGTTTTGCTCTTAAGCTTTTCTGATACCCTTCTTCATCTAAGAAAATAATAGGACTTGGGCTAGAGCATTCAGACTCAGAGGATTCTGTAGGAGATGGAGAAAACATGTTTTTGTCTTGGCAATTTGCATGCTTCCATGTATCAGATGATGCGTTGCCAGTATTTTTAGCCAATGATGAATAATCCTGATGTCCCAAGTAACTCATTAGCACTGTAGACTTGATAGATGATCTACGATGCACAGAACTAAATATGATTTTTGTACCACTGATGTCTAGGCAGTGAGGAGTCTGTGTCTGAAAGGCAGCATCACGTTGATTTGTCGAGGGTCCCCATTGAATTCCTCGGCTGTCAGTTTTTATTAATAGGATCCTCTTCATCCAAATGTTCAAATGCAGTTACAAAATCATCCTCAATTGAGGAGACCGAATGGTTTGTGTCATCGTCCTCACGATGATCTTCCTTTTTATTCATTCTCAAGCAGTCCTGGTCTATTGCATACATTACTCCAGCTGAATACTTGCTCAGCAAGACATACAGATAGTCGCTTTTAAAGAGTGAAAACGGTGCCGAGGTTATCATACATAAAGAGCCGGAAAAAACATTCTGTGTTACTTGTGCTGTACTAGGTTTTGCATTCTCTTTTCCACTGTTCATCAAAATAACTTCATTCTCATTTAAATTACACAGATGGGGAGATTGTATCAATTCCGGGACATCCACGTAAAGTGCTGTTACACCCTGAATGTTTCTTATTCCGTGCTCAGTAGAAAGCTCATGAAAACTAATCTCAATGAAATCCTCTTTGTTGCCACTCTTTAGACAGTCTGTGATAGAACACAGCTCCTTCCTACTTTGAAGTACTGATTTCATAGCACTCAGCAGCCCCTCGCTGATATTTTCTTTTTTCACTGTTACTTTAGGCTTCGTTTGGCCAACCTTGCTTCTTGTACAGGTGTCCATATTTGGTGCAATATGAAAAAAAGAGACTGTCCACTAGGGAATAACAGGTTCAGGCCCCCCACTGACTGCTCCTTCCAGAGGACAGCTGCGGCCCAGCGGATCCCTCCTCACTGCAATCCCCGGTAGCTCAGGACCGCAGAACACGATCATTCAGCATCTTCATCCCTATCTCAGCCCACTCCTGGGCAGGCTCAGCTGCCCCCATCTGCAAGTTTGACGGTGGGGATGGTGTTCTTGGGGTCATAGGCAACATTCCTCCCCCTCCAAACATGGCGAGTTGAGTTGCGTTGATGCCAAAGAGCTCAATTTTGGTCTCATCTGACCACAACACTTTCACCCAGTTCTCCTCTGAATCATTCAGATCTTCATTAGCAAACTTTAGATGGGCCTGTACATGTGCTTTCTTGAGCAGGGGAACCTTGCGTGCACTGCAGGATTTCAGTCCTCCACGGCGTAGTGTGTTACCAACTGTTTTCTTGGTGACTATGTTCCCAGCTGCCTTGAGATCATTGACAAGATTCTGCGGTGTAGTTCTGGGCTGATTCCTCACCATTTTCATGATCACTGAAACTCCACAAGGTGAGATCTTGCATGTAGCCCCAGGCCAAGGGAGATGGACAGTTCTTTTTGTGTTTCTTCCTGTTGTCACCCTTTCACCAAGCTGCTTGGCAATGGTCTTGTAGCCCATTCCAGCCTTGTGTAGGTCTACAATCTTGTCCCTGACATCCTTGGACAGCTCTTTGGTTCTGCCCGTGGTGGAGAGATTGGAATCTGATTGATTGCTTCTGTGGACATGTGTCTTTTATACAGGTAACAAGCTGAGGAGAGTGCTCCTAATTTCAGCTCGTTATCTGTATAGAAGACACCTGGGAGCCAGAAATCTTGCTGATTGATAGGGGATCAAATACTTATTTCATTCAATAAAATGCAAATCAATTTATAACTTTTATTAAATGCATTTTTCTGGATATTTTTGTTATTCTGTCTCTCACTGTTAAAATAAACCTACCATTAAAATTATAGACTGATCATTTCTTTGTCAGTGGGCAAACTTACAAAATCAGCAGGGGATCAAATATTTTTTTCCCTCACTGTATGTAAAAGCTACCAAAATATACATTTTTATCACTATAGGAAATAAATACATTTATTGATAATAAAAATAAACATAGGATTAAAATAAAGTAAAAATAAAACTTAAAAATTTTTGAAATTATACCTATTTGATTGGGAGAACTATTCTATTTGAAATTAGTTATTTAACAACTTTAAGACCGTCCGCTGTCGTCAGCAGACAGAATGGCAGTGCTGGGCGAATCGCCGTAGCTGCACGGTGCTCGCGGCTGTGGCTAGCCCCCACGGTGCTCGCGGTGATCGGATTTGTTACAGAACCTATCAGCCTTCAGGTCCAGGCCAATGATTTCTGGCCTGGACCTGCTGATCAGTTCTGGTGAATGAAATGCCTCCCCTGCCTGTGTAAGCGTAAACACAGGCAGAAGTGATGTCACCTCCCCTCGTGGAACTCTTTTCCGTTCCAGAGACAGGAGAGAGGACATCTAACAGTGAGTTGCACAACACTACACTAACTAGGTACACTTGTCACCACCCCCGATCACCCCCCCCAGTTAACCCCTTCACTCAGTGTCACCAAGTGCAGTTTTCAGATTTTTCACTAATCACCGTACTGGTGTAATTTGTGACACTAATCAGCGTTAGGGCAGTTAGTAGTAGGCCCAGGTACCTCCCTAATAAAGGTTTAACCCTTGATCACCCCCCAGTTAATCCTCTCACCCCCTGTCACCAGTGTCCCTAATATAGTGTACAGATCTCTTTTCTGATCACTGTATTTAGTGTCACGGGTGACGCTAGTCAGCCAGTTAGCTAGCTACTGTCACCATCAGGTTTTGATAGCATCAGGGTACCCGCCATATTTTGCTGAATAAAAGGTTTAACCACCTGATTGCCCCCCAAGTACAGGTTTTAGCATCAGGGTCAGCGTCAGACCCAGGGGGAGTCAAATTAGTGCCAATAGCGCTAACATGCACCATACAACTCCCTTACTAGTATAGAATATCTTTGATCTGATCAGATCTATACTAGCGTCCCCAGTAGTTTAGGGTTCCCAAAAAAAAAATGCAGCGTTAGTGGGATCAGCCCAGATACCTGCTAGCACCTGCATTTAGCCCCTCCGCCCAGCCCAGCCCAGCCAGGTGCAGTATCATTCGATCACTGTTACTTACAAAACACAACACACATAACTGCAGCATTCACAGAGTCGGGCCTGATCCCAGGGAATGCTAACAGTTTTTTTGGTAGCGTTTGAAGCAGTCGCTGACAATCAGGGGCTCTTTTTTCCTGTGAGTTTCACTAGTTCTATCCATCAATTTAGAGGCCACAATGTCCAATCAAAGGTACACCAGTGAAGAGGCCTACACGTTTCAGAATATGACAGATGAGAGTGAAGAGGAAGTCACCCATCTGTCAGATTCTGGCTCAGAATACGATCCAGTAGACAGCAGCGGCACCCTGACAGATGTCTCTAATGACGGAGTAGTTGTCCCTGTCAAGGTCAGGTGTACCCGACCCTGTTCTTTTTCTGTTGTTGAGGTGCAAGAACCGCAGGGCTCTCGTATGGAGCAGAGAGCCAGTACTAGTACCGCTCATCTTTCTGGTGAACTGGCAAGCACCAGCAGCCAAGTACATTCTGGTCGCACCTTCAGCACTGCAGTAACACTTGGTGGCGTGGCGTGTCCCATAAATTCAGTTCAAGCTGGTGCGGTGGCTAGCACAAGTAGTGTCCCGCAGCCACGAAGAAGACAAACACAGGCCGTTGAGCCCATAGTGCCCTTCCGAATTGGGAGCCCACCCCTTCTGCAGCGCCCGTACTTCCCCCATTCGCTGGCCAACCCGAAATTCAGGTGGAAACAGTTGATTTTATGTCACTTGATTTTTAATCGCTGTTTTTCACGGAAGAACTCTATAGATCTATTGTGGACCAAAGCAATTTGTATGCTGGTCAATTCATCGCTAATCCCCAGTTGACCCTTGCCAGAGATTGGAAACCTATTACGGTTTCTAAATTTAAGACCTTTATGGGCCTATCCCTCCTCATGGGCATAGTTTAAAAAAGTGAGTTGCGGTCATATTGGTCCACTGACCCAATTCACCATATGCCCATGGTGCTAGACATCCTTGGCCAGGACACGATACGAGCAGATCCTACAATTCATGTATTTTAATGATATGGAAAGGGAGAAAGGAAGCTGCGTTAATTAATGGAAAGTCCATACAATTGCTTGTAGATAAATTAGTAAACAGTTCAATCTTAATGGATCAAACACCAGGGTGAACCAAATCAAACCAAACGTGCCGCCACCTTAAGAAAAACCTGCTTACCAGCTGGCAAGCAAAGTCGGGCAGATGGCTTAAACCCAGCCAGGGCCTTTGCTTGTATAGAAGATCAGCTAGTAGGCTGGAAGCTGGATGGTTAAATGGATGGTCAAAAACGCTCCTGACATCATATGTGTGTCCAGACACACACACAGAAGAGGCTGATCAGGCTGGGTCTCGGGCCTCTGATCAAGGTCGTATGATGTCAGGAGCGTTTTTGACCATTCATTTAACCATCTTCTAGCCTACTAGCTGATCTTCTATACAAGCAAAGGCCCTGGCTGGGTTTAAGCCATCTGCCCGACTTTGTTTGCCAGCTGGTAAGCAGGTTTTTCTTAAAGTGGCGGCACGTTTGGTTTGATTTGGTTCACCCTGGTGTTTGATCCATTAGGATTGAACTGTTTACTAATTTATCTACAAGCAATTGTATGGACCTTCCATTAATTAGCATAGCTTTCTTTCTCCCTTTCCATATTCTTATTTGTGCTATCACACAATAAGCTGCTGCTCTTTGGACTACACTTTATGAATTCAATTTAATTGTGATTTTTCATTTACATCACTTACTTTTTTCAATGTTTAGTATTTTTTGACTGAGCGCGGTTTTCTTTTCTTTCTAATATGTATTTTAATGACAATGAACTCTGTCGTCCTCAGAGTGACCCTGAATTTGATCGGTTCTACAAAGTTAGGCCCCTCGTAAACCACTTCAACCAACAGTTTACAGCTTTGTTAACTCCTGATTAAGTTGTCTGCGTTGATGAGTCCCTGATAAAATTTTCTGCCCACTTGTCTGTCAAACGGTATCTTCCCAGCAAGCATGCCAGATATGAGGTCAAGATGTATAAGCTCTGTGACAGGGCAACAGGCTATACATAAAGTTTTATGGTTTACGTGGAAAAAGTCACGTGGAGCCCGAGAACTGCCCAAACTACATAGGGAGCGCTGGTAAGATTGTGTGGGACTTTGAGGCAACCCTTATTAGGAAAGGGGTACCACTTGTACGTGGACAATTATTACACAAGCGTACGACTTTAGTCACTTGTTTGATCATGGATTTGGCGCATGTGGCAATCGCCGGGGCTTACCCCAGCGGCTTGTAGAGTCCCATCTTAGACTGGGGGAGAGAGCCTGCTTGAAGTGTAATAATTTGCTCGCAGTGATGTGGAGGGATAATCGGAATGTTTTTGTTATTTCCTCCCTTCTAGCAGATACGAGTGTCCAAATTCCAACAGCGACTGGTGTTGTGGAGAAACCCCTCTGTGTCCACGAATACAACCTAAATATGGAAGGGGTGGGCCTCACTGACCAGTTGTTGGGGCCGTACCTAGTTGCCCGTAAGGCCAGACGCTGGTACAAAAAAGTGTCTGCATACATATTTCAATTGGCTCTGCTGAACGCTTATGTGCTATACAAGGTGTCAGGATGAACTGGATCCTTCCTTAAATTCCAGGAAGAGATCATCACAGCCCTTCTGTTTCCAGATGGTGCTGTGGCCCAACTTCCCAATGCAAATGCAGTGAGCCGGCTGCATGAGAGGCATTTCCGTAGTACCTCAGGCCAAAGAACACCCCAAAAAAGATGTTGTGTCTGTAGTAAATGTAGATACAGGCTTGACACTCGCTTTATTGTCCCTCCTGTCCTAACCAACCTGGTCTCTGCATCTGTGAATGTTTCCAATGCTACCACACACTAGTTGAGTATTAGCGTAGGGTACAGCACAGCACAGTCATAGGACACACTTTCACAGGGTCTCCAAAGATGCCATCGCATTTTTAGAGACCCGAACCTGGAACCTTTAGGCCTCATGTACTCTGCTGCTGCTAAACGCACGTTTAGGAGCAATTGGGCATTTTCTTAACTGCTCCTGAACTCTTCTCTATGTTATTAGTACATGTACACAGGGTCGTTTACATTGGTTTCTAGGCAGTTGAGTTTACAGGCTTTTTTTGGAACACAAAAAAATGGGTTCCGAAGTTTAGAGGTATTTTAAGCGCCAAACACTTCTAAGCATGGCTAGACACGGCTAAACGCGGTAACTCACATTTAGGCGCATTTCGTTTACAGGCATTTTCATTTTTGGATATTTTTTTTTAAATATATATATATATATATATATTTATATATATATACACACATACATATATACATACATATACAGTATCTCACAAAAGTGAGTACACCCCTCATATTTTTGTAAATATTTTATTATATCTTTTCATGTGACAACACTGAAGAAATTACACTTTGCTACAATGTAAAGCAGTGATTGTACAGCTTGTATAACAGTGTAAATTTGCTGTCCCCTCAAAATAACTGAACACACAGCCATTAATGTTTAAACTGCTGGCAACAAAGGTGAGTACACCCCTCCATAAAAATGTCCAAATTGGGCCCAAAGTGTCAATATTTTATGTGGCCACCATTATTTTCCAGCACTGCCTTAACCCTCATATTCAATCTTAGTTTTATTGAAACATTATTAGACAAATAACATATATACATACATTAATGGTATTGTCATACCACCAAAACATCTTATAAATGCATTATACAAACTAACATAAACAAACCAAGAAAAAAAAACAATATTCCTTTCCCTTTCCCTTGCTTTGACATATATACATCCTGTATTGAAGCCCTATTAGATCATCTTTAGGTTCTATTCTAGTTACTGCTTAAACCTTTAGTTTCCTGTTGATTCCCTGAAGGCCCTCAAGGGGGCCCATATCTGCCGACATTTTTCAAGTATGTCCAATTCATATGCCAGGAGGGTCTCCATCTTCTCAGTATGATCCATTTCCACTACCCATTCATTCACTGAAGGGGATTGTGTTGATCGCCAATGGCGCGGAATAACTAATCTTGCAGCTATCACCCAATGTCTGAGCAAACCTTTTTTGATATTTTTATATGAGCCTGGTAAAATGGACAACAGCGTAATTTGTGGTGTTTTGGAAATTACCTCCCCTGTAACTATAGTATACAACTGCAAGATACTGTCCCAGAATTTACAAATTTGAGGGCATTCCCACCATATGTGTAACAACGAGCCCTTAGCAGAATGGCATCACCAACTGTTATCCGATGTGTCTGGAAAAATACGCTGTAATGAAGTTGGGCATTGATACCAACGCGTGACAAGCTTATAGCTTGTCTCTTGGGCTTTAGTTGCCAGTGACAAACAATGTGTGAGGATAAAAGACTTCTCCCACTCTTCTGCTCCAATTTCAACATTAAGATCCAGTGCCCATTTATTTGTAAATTCTGGGAGCTCGGGATGATTTTTTCCAAGAATCTCAAAGAGATTTCAATCTATGTTAAAGGATTTGTTTAAAGCAATAGAGGACAAAAAAGATAATAGTTGCTGATATTCCATCCATTGCATAAATGAAGGTGGTTGTGATGGTATTACTGTAAGTTCATTATGGGTGGTAGTTTACCCTGACAAAGAATTTGATTTACTCTTCGGTGGGACTCCTTATTCCACATAAAAAAATGTAACCAGTCTACTGCAGGTGGAAATTGTGGGTTGCCAAATAATCATTGGTCCTATTTGTGAAGAAAGCCCTAGACGCAAAAATAATTTTGTACCAAATGCTCAATAAATGAGATGTAAGAAGGGTAAGGAAGTGGATGTATCTCGATGAATACCCGGATAAGATAGATCTAACCAAGGAAGGGCCTGAAGTTCAAACTGGTTCAACCCTTGTTCTATTGATACCTATTGTTTAGTATCTGAGTGATGGAACCAATTCACTAATCTAGTAAGGACTGCCGCAATATAATAATAATAATAAAGATCCGGTGCACCCGCTCCTCCTTTTGTTTTGGGTAATGTTAACGTTTTACAATTTAGTCTAGATCTCTCGTTCCCCCAGATAAACTTGACAAAGGCAGATTGTAAAATAGAGAAAAAAGATCTGGGGATAGAAACAGGGATAGTTTGAAAAAGGTATAGAAAAGGCGGTATTATGTCCATTTTCAATATTTTAATCCTCCCGAACCAGGAATATAAATTTGAGTCATATTTTTTTAGATCTTGTAGAGTATGTTGCATAAGAGGGATGAAATTAGCCGAATATACAGTGGGGCAAAAAAGTATTTAATCAGCCACCAATTGTGCAAGTTCTCCCACTTAAAAAGATGAGAGAGGCCTGTAATTGTCATCATAGGTATACCTCAACTATGAGAGACAAAATGTTGAAACAAATCCAGACAGACAATCACATTGTCTGATTTTTGAAAGAATTTATTTGAAATCTATGGTGGGAAATAAGTATTTTGTCAATATCAAAAGTTCATCTCCATACTTACACCGTCCATACACCGCCCGGGCAACGAAGGAGTGGCTTCGTAAGAAGCATTATAAGGTCCTGGAGTGGCCTAGCCAGTCTCCAGATCTCAACCCCATAGAAAACCTTTGGAGGGAGTTAAAAGTCCGTGTTGCCCAGCAACAGCCCCAAAACATCACTGCTCTAGAGGAGATCTGCATGGAGGAATGGGCCAACATACCAGCAACAGTGTGTGACATGATTCCTAGGTATTTTAATGTAGAGGAACAGAATTTAAACGGGAAATTGTTCTTCAGCATCGTCACTTGATGTGATGAAAGTGACACATTAAGAATTTCCAATTCAGAAACATTTACTTTGAAATTACTCAGGACTCCAAAGCATTTAAATTCAGATAAAATAGAAGGCATAGAAATATGAGGGTTAGTAACATAGAGTAACAGATCGTCAGCAAACAAGGAAATTTTTATTTCTTGTTGATCTAACCTTTTGCCGGTGATAGAGGAGTTCTGCCTGATTGCTATCGCTAAATGTTCCATCACTAGGATATAAAGCAAGGGGGATAGAGGGCATCCCTGGCGGGTACCATTTTGTATGGGGAAACTTGTGGTTAATGATCCATTGATCCGTATTCTGGCCTTTGGTTTAGTGTATAATGCCAAGATCTTATTAAGCAAACTTTGGCCCATACCTATTTGCCTTAAAGAGGACTCAAGAAAAGACCACCCAACCCGATCAAAAGCCTTCTCTGCGTCAACCGAGAGAAGGTATGCTGGTATTTTAGCTGTTTGGGCATAGTCCATGAGTAAAAGTGTTTTTATCGTGTTGTCGCGTGTTTCTCTTCCTTGGACAGATCCAGTCTGGTCTTTATGTACCAGGCTAGGAATAATAGATTGGAGCCGTAGCGCAATTAATTTAGCATGTATTTTTATGTCTACTCCAATTAAAGATATTGGGCGATAACTAGAACATAATGTTAAATCTTTACCTGGTTTGTGAATCAAAGGAATATGAGCTTTTAGTGTTTGGGTCAGAAATGGGTTAAAGGAAGAGATGGAGTTAAACACCCGTAGCATAAATGGAGACAAATAGTCTTTATATGTTTTATAACATTTTGGAGTAAATCCAGCAGGTCCAGGGCTCTTACCTGATGGAATATCTGTGATTACGCCTATTAATTCCACCATTGAGAAAGAGCAATCTAATGATTTCCTAAGACCCTCATCTAATATCGGGAGAGCAGTTTCCTCACATAATCATCAATGCTACAAGCATCAAACTCCATCTCTTCCGTAAGAGGTGGTTGAGCCAGATTATAAAGATCTGAGAAGTATTCCCTGAATGTTTGTTAGAGACTTTGTGGGTCTGAGGTTGTCTCCCCTGACGACATCCTAATACTGGGTATAAAAGTCTGGGGAGAACAGGGATGTAATGTATGCTCTAATTGTCTCCCACATCTATGTCCGTATCTATAGTTACTCAGGGCACATTTATCTTGATATGATCTATGAGATTTTTCCAACAGCTGCAACAAGAATGTCCTAGTAGACATGATTTTAGATAGTATTTCTGTAGATTGTGAAGCTTTATGTAAGGTTTCTAACGAATGGAGCTTTGATAGAGTATTTTGAATTGTCATAGAGCTTTCTTTTTTAAGACGAGAAAGATGTTGAATAAACAACCCTCGTAGTAGTGCTTTAAGAGCTTCCCATTTTAATGGTAATGCAGTTTCATCCTCTTCATGGTCAGAAACAAAAATACCAATTGTCTCTACAATTGCCTTATTGTAAAGTGGATCAGACATAAGCGAATCATTCAAACGCCAGGTCCAACTTGTGCCTCGAGTCTGTGGAGGATATATTGAAAGAAATACAGACGAATGGTCAGACCAAATGAATGACCCTATTTCCTTTGAAGGATTCCATCCTAGAACCTTTGGACCCGATAAAAATCAATCTAATCTACTGTAAGATTTATGTGATGATGTAAAATATGTATAATTGCGTTCTATAGGATATAAAATCCACCATAAATCTACTGACTTATATATCACATATATATCTACTACTACTACTACTACTACTACTACTACTACTACTTATATATCACATATATATATACTCATCTATCACAGACTACTTAGTCTGTGATCAAACAAATGTTTTTTAAGGGCCTTCAGCCAGGAGTGAGAAATATTGGAACGCTGGGCAGAAGTGTCTCATAGTAGCTCTAAGGCTAAATTGAAATCTCCTCCTACAAGAATGACGCCTTCAGCAAAATAGAGGAAGACGAACATGAAGATAACGAGAAATTGTCGTTTGCTCGTGGTTAGGAATATAAAAATTGGTGATTGTGAAAAGTTTGTACCACAACCGAAATTTGAGTAGAAGATATCTACCATTATTATCAGCTATATGTTCCAAGTGCTGGGCCAGTAAATTTTTATGGAAAGCGATGGAGACCCCCCTGGTCTTCGAACCAGACATAGTGCTATGAAACCACTGGGAATAATGTTTACCAGAACATACAGGAATACCCTCAGTGCAAAAATGAGTCTTCTGGAGGAGTATAATATCTGCCTTCACTTTATGCAAACTATATAGGATCTGTCCTCTTTTTGACTCATTATTCAGGCCTTTGACATTATAGGTACAGAGTTTCAATAGAGATGTGAAAGAAGACCTTTTCGCCATCTCAAAGAGAAAGAAATAAATAATAAAAAAAAACATTTCTTTTAAAAGAGAGGATCCCTCTCTCAGGGCCCTGAGTTACTCAGGGACCACAGATAGGCCAAAATAAGGGAGAAAAAAAGGGGGTGGGAAACACACAAAGGGATATGGACAGTATCCAAAACAAAACAAAAAAATCACCAAACCCTACCCGAGGGCTGGTGTACTTAAGGGGGTGAAGTGGGTGAACACAGAGGATGACTCCTAGTAGAGACCCAGACTAACATAATAAAAATGCCCCATTATCCTCATAGTGTATATACTGGGGTCCAAAGAAATCCCATCCAGATGATCCGAGTGGTATGGGCCGTGTGGATACCCCCCAAAAAAAAAAAAAACACCCCATAGGTGAACACCCATATAACTAACTCCTAAGGGGACCTAAACGGATTTCCCCAACATTGACCCAAATATAATATATATATCCAAATATAATATATATAATATACAGTTAATGTTGCCTGCCTTTTTGGCTTTGCCTGTTGGCGCCCTATTGTTGCAACTCGGACATATGCGACCAATGCGACATGTGATATGCGACCGATGCAACCAATGCAACACAACTAATGCAATGTAATCATTACACCCATATACTATATATATACTGTCTGACCTTGCGACAACATGAGCCTGTCTATCCTCTTAGAGAATGGGGGAGAGCAATAAGTGTATCTATTTTGTATTTAATATATGACACCTGATGATACACGATGACACATGATGACACAAGACGCCTGACACATGATGGCATGATTATAGACATCATTCTCCACTAAAAAAGAAAAGGAAACTTTTACTATCAAATTGCTCATCAATACACCTCACACATAGCCCTCTCATGCCACCATATGCCACCAGAGGCCACATACCATAAAACACCCATCATTTTAATAAATACTAATTAACTTTTTTTTTGTTTTCCATTAATTTGCACAATAAAAAAAAACAAAAAAACAACCCCTCTCTTCTTTCCTCACCCCTCTCCCCTCCCCCCCTTTTCCTTTCCCCCCTTCCTTGCCCTTATCCCTCCACCCTACATCAGTCTACAATCTCCAAACCATCTCCTAATACATTTATATTTTATATTTATATATTATGAATTGCACTACTCATCAATGCTTGCATTTCTCCCTACAATGCAATGCAACGCAACGAAATGTAATGCAATGTAAGTCAAGAAAGAAAAAAAAATAAACAAATAATAATTGGTAAGCCTAAATTTAGTTTGATTTAATCCCATCTTAACTGGACTGTTTATCATGTACTCATTTATGCATACTTGTCCATATTTCTTTATCACTATAGTGCATACTCATACTACCCATAGTACATACAGTGCCTTGCAAAAGTATTCACCCCCTTGGCATTTTTCGTGTTTTGTTGCCTCACAGCCTGGAATTAACATGGATTGTTTGAGGATTTGCATCATTTAATTTACAGAACATGTTCACAACTTTGAAGATGTTTTTTTTTTTTTTTTATTGTAAAGCAAACAAAAAATAGGACAAAATAACAGAAAAAGTCAATGTGCATAACTATTCACCCCCCTAAAGTCAATACTTAGTAGAGCCACCTTTTGCGGCTATCACAGCTCCAAGTCTCTTTGGATAAGTCTCTATGAGCTTGCCACATCTTACCACTGGATTTTTGCCCATCCCTCCTTGCAAAACCGCTCCAGCTCCTTCAAGTTGGATAGTTTGCGTTTGTGAACAGCAATCTTTAAGTCTGACCACAGATTTTCTATTGGATTGAGGTCTGGGCTTTGACTAGGCCATTCCAACACATTTACATGTTTCCCCTTGAACCACTCAAGTGTTGCTTTAACAGTGTGTTTGGGGTCATTGTCCTGCTGGAAGGTGAACCTCCGTCCTAGCCTCAAATAATACACAGAGTGGTACAGGTTTTGCTCAAGAATATCCCTGTATTTAGCACCATCCATCTTTCCCTCAACTTTGACCAGTTTCCCAGTCCCGACTGCTAAAAAACATCCCCACAGCATGATGCTGCCACCACCATGTTTCACAGTGGAGATGGTTTGGGTGATGTTTTGGGTTTGCGCCAGACATAGCGTTTTCTTTGATGGCCAAAAAGTAAAATTTTAGTCTCATCAAACCAGAGCACCTTCCCCCATACATTTTGTGAATCTCCCACATGCCTTTTCGCAAACTCAAAACGTGCCATTTTGTTTTTTGCTGAAAGTAATGACTTTCTTCTGGCCACTCTGCCATAAAGCCAAACTCTATGGAGCATACGGCTTATTGTTGTCCTATGTACAGATACTCCAGTCTCTGCTGTGGAACTCTGCAGCTCCTCCAGGGTTACCTTAGGTCTCTGTGCTGCCTCTCTGATTAATGCCCTCCTTGCCTGGTTCATGATTTTTGGTGTGCGGCCGTCTCTTGGCAGGTTTACTGTTGTGCCATGTTCTTTCTATTTGGTTATGATAGATTTGATGGTGCTCCTAGGGATCATCGAAGATTTAGATATTTTTTTATAACCTAACCCTGACTTGTACTTCTCAACAACATTGTCCCTTACTTGTTTGCAGAGCTCCTTGGTCTTCATGGCAGTGTTTGGTTAGTGGTGCCTCTTGCTTAGGTGTTGCAGCCTCTGTGGCCTTTCAGAAAGGTGTGTATATGTGATGACAGATAATGTGACACTTAGATTGCACGCAGATGGAGGTCATTTCACTAATTATGTGACTTCTGAAGGTAATTGGTTGCACCAGAGCTTTTCATGGGCTTCATAACAATGGGGGTGAATACATACGCACATGCCAATTATCAGTTTTTTATTTCTGAAAAATAGTTTTACGTATATATTTTTCTAATTTTACTTCACAAACGTAGACTATTGTGTTCTGATCCATCACATATAATTCAGATTAAAAAAACATTGAACTAAAGGCTGTAATGTAACAAAATAGGTAAAAAGCCAAGGGGGTGAATACTTTTGCATGGCACTGTAAAAGTACATAATAATATCTTTTTAATAACCTGTAATCATTTTAGGAGAAATATTTAATTCATTACTAATCATTGCAAATCAAAACCACAGATATTCTAAAAAAAAAAAAAACACACTCAAAACAAAACCAACCCCCCCCCCCCCCCCAACTACCTTCAGCAAAATTTGTCTCTATTATATCTCTCACAAAAAAGAAAATCTTTATAGTTCATTCATTTACTGTTTGCTGTTGACAGAGTATTCTTCCCTATTCTATTCTTCCCCATCTTCATCAATCTCTTCCTCCTTTCATCTCCTTTCAACTCTTAAACTCTTAATCTCTTGTTGCTGTTGTTGTTGCTGTTATTACTGAGATTTTGGATGGCATGCATATCTCAGAGCTCTCCAAATTCAGTAATGAGGCCACAACATCACCCCCCCCCCCCCCGATGTTCAATTCTCCTAAATGGTGTGAAAGTCTGGGGCCATGTTATAATCGGGAGCTATGGTAACCCTAATAGAGTTGAAATGGGAAATTCCAGCGATATAAGAGATTGCGATCCTGCAAAATTTTAAGCAACGGCCTTAAGGCCTTTCTTTTCTCCAGTGTAAATCGGCACAGATCATGTAATAAATAAACAAATGTCCCTTTGAGGTTAACTTGACCCTTTTCTCTAGCCTTCCTCAAAATCTCCTCTTTTTCTCTGTAGAAATGCACACGGCATACAATATCTCTTGGCTTAGTGGAATCTTTATTCCGGGGACCTAAAGCTCGATTGACTCTATCAAGCTCCAAATTTGAAGCCTCAGGTTTTTCCAATAGAGAGTTAAATATTTTTTTAACTAGTGCTACAAGGTCCTCAGTATCCGATACCTCTGGTACCCCCCTGATCCGAATATTGTTTCTTCTATTGCGGTTGTCTTGGTCCTCCAATAGTTGAAACAATGTATGTATATGATCCTCATGGGTATCTATACGCTGCTCCTGGGATTGTAAAGAGCCTGTAAGAACCTCTATGGACTGCTTCATCTCCACTGTCTTAGCCCCAGTTACCTGCATCTCCATTTTAACAGACTGAAGCTCTCTCTGATAGCCCTGTTCCAAACATTGCACAAATGCCTCCATTTCGTTACGTGTAGGTAGTGCACAAAGATATTCCCTCAAATCCTCTTCTTCTAATCCCAAAGCAGCCCTTGTCTCTGCCACCATCTCAGCACCACCAACCACATTTACTTCTTGTTTAACCCCAGCTGAGGAAAGAGAAGGGGGGGTTGTGAAGGTGGATACAGATATTGCAGGTATTGCAGACATTGGAGATGGATGCAGGTGGATGCAGGTAGAGGATGTGGTAGTGGATGTGGATGCAGGGGGGAAAAGAGAAGAGGGAGATTCCATCAAAGCATTTCCATTTCCATTTGCATTTGCTGCACTTACCCCACCTGTCCCGGCTGAATTCAATTATTCTGGATCATGGAGGCCCTTAGATGGCGACAATGCACTCATGACGATAGATAGGGGTGGAGGATGCAGAGGAGAATGCAGTGGGGCACAAACAGCACAAGCAGCTTCTCTAAAGCTTCCTGACTCTAGCTTTGATGTGCATGAGCGGGGTCCGGCCACCAACAGGGAAAAACTCTTGGATGCTTAGTTGTCCTTGTTGTCCGCACACCGTGCTAGGCACACAAGTTAAGACAGCAGCTTCAGGCAAATGGCTAGTTATCCTGGATGCATTGCTCCCCCTCCTCCGTTCCATGGAACCAGTGAAAGCCCAGAAAAAGCCAGTGAATTGCTGTAAACTGTTGTAAAACTTATAATGAACTTGCAGTGGACTCGCAATGGGACAGCAGCAGCAGACCAGCAGAGCACAGTCAAAATGTAAAAGACCGGCAAAAACAGCAGCAGAGACAGCAAGGATAGCAGGATAGCAGGGACGGCAGCAGCTGCAGACTTCACACAACTTCTCATGACCTTACATGCCGACCTTCAGGTGAGGATTTGTGGATCAGTGAATCAACAAACCCAGGTCTCAGCTGGAACTAAGAGCACGACTAGCACACTCCTTCCTCCATGTCCAACTCTACCCCCTCTACCTTAACCTGCCTTAACCCTCTTGGAAATGAAGTTCACCAGAGCTTCACAGGTTGCCACTGGAGTCCTCTTCCACTCCTCTATGACGACATCATGGAGCTGGTGGATGTTAAAGACATTGCACTCCTCCACCTTCCGTTTGAGGATGCCCCACAGATACTCAATAGGGTTTAGGTCTGGAGACATACTTGGCCAGTCCATCACCTTTAACCTAATGTTCTTTAGCAAGGCAGTGGTCGTCTTGGAGGTGTGTTTGGGGTCGTTGTCATGTTGGAATACTGCCCTGCGGCCCAGTCTCTAAAGTGAGGGGATCATGCTCTGCATCAGTATGTCACAGTACATGTAGGCATTCATGGTTCCCTCAATGAACTGTAACTGTGCCTGCAGCACTAATGCAGCCCCAGCCCATGACACTCCCACACCATTCTTGAATGTAGGCAAGACACACTTGTCTTTGTACGCCTCACCTGGTTGCCGCCACACACGCTTGACACCATCTGAACCAAATAAGTTCATCTTGGTTTCATCAGACCACAGGACGTGGTTCTGGTTATCCATGTCCTTAGTCTGCTTGTCTTTAGTAAACTGTTTGCGGGCATCCTTGTGCATCATCTTTAAAAGAGGCTTCCTTCTGGGACGACAGTAATGCAGACCAATTTGATGCAGTGTGCGGCGTATGGTCTGAGCACTGACAGGCTGACCCCCCACCCCTTCAACCCCTGCAGCAATGCTGGCAGCACACATATGCTTATTTCCCAAAGACAACCTCTGGATATGACGCTGAGCACATGCACTCAACTTCTTAGGTTGACCATGACGAGGCCTGTTCTGAGTGGAACCTGTCCTGTTAAACCGCTGTATGGTCTTGGCCACTGTGTTGCAGCTCAGTTTCAGGGTCTTGGCAATCTTCTTATAGCCTAGGCCATCTTTATGTAGAGCAACAATTCTTTTTTTCAGCTCCTCAGAGAGTCCTTTGCCATGAGGTGCCATGTTGAACTTCCAGTGACCAGTATGAGAGAGTGATACCACCAAATTTAACACACCTGCTCCCCATTCACAACTGAGACCTTGTAACACTAACGAGTTACATCACACCAGGGAGGGAAAATGGCTAATTGGACCTAATTTGGACATTTTCACTTAGGGGTGTACTCACTTTTGTTGCCAGCGGTTTAGACATTAATGGCTGTGTGTTGAGGTATTTTGAGGGGACAGCAAATTTACACTGTTATACAAGCTGTACACTCACTACTTTACATTGTAGCAAAGTGTCATTTCTTCAGTGTTGTCACATGAGAAAATATAATAAAATATTTACAAAAATGTGAGGGGTGTACTCACTTTTGTGAGATACTGTATATACAGTGGGGACGGAAAGTATTCAGACCCCCTTAAATTTTTCACTCTTTGTTATATTGCAGCCATTTGCTAAAATCATTTAAGTTAATTTTTTTCCTCATTAATGTACACACAGCACGCCATATTGACAGAAAAACACAGAATTGTTAACATTTTTGCAGATTTATTAAAAACTGAAATATCACATGGTCCTAGGTATTCAGACCCTTTGCTGTGACACTTATATATTTAACTGAGGTGCTGTCCATTTCTTCTGATCATCCTTGAGATGGTTCTACACTTTCATTTAAGTCCAGCTGTGTTTGATTATACTGATCGGACTTGGTTAGGAAAGCCACACACCTGTCTATATAAGACCTTACAGCTCACAGTGCATGTCAGAGCAAATGAGAATCATAAGATTAAAGGAACTGCCTGAAGAGCTCAGTGACAGAATTGTGGCAAGGCACAGATCTGACCAAGGTTACCAAAAAAATTCTGCTGCACTTAAGGTTCCTAAGAGCACCGTGGCCTCCATAATTCCTAAATGGAAGGCGTTTGGGACAACCAGAACCCTTCCTAGAGCTGGCCGCCAAACTGAGCTATCGGGGGAGAGAAGAGCCTTGGTGAGAAAGGTAAAGAAGAACCCAAAGATCACTGTGGCTGAGCTCCAGAGATGCAGTCGGGAGCTGGGAGAAAGTTGTGGAAAGTCAACCATCACTGCAGCCCTCCACCAGTCGGGGCTTTATGGCAGAGTGCCCCGACGGAAGCCTTTTCTCAGTGCAACACACTCCAGAGTGCTCAGGACTTTAGACCGGGCCGAAGGTTTACTTTCCAACAAGACAATGACCCTAAGCACAAAGCTAAAATAATGAAGGAGTGGCTTCACAACAACTCCGTGACTGTTCTTGAATGGCCCAGCCAGAGCCCTGACTTAAACCCAATTGAGCATCTCTGGAGAGACCTAAAAATGGCTGTCCACCAACGTTTACCATCCAACCTGACAGAACTGGAGAGGATCTGCAAGGAGGAATGGCAGAGGATTCCCAAATCTAGGTGTGAAAAACGTGTTGCATCTTTCCCAAAAATTAAAATAAATTGGAAAAACCACGAAGTGTAATAATCTTCAGGAGAGCGCTTCTCCCCCTTCCAGGTTCAAGACTTGGATCAGCCCGGACCGGAGACGCTGGATGTATCAGCTGTTGCAGACACTTTCTCTACAAGGTCCCTGCAGAGGGCGAAATCTGCATGCTCGTTAGACCTCGATAATAGGGGGTCCACCATCGAGGGTAAGGGTCCATCTTTAGCATTTATCTTTTGGATTCACTGCAAGTGGAGTTACATCTATTTATCCCTCTCTCCTTTTGTTCAATCATATGGATGATGGGTTTATGGAAGGTGGATGGTGTTTCCTCATGCTGATGAACTTTTCTTATATTGTTTTACTTCATGGACTGGAGTCACAATTGTCACAATTTTCACATATTATCTATATATTCATTATTCACTCTTTTTAAATATTACACTCATTTTTGATTGATTTGTATTGGTTGATTTCTCACGTTTGCATATATTTTCACAGGTCATAGCATTTATGATTAGAGATATTTTGTATTTCACTCTTATGCAATTTATTTTTGTTCTATGCATTAGTTTATTATATTTTATTTTATTTTTTCTTGTTTCATGCAAGTTTATTTATTCTTAAACATCACTTGTTTATATAGACCGTAAGGGCACTTTTTTACATAGTTTTTAATCTTTCCCAAAAAGACTCATGGCTGTATTAGATCAAAAGGGTGCTTCTACTAAAAACTGAGCAAAGGGTCTGAATACTTAGGACCATGTGGTATTTCAGTTTTTCTTTTTTAATAAATCTGCAAAAATGTCAACAATTCTGTGTTTTTCTGTCAATATGGGGTGCTGTGTGTACATTAATGAGGAAAAAAATGGACTTAAATGATTTTAGCAAATGGCTGCAATATAACAAAGAGTGAAAAATTTAAGGGGGTCTGAATACTTTCCGTCCCCACTGTATGTATATATCTATATCTCTATATATATCTATATATATAGATATATATATATATATATATATATATATATATATATATATATATATATAGATATTTTATATATAGATATATATCTATATATATCTCTTTATATATCTATATATATACATCTATATAGAGATCGCTCTCTCTCTTCCTGTCTCTCTCTCTCCATATATATATATATATATATATATATATATATATATATATATATATATATATTTATTTATTTATTTATTCTTTTAAACGCTTCTAAGCGCAAGCGCAGCAAAACCCTGCTAAACGCGGCATGTAAACGCAGCAAAATGGATGTTTTAAACGTGGGTTACTATTTGTCAAGTTAAATCATTCAGAAGAGGTTGTAAAAACGTCCCGTGTACATGAAGCCTTACAAATACAAAAAAAAGTGTAAAAAAAAAAAAAAAAAAGTTAAAAAATTAAAAAAAAAAAAGCCAAAAATAGTTGGCGTTTTATTGTTCTTCTCTCTCTCTATTCTCTCTCTATTGTTCTCTCTCTATTGTTCTGCTCTGTTTCACTGTATTTTATAACTGCAATGTTTTAATGTTACTAGGTTTTATCATGTTTACTTTGCAGGTATGTAATTCTTTTATAGTTTACTGTGTTTTATTGTTAACTATTATTTTCTTTGTAGGTACGCCATTCAGCTGCAGCACTGATTTGTTTATCTTGACAGCAACAGCGTTTGCTCTCACGATACGTAAATCAGCGACTCCAGCGCTGTAGGAGGTGATTTCACCACAACAGTTAAAAAAAAGAGCATATATGCCAAAGCATGGGGGCAGGGGTGGAGGGGCGATTTGCTCTTAACATTAGGGGTGGATTGCCCCAATGCTTCAACATTTTTTTAATTGCAATCTGTGCCTAAAAAATATAAGTTGTTTTATTGAGTTAATGTGTTATTGTTTTCAGGTACGCCATGTAATTCTTTTATACTTTACTGTTTACTGTGTTTTATTGTTAACCATTATTTTCTTTGTGGGTATGCCATTCAGCTTCAGCACTGATTTATTTATCTTGACAGCAACAGGGTTTGCTCTCACAATGTGTAAATCAGCGACTCCAGCGATGTAGGAGGCGATTTCACCACCACAGTTAAAAAAAAAAGTGGTGCATGTATTCCCAACATTAGAAGTGGATGGATGCAGGGCCGTATTCTAATGGTGGGCATACCCACCGATCAATGTCTTTTTTTCGTTCAGTCCACAGGCTGCATGAAAAAAAAGAACATTACAATATTTGCCCAACAAGGACCAGCAACGTACTGGTATGTTGCTGGACTTTGAGTGGTTATACCAGAATGATGCCTGCAGGTTTAGGTATCATCTTGGTATCATTCTTTTCAGCCAGCAGTCATCTTTCATGTAAAAGCAAAAAAAAAAACACACACCCCTGCCCCCCCAGTTCTCGCACGCAAAGGCGAACACAAGCGTCGATCTTGTGTCATATGTAAACAGCAATTGCACCATGCATGTGAGGTATCACCGTGAATGTCAGATTGAGGGCAGTAATTTAGCAGTAGACCTCCTCTGTAAATCTAAAGTGGTAACCTGTAAAGGCTTTTAAAATTGTATGTAGTTTGTCGCCGCTGCACAGTAATGCGCAATTTTAAAGCATGTTGTGTTTGATATCCATGTACTGGACATAAGATCATCTTTTATATTTTACCAAACATTTGGGCGATATTGTGCTTTTTAGTGCATTAAAATTCAAAAAAGTGTTTTTTTTCCAAAAAAATCGCGTTTGAAAAATCACCACGCAAATACTGTGTGAAAAAAGAAATTTCAACACCCACCATTTTAATGTGTAGGGCCTTTGTTTTGAAAATGTTATAATGTTTGGCGGCTCAAAGAAATTTTCTAGCAAAAAAAAATATTTTTTCATGTAAACAAAAAGCGTCAGAAAGGACTTTGTCTTCAAGTGGTTAGAAGAGTGGGTGATGTGTGGCATAAGCTTCTGATGTTGTACATAAAATACCAGGACAGTTCAACCCCCCCCAAATGACCCCTTTTTGGAAAGTAGACACCGCAAGCTATTTGCTGATAGGCATGTTGCGTCCATAGAATATTTTATATTTTGCCACAAGTTTCGAGAAAATTACAATAATTTTTTTTTTTTTTTCACAAAGTTGTCACTAAATGATATATTGCTGAAACATGCCATGGGCAAATGTGAAATTACACCCCAAAATACATTCTGCTGCTTCTCCTGAGTACTGGGATACATGTGTGGGACTTTTTGGCAGTCTAGCTACGTACAGGACCCCCAAAACCAATCACCGGCTTCAGGCTTTCTAAGGGTGTAAAAAGGATGCAAATTTAGTTCTGGAACAGCATTGCATGACCACGCAATTACCAGTTAAAGCAGCGCAGTGCCAAATTGTAAAAAGTGCTCTGGTCGGGAAGGGGGTAAAACCTTCCGGGGCTGAAGTGGTTAAGAAAATGTATTATTGTCTGGGGGGAAAGTTATATGGCCTGACTAGTTAGATAAAGTGATCTAAGGGATTGTTATGCTGATATAGGGGACCCTAATGTGTTTTCATATAGGTATTGTTAAAAATTGGTAATAAAACAGTTAAGGTCTAAATCTATTTTCATGCCTTCTGGTTGGAGAGTATTCAACGGAAATATCCATTTTGTTTCATTCTGTGAGATTTTTTTCTTTTGGTTGTTCCCTCTCCAGTGTCCTGTAATTTTGGTTATTCCATAGAAGGTCATGACTGATTGATCTCTTTGGTGATATTCTCTGAAATGTCTTGAGATGCTATGTTTTGTGAAACCTTTCTTTATGTTAATGATGTGCTCCCAGAATCTGACGTATTATGTTCTTCCTACATACTGTAGCTGCCATGGGCATTCTTTCTTTCATGTCGTGTCTAATATTGATGGGATGCGGTGCTCATAAGATCTCCTGTGACCAACCTTTCTTGTGCTATTATTTGTATGTAAATATTTATTAGGTGGGAAAATTATGTTTACAGCACTGGGAATTTGGCCACAATACCCTACAGTTTAACAGTTTATATGGTATAACATTATTATTTTGAATTGTTTTGCACTATATAAACATTTACAGCACTGGGAATTTGGTTGCAACATTTTACACTTATATGATGCACCGCCAAGTAAGATACCTGTGTACACAGTACTGCAAGGGTGGCGGGGCAGGTCGGGGACTCAGAAAGCAGCTTTCCCCGGGGGGTGTGGTCGGCTGCCGAGAGGATGGTCCCAGGCTGAGCTCTGGGGTAACAGGCTCCCTGTAGCTTAAATAAAGTGACAAAAATAACTCCTGAGGGCACAATTAAAGCCCGAAATCAGCGGAGAACATCCTAGGAAGATGGGGAATCGAAAAAATAAAGAAGGACCCCGCAAATTAGG
Source organism: Lithobates clamitans (assembly GCA_037952925.1). Taxonomy (NCBI): domain Eukaryota; kingdom Metazoa; phylum Chordata; class Amphibia; order Anura; family Ranidae; genus Lithobates; species Lithobates clamitans. Next base: position 7,252,331 of record JBBGZY010000497.1, read on the forward strand.
CGAATTCAAAAGCCTGGCCGGGACACAGAAGATTAAATATGGCGCTGGTCCCTCCTCGCCTCACAGCAGCACAAAGCAGCAGGATACCAGCGCTGAAGGAGACATGGAGACACACATGGAAACAGTCTACAGCTCCAGGTTGACATTAATAGCCCCATAAAAAGGAGAAGAATTTCATCCTCTGAGGAAAATGTGAGTGAAACTCCAAATGAACATAATAGTATACTGGGAATTAACCCCTATGATGCAAAACTAAATGCAATGCCTACCACAGATCAACCCATATCAGATTCCACAACAGTAAACGATAGTAAATTGCCTCAGGAACTGAACTGGGGAATTTTCCGTTCCAAGTTTAACTCTTCACTCACGTTATTACCCCCCCCCCCCCCGAGACAGTACAAATCTCTGTACATAGGAATTTATATATTTCCTCCATTTATTATTCTGTTATAAATATGATTTATGGTTTACATTTTTTTTCACTCAGTACCATACAAGGTACAATACTGCCATTTACTGGATTAAAAGGAAACCAACTCTGTAAGTACCAATGTCTCTTTACCTCATTCATGGAATCTACTAATGATTAGGGCTGCAACTAACGATTATTTTCATAATCGATTAGTTGGGCGATTATTGTTTAGATTAATCGATTATTCGGTTAATAACCTTAAAAAAAAGTGTGGTGTAGAATTTAGTTTAACCACTTCCCGCCCGGTCAATAGCATATTGAAGTCCGAGAAGTGGTTGCATTATCCTGACTGGGCGTCATATGACGTCCAGCAGGATAACATGCCGGTGATCGGGGACTGTGTGTGTCCCTCGGACAGAGCGCTGTTGGCTGTTTACCACGTGATCGGCTGTGTCAAAGTCACAGCCGATCACCTGTCACAACAAACACAACAAAGGCATGCGGAGCAGGGATCGAGGAAGGCGAGTGTCCCTTGGACACAGGGCTTCCCCGATTAGGGTAAACAGCCAATGAAATTGGCTGTTTACCATGTGCCCGGCTGTGTCCAATCACAGCTGGTCACAAATGTAAACATTGAGGAGCCGTTACCATCTGATCCCTGCTCTCTCCCCACACACCAATCGTGTGAGGAGAGAGCAGGGATCAGTGAGTGAAATCAGTGTCTGTCTGACTTATTGTATGGTACTGTGCACAACACTTCCCCCCCAATAAAGAGGACCTGTCACACAGCCCAGCCAATCAGCCCATCTGTCAATCAGCCCATCTGTCAAGGTGGTGGTGGTACAGGTGGTGATGGCGGTACCGGTGGCGGTACGGGTGGTGGCGGTACCGATGGCGCTACAGGTGGTGGTACCGATGGCGGTACGGGTGTAGCCCATCTGTCAACCAGCCCATCTGTCAATAAGCCCATCTGTCACAGGCCCACCGCCATCGGTACCACTACACAGGCTACCAGTACCGCCATTGGTACCACCACCAGTACCGCCACTAGTACTGCCATCAGGCCCACCATCTATACTGCCACACCCCCTTCTACCAGTATCGCCACTAGTGCCGCCATCGGTACCACCACCACCCGTACCGCCGTCAGTACCGCCATCAGTACCACCACCACAGTACCGCCGTCAGTACCGCCATCAGTACCACTACCACCTGTACCGCCATCACCACCTGTACCGCCAGCACCACCTGTACCGCCATCGGTACCACCACCACCCGTACCGCCACCGGTACCGCCATCACCACCTGTACTGCCACCACCACCTGTACCGCCATCGGTACCACCACCACCCCCCGTACCGCCATCGGTACCACCACCACCACCCGTACCGCCATTGGTACCACCACCTCCCATACCGCCATCTGTACCACCACACAGGCCCGCCACTAATACCTTAATCGGTACCACTACCACCAGCAGTACCATTACACAGGCCTGCCAATAAGCATTGCCATAATGTCCCAAAGGGTTTACACACCTGTGGAGGCATATGAGATTCTTGCCATGTCAGATGATGAGAGCAGCGGGGAGCTCCCATCATCTGATTCTGGTTCAGAATACGAGCCAGTGGAGGATAGTGGATCAGAGTCAGAGTCTGCGGAGGAAACCGTCCCTCCCAAAAGAATGAGATCAGGACCAAGATCAGAAATCTGCCCACCACCAGCAGTGCCAGACCCCAGGAAGAGGAGCCCAGTACAAGTACTGGAATTACACCCCCAACCCGAAGAACCCAGCCCCAGTCCTACCTTTCCGATGCCCTGGCAAACCCCTTATGGTTGCCTGCCAACTCAGAATCCGCTATCATCCCCCCTGTCACCGCACAGCCAGCTGTGCAGCCCGACACTAGAAATTTTTCTCAATTCGATTATTTTTCTTTATTTTTCCCACAAGATTTTCTGCAGAATATGGTGGATGAAACTAATTCCTAAGTCCATGCATATTGGTCCACCAACCCCATCCAACACATGCCCATATATTCCGCTGTCATGTCCAGGACAAGATATGATTATGATTATGCGTTTTCTCCACTTCAATGACAATTCACAGTGCCCTCCCTGAGATCATCCCAACCACGACAAATTGTACAAGATACGCCCCCTAATCAATTTCTTTTCCCCGCAATTTAGAGAAGTTTTCATCTCAGACCAAAAAATTTGTGTGGACGAGTCCCTCATACATTTCACTGGCAGACTGCACTTCAAGCAGTATATACCAAACAAGAGAGCCAGGTATGGGCTGAAATTAAATAAATTATGTATTTGAGCAACTGGATACGTCTTCACATTCCAGATATACGAAGGCAAAGACTCCCAGCTCCAGCCCCATGACTGCCCCACATATATTGGAACCAGTGGGAAAATTATCTGGGAGCTGGCATACCCCCTGTTTGAAAAAGGATATCATTTATATGTCGACAACTATTATACCAGCCTGCCCCTTTTTCATCATCTTTACAGCAAAAAAAACCCCGGCCTGTGGTACCTTCAAAAAAAAAAAAAAAAAAAACGTAAGGGGTTCCCACAAAATCTGTTGACAAAAAATTGCAAAACAGAGAATCGGCGTTCATGAGGAACGAGGAGGTGTTGGCCATGAAGTGGAGGGACAAGAAAGATGTCCACATCCTCTCTACCATCCACAATGACAATGTGGTGGAGATCCAAAGAAGACACGGCCCCATTGTAAAGCCCGAATGTGTCCACGACTACAATATGTATATGGGGGGTGGATTTAAACGATCAGATGCTACAGCCCTATTTATCAACCAGAAAGTCCGTTATTGGTACAAGAAAGTTGTGTTTCACCTGTTTCACATGGCCCTTTTTAATTCGTTTGTCTGCTACCAAAAAGCAGCTCAAAACCAACAAATCACCTACCTCAAGTATATTGAAGATATTGTCACAGCCCTCATTTACCAACAAGGTCCCGCCCCAGGAAGCATTCGCTCTGATATCGTGAGTCGACTTCACGAGCCACACTTTCCCTATAGCATTCCCCCCACAGAATCTGGAAGAAGATGCCAAAAGAAATGCCGTGTATGCAGCAGAGGAGGAGTAAGAAGAGATTCCAGCTATTATTGTCCCCAATGTCCCTCCCAACCTGGCCTGTGCATCGGAGATTGCTTCAAAAATTATCATCCATCCATCCAATATTAGTTCCCTTTATTATTACCAGACTGCCACTTTTCTGACTTCTATGTGCACCAACCTCAGCCTGTTTACCGACGATGCCTCTGCCTGCTGATTTAAACCACGTTTCTGACTTCCATGTGCACCAACCTTGGCCTGTTAATCGACCATGTTTTTGCCTGCCACTTGGACTGATCTTTTGGCCATCTACTTTAGTACACAGGGGTCTCACATATGTGAGGGGCTTCAGAATAGCGTTCTGAGTAGAGAAAACCAGTTTTTTGTCTTCTGTGCTCCCAGAACAGGGTCTGGTTGCCCGGAGGCTTCAAAGCGATTTGGGTGGGAGAAGCCTCTACCCCTGTCCCCCAGGCCCTAAGCTTGATGGTCCTTCCTGCTGCCTGGACCAATACTTTGGCTGTGCTGACCATCAGGGATGAGCCGAACAGCCCCCGGTTCGGTTTGCACCAGAACCTGCGAACGGACCGAAAATTCGCACGAACGTTAGAACCCCATTGACGTCTATGGGACTTGAACGTTCAAAATCAAAAGTGCTCATTTTAAAGGTTAATGTGCATGGTATTGTCCTAAAAAGGGTTTGGGGTCCTGGGTCCTGCCCCAGGGGACATATATCAATGCAAAAAAAACTTTAAAAAACGGACGTTTTTTCGGGAGCAGTGATTTTAATGATGCTTAAAGTAAAAAAAAAAAAAAAGTGAAATATTCCTTTAAATATCGTACCTGGGGGGTGTCTATAGTATGCCTTTAAAGTGGCGCATGTTTCCTGTGCTTAGAACAGTCCCTGCACAAAATGTCATTTTTAAAGGAAATAAAGTCAATTAAAACTGCTTGCGGCTTTAATGTAATGTCGGGTCCTGGCAATATGGATGAAAATCAGTGAGACAAACGACATGGGTACCCCCCAGTCCATTACCAAGCCCTTTGGGTCTTGTATTGATATTAAGGGGAACCCCCGCACCCAAATTAAAAAAGGAAAGGTGTGGGGCCCCCAGGCCCTATATACTCTGAACAGCAGTATACAGGCGGCGCAAACAAGACAGGGACTGTAGATTTGTTGTTAAGTAGAATCTGTTTGTAATTCTGAACTGGTACATTTTTAACGTGTTTAGCTCCAGCCAAAAAATCTATTTTAAGTTTTTTGGAAAACATAGGGAAGGGTTATCACCCCTGTGACATTTGTTTTGCTGTCTGTGCTCCTCTTCATAAAATTTCACCTCACTTTTTGTCCCAATGACAAATGTTTTTTGAAAATTTGGGTTTTTTTTGTGAAACAAGGATTGGTGATAAAGCATCAGTGGAAAGGAGAAATGTTTTTCCCATATTAACTCTTACAGGAGAGAATTTCCCTTCCTAGGGGTAGATTTCATCTCACTTCCTGTTGTCTCCTTCCGTTTGCAAGTAGGAGTCGTTTGTAAGTTGGATGTTTGAAAGTAGGGGCCTGCCCTATATACTCAGCAGAAATTTGGGCCTTAGGTGTTGTTGTGGCCACAGCACTGTAAGCCCTCACAGGGCCCTGCTGTGAAATATTAGATCAAGAACTGTAATTACATGCCCCTGTTGAACAGGGGCTGAAAAATTGGGCCTTAGGCAATGGTGCTGGTGCCACAACACTGCAACCCCTCACAGATACTCTAGTTGGAACGCAGGAACGAGCCCTGCTGCAAAGTATTGCATCAAAAATTGTAATTACAAGCCCTGTTAAACAGGGGCTGAAAAATTGGGCCTTAAGGCACTGGTGCTGGTGCCACAACACTGCAACCCCTCACAGATACTCTAGTTGGAACGCAGGAACGAGCCCTACTGCAAAGTATTGCATCAAAAATTGTAATTACACGCCCCTGTTAAACAGGGGCTGAAAAATTGGGCCTAATGCCCCGTACACACGGTCGGACTTTGTTCGGACATTCCGACAACAAAATCCTAGGATTTTTTCAGACGGATGTTGGCTCAAACTTGTCTTGCATACACACGGTCACACGAAGTTGTCGGAAAATCCGATCATTCTAAACGCGGCAACGTAAAACACATAAGTCGGGACGATAAACGGGGCAGTGGCCAGTAGCTTTCATCTCTTTATTTATTCTGAGCATGCGTGGCACTTTGTCCGTCGGTTTTGTGTACACACGATCGGAATTTCCGACAACGGATTTTGTTGTCGGAAAATTTTATAGTCTGCTCTCAAACTTTGTGTATCGGAAAATCCGATGGAAAATGTCCGATGGAGCCCACACACGGTCGGAATTTCTGACAACACGCTCCGATCGGATATTTTCCATTGGCAAATCCGACCGTGTGTACTTGGCATTAGGCACTGGTGGCGGCGCCCAGAACCAAAAATGTTATTACAAGCTATCAGCATGATCATTGAGGAGGAAGAGGATAATTACTCAGGATAGTCACTCAGCATCAGCATAGGCAGTCTTTGAAGGGATCTGAGAGTTCAAAAAAAATTATTCGGTTTTTTATGAAGGTCAGTTGATCGACCGAGTCGATGGACAGACGCACCCTGTGATCGGTTACAAAGCCTCCAGCAGCACTGAATGTGCGTTCCGAAAGAACGCTGGATGCAGGACAGGCCAGTAGCTCAATTGCATACTGTGCAAGCTCTGGCCAGTGATCCATCCTCAAGACCCAGTAACCCAGAGGATTTTCGGTAGGAAAGGTGTCCAAGTCAGATCTTGCCCCTAGGTATTACTGCACCATGTAAAACAGACGCTGGCGATGGTTGCTGGAACCGATCATACCTTGGGGCTGCGGACTAAAAAATTGTCTGAACGCATCGGTCAGACGGCCACCTTCTCCACCGCTCCTTCTTTGTCTGACCGAAGCCTCAGCAACATGTTGTTCAGAAACAGGAGTTTGTAATCTCCCAGTCTCTGGGAATGCGTTGCACAGATCTTTCTGCAAGGCCTCCCGAAGATGGTTCATCCTCTGCTCCCTCTGCGACGGCAAGATAAGGTCCGCAACCTTACCCTTGTAGCGTGGATCAAGGAGGGTTGCCAGCCAGTATTGGTCCTTCTTCTTGATACCACGAATACGAGGATCCTTACGCAGGCTTTGCAGGATCAGGGTGGCCAGCGTAGGTTTGCTGAGGCATTCGGTCTTGAGTCCTCTGGGTCACCAAGGATGACATGGTCCGCAGCCACCTCCTCCCAGCCATGTGTTTCTTGGGACTGATCCCTTAAAGACTGCTGCTGATGCTGAGTGCCAGGCTCCACCTTCATACTGACACAATCCTCCTCCTTGTCCTCTTCCTGTGTGTTCGGCGGGCACGCAGGAACACTGTCTGGATAAAGGGGGCCTTGAGAGCTAAGGAAGTCCTCCTCTTCCTGCCTCTGTTCTGCCTCAAGTGCCCTGTCCATTATTCCACGCAGCGTGTGCTCCAACAGGTGGACAAGGGGGACAGTGTCATTGATGCATGCACTGTCACTGCTCACCATCCTTGTGGCCTCCTCAAATGGTGACAGGACAGTGCATGCATCGTGGGGAAAAAAAAACAAGCTCCCCTGACCCTATCCTGGTGCCATAGTCGCACAGGTACTCATTGATGGCCCTCTGCTGCGTGTGCAGCTGCTGCAGCATGGCCAACGTTGAGTTCCACCTGGTGGGCATGTCACAGATTAGGCAGTTTTGGGCAGGTTAAACTCCTTTTGGAGGTCTGCCAGCCGAGCACTGGCATTATATGACCGGCGGAAATGCACATAGACTTTCCTGCCCTGCCTCAAGACATCCTGTAAGCCCGGGCACCTGCCCAAGAACTGCTGCACCACCAAGTTAAGGACGTGAGCCAAACAGGGCACATGGATCATTTGTCCCTGTCGGAGGGCAGAGAGGAGGTTGGTGCCATTGTCGCAAACCACCATTCCTGCCTTAAGTTGGCGTGGCGTCAACCACCTCTGAACCTGCCCATGCAGAGCTGACAGAACCTCTGCCCCAGTGTGGCTCCTGTCCCCCAAGCACACCAGCTCAAGCACCGCATGGCATCTTTTGGCTTGCATACTTGCGTAGCCCCTTGAACGGCTACGGAGCACCGCTGGTTCCGAGGACAAAGCACAGGAAGAGGCCATGGAGGAAGAAGAAGAGGAGGGGGTGGAGGAGAGAGGTGTGTCACAAGCATTAGTAGTGGCATTTTGGAGGCGTGGTGGCGGAACAACCTCCAACACTACTGCACCTTGTCCTGCATCCTTCCCAGCTGCCAGCAGAGTCACCCAATGCGTGGTGAAACTTAGGTAACGTTCCTGTCCATGCCTGCTGGACCATGAGTCAGCGGTAATATGCACCTTACCGCTGACCGCCCTGTCCAGCGAGGCATGGACATTGCCTTCCACATGCCGGTAGAGAGCCGGAATCGCCTTCCGTGAGAAAAAGTGGCGTTTGGGTACCTGCCACTGAGGAACCGCACATTCCACAAACTCACAGAAGGGGGCAGAGTCTACCAACTGAAAAGGCAGCAGTTGAAGTGCTAGCAATTTTTCCAAGCTAGCATTCAACCGCTGGGCATGTGGATGGCTAGGAGCGAACTTCTTTCGGCAGTGCAGCAGCTGGGGCCGGGAAATTTGCCTGGTACAATCTGATGTCGGTGTACCGAAAGCAGATTGCCCACAAGTATTTGGCTGTGACACACCTAATTCTACACCTTCATTCCTCTCAGTGCAGGTCTCAGAGAAGACTGAAGGTATAGTGGGGTTGGAGATCTCAGCTGATGAGGAGCAAGGAGAGGTCCTCTTTGTTCTTTGGTGTGGGTCTTTTAGATATGCTTCCCAACGTACTGCATGGCAGGTCAACATATGTCTGGTCAAGCATGTGGTGCCCAAGCGGGAGATGTTTTGGCCACGCGAGATACGCTTGAGACATATGTTGCAAATAGCAGCGGTGCGATCTGATGCACTCGTCTCAAAAAAGGCCCACAGCAAAGAACTTTTGGAATAACGCGCAGAGATAGCAGCGCCCTGCACATGCGGAGCTTTGGGGTGTGATGCAGTCAGTGTGCTGCCCTTAGGCTGGCCCCTGGAGGGCATCCTGCCTCGTTGGTGATGTGCCTCCTCCGCCTCTCTCCTATCAGGCACCCACGTTGAGTCAGTGACCTCATCTTCCCCTCCCTCCTCATCACTGGAGCAAACCTGGCAGTATGCTGCAGCAGGGGGAGCATGACTGCCAGATTGCTGTCCTTCTTGGGCACCCCCTCTGTCCGTGCTCACGTTACTGCCTTCATCTAGCTCAGTATCATCATCAGAGCCTTCTAAACGCTGGGCATCCTCCTGGAGCAGTTACCCAACACTGTGGTCAAACAGTTCGAGGGACTCCTCAGGAGGACATGGTGGGGCTAAGGAAGGAGTCACTGATGCCATTGAGCCGAGGGAAGAGGCCGCGTTGGCATCTGCTTTGCCAGACAAAGTACCCTGAGCATGGGTGAGAGAGGATGAGGAGGATGAGGACGGCTTGGTCATCCAGTCGACCAAGTCTTCCGCATGTTGCGCCTCAACACGGCCAGCTGCCGAAAAAAAGGCCAAGCGTGTCCCACGGCCACCTACTGGTGAGGATGCACCGTCTCCATGACCAGCACAGTTGCCTCTAGACACAGAGCCTGCTTGCCATCTTTTATTGGCTTGTGACTGTCTGCCTCTCCTTGTTGGCCTTCCAGACATACTAATGGCCTGTAGCTGCACTAAGCTGGAATATATATATATATATATATATATATATATATATATATATATATACTGAAACTGCAGCTAGCAAAATCAACTGCCTGCCTGTAGTATGAGAACACCACCAACCTTCTACAGGTAGCTTTAGGTGAACACTGTGCAGAGCTCGCAAAAAAATAACTTGTAGCTTATTTAGCTGCCTGCGGTAGTGATAGGATCAGGAAAACACCACCAACCTTCTACAGGTAACTTTAGCTGAACACTGTACAGAGCTCGCAAAAAACTAACTTGTAGCTTATTTAACTGCCTGCGGTAGTGATAGGATCAGGAAAACACCACCAAAATCCTACAGGTAGCTTTAGGTGAACACTGTGCAGAGGTCGCACTACACTAACTTGTAGTTTTAGCTGAACACTGTGAGGAGGACACAGTACATTAACTTGTAGCTTTAGCTGAACACTGTGCAGAGGTCGCACTACACTAACTTGTAGTTTTAGCTGAAAACTGTGAGGAGGACGCACTACCCTAACTTGTAGTTTTAGCTAAAAACTGTGCAGAGCTCACACTAAAATAACTTGTAGCTTTAACTGAACACTGTGAGGAGGACGCACTACACTAACTTGTAGTTTTAGCTAAACACAGTGAGGAGGATGTACTACACTAACTTGTAGCTTTAGCTGAACACTGTGCAGAGGTCGCACTACACTAACTTGTAGTTTTAGCTGAACACTGTGAGGAGGGCGCACTACACTAACTTGTAGCTTTAGCTGAACACTGTGCAGAGGTCGCACTACACTAATGCCGCGTACACACGGTCGGACTTTTCAGCTACAAAAGTCCAACGGACGCTGACGGACTAAAGCTGGCTGGTAATCCGATCGTGTGTGGGCTTCTCCGGACTTTCAACGTACTTTTTTAGCCTCAAATCCGACGTACTTTAGATTTGAAACATGCTTCAAATCTTTACGTCGTAACTACGACGGACCCCGAAGTCCGCTCGTCTGTATGCTAGTCCTACGGACAAAAACCCACGCTAGGGCAGCTATTGGCTACTGGCTATCAACTTCCTTATTTTAGTCCGGTGTACGTCATCACGTACGAATCCGTCGGACTTTTGTGTGGTCGTGTGTAGGCAAGTCTGTTCGTTAGAAAGTCTGCCGCAAGTCCGCCGCAAGTCCGCCGAAAGTCTGTTGGACAGGCTGTCGGACTTTTGTAGATGAAAAGTCCGACCGTGTGTACGCGGCATAACTTGTAGTTTTAGCTGAACACTGTGAGGAGGACGCACTACCCCAACTTGTAGTTTTAGCTGAACACTGTGCAGAGGTCACACTAAACTAACTTGTAGCTTTAACTAAACACAGTGAGGAGGACGCACTACACTAACTGTAAATAGTCTAGCTGCCTGACTGTGGTACTAATAGGATCAAAAGAACACCAGCAATTTTCTTCAGGTAGCTGTAAATACTGTAACAAGACAAGCCTGCCTGTCAGTAGGAAGCTAACAGGAACGGATCTAGCTAAACTGAATACAGTATATATATATATATATATATATATATATATATATATATATATATATATATATATACACACACACACACAACACCTGGGATACATATATATACACAATACACTGTAAGTGCAGCTAACTCACTGACTGTCCTGCCTAATCTATCTAACTTAAATCAAATGACACTGTCTCTCTGTCTATCTCTTTCAACGCCGGAACACACACTACACAGGGCCGCCGTGCAGGCGGCCCTATATAGTGTGGGGTGTGTACTAAATCCCCTGAGCCATAATTGGCCAAAGCCTCCTTGGCTTTGGCCAATTACGGCTCTCTGTTCAGACAGCGCTGTGATTGGCCAAGTGAATTATGGGCCATGACGCGCCATACGAATTTGGCGCGAACGGCCCATATCGTTCGCAATTCGGCGAACGGGCGAACAGACGATGTTCATGAACATGGGTTCGACTCGAACATGAAGCTCATCCCTACTGACCATATTGCTGCCTGTAATGACCCATGACATTATGGACCATGTTTCTTCCTGCTGTTTGGACCAATACTTTGGCTGTGTTGACCATATATCTGCCTGCTGCCTCTACTGACTTTGGACAGCATTTCTGCCGGGACACCTCTGCCTGCTATCTGGACCTGTGCTTTGGCTGTGCTCTGGCTGTGCTCTGGCTTTGCTGACAGTATCTCTGCCTGTACGAACTATGGACAGTATTCCTGCCTGTGGTCTGGATGATTGCTTTTGCTGTCGCTGACCTCATTCCTGCCTGCTGCCTGGACTGATGCTCTCCTCTGTGGACCACTGACTTCTAAAACCACAGGTAATCTTTTGTTATTTGGTATGTACCTGCTATGTGTTAGAAATATGAAGGGCCTTTAAAAATGTGATCTGTAGTCAGAAAATGATATGTGTAATTAATGCTGCTAGAATGCCTGGAGGTGATACTTGGATTTTGGGCCTCTGTATGTGGCCAGGCTGTGTAAAAGTCTCAAACATGTGGCATCGCTATACTCAGGAGGAGTAGCAGAATGTATTTTGGGGTGTCAATTTTGCTATGTACTTGCTATGCATTATAAATATCTTATAAAGGGACAATTTTGTGTAAAAAAACTGCATTTTCATTTTTTTTCCACATTTTCCAAAAACTTCTGGAAAAAAATGAACTGTTCAAAAGACTCATAATGTCTCATAGATTATACGCTGGGGTGTGTGCTTTCCAAAATGGGTTCATTTTGTGGATAATTCCATTGTTCTGGTGCTCCGGGGCCTTCAAAAATGTAATAGGTGGTTGAGAAATGAGATGTGCAATTTATGCTTGTAGAACGCCTGAAAGTGCTACTTCAATGTTGGGCCTTTGTATGTGGCCAGGCTGTGTAAAAGTCTCACATGTGGAATCGCCATACTCAGGAGGAGTAGAGGAATGCATTTTGGGGTGTAATTTTTGCTATGTACATGCTATGTGTTAGAAATATCTTATAAATGGACAACTTTGTGTAAAAAAAAATGCATTTTCATTTTTTTTTCACATTTTCCAAAAACTTCTGGAAAAAAATGAACTGTTCAAAAGACTCATTATGCCTCATAGATTATATGTTGGGGTGTGTTCTTTCCAAAATGGGGTCATTTTGTGGACAATTCCATTGTTCTGGTGCTCCAGGGCCTTAAAAAGTGTAATGCCCCGTACACACGGTCGGACTTTGTTCGGACATTCCGACAACAAAATCCTAGGATTTTTTCCGACAGATGTTGGCTCAAACTTGTCTTGCATACACACGGTCACACAAAGTTGTCGGAAAATCCGATCGTTTTAAACGCGGTGGCGTAAAACATGTACGTCGGGACTATAAACGGGGCAGTGGCCAATAGCTTTCATCTCTTTATTTATTCTGAGCATGCGTGGCACTTTGTCCATCAGATTTGTGTACACACGATCGGAATTTCCGACAACAGATTTTGTTGTCTGAAAATTTTATCTCCTGCTCTCCAACTTTGTGTGTCGGAAAATCCGATGGAAAATGTCCGATGGAGCCCACACACGGTCGGAATTTCCGACAACACGCTCCGATCGGACATTTTCCATCGGAAAATCCGACCGCATGTACGGGGCATAATAGGTGGTTGAGAAAGGATATGTGCAATTTATGCTTGTAGACGCCTAAAAGTGCTACTTCAATGTTGGGCCTTTGTATGTGGCCAGACTGTGTAAAAGTCTCACACGTGTGGTATCGCTATACTCAGGAGGAGTAGCAGAATGTATTTTGGGGTGTAGTTGCAATTATGCATATGCTGTGTGAGAGAAATAACCTGTTAATATGACCAGTTTGTGTAAAAAAAAAAATCTTAATTTTCCCAAGAATTGTGGCAAAAAATTACAACTTCAAAAAACTCACCATGCCTCTTAGAAAATACATTGGACTGTCTACTTTCCAAAAAGGGGTCATTTGGGGGTTATTTGTACTTTCCTGGCTTGTTAGTGTCTCAAGAAATGAGAGACCAAATAATATACACTAATTTGGGTTATTTTTACCAAAGATATGTAGCAGTATAAATTATGGCACAAATTTATGAAGAAAAATGACTTACTTGCAAAATTTTTACAATAGAAACTAAAAAAAAGTGTGTTTTTTTTCAAAATTTTCGCTGTTTTTTCACTTATATCACAAAAAATAAAAAACCCAGTGGTGATTAAATACCACCAAAAAAAAGCTCTATTTGTGAGAAGAAAATGATAAACATTTTGTTTGGATACAGTATAGCATGACTGAGTTATTGTCATTCAAAGTGTGAGAGCGTTGAAAGCTGGAAATTGGTCTGGGCGGGAAGGTGCCTGGTATTGAAGTATTTAATATGTAAAGTTTAAAAAAAGGAAATGTATTCTTAAATATCTCAATGCAGTGGTAAATATAAATTACCAATTTTATGGTTAGGGAGAAAAATCTCGAATCCACTCTGAGAATAAGACAGAGGCGATATACTGTATATACAATTAGAAGAGATATACTGTATATACTATTAGAGGATATATACCATTAAAGGGTGAATCTGGTAAATATCATCAGACTCAGAGATCAATTTTTTGTATTTAAAAAACAATGTCTTCCTTCAAAAAATGTAATTTTAAGAACGTTCGTTCGATTTTCTAAGCGTTAGTGGGGTCAAATCGATGTTCATTTTCAACCACGGTGACGGGAAAATTTAGAAATAATAGAAAACTTCTTGGTGAAAGGAATTTTCAGACAGTGTATGTGGTTTTCGTTCAGAAATTACATTCGTTTTAAAAACAGAATGTTAAAAACAAGTTAAAATTTCAAACATTCTTTCATTCAGCGAACGTACAAAGATTTTTCGTCTGAATATTCTTGTCTGAAAATTGACCATGTGGCCAGCATAAGGCTCGGTACACACCTATGTAGTTTGCTTTTAATCCTTTTCTGCAGTGCTTTTTGCTGTGAGTTTTGATTTTTGCACACATGATTTTGCTGCGATTTGCATTTTTTTTTGGACAATTTGTTGTTGGGCAAATTAAAAAACACAAATTGCTGCAAAAACGCATTACATGCTTTTTAGTAGCTTCTCCATTGAAGTATATTGAACCAAAAAAGCACTGTTTTGCATAAAAAAAAAAAAAAAGTCCCTGACCCTTTCCAAATACGCAGCGGCTGAAAAAAGCATAGATGTGAACGTGTCCCATAGGAAACCATGTAAATGAACTGTAGTGCGTTTTGCAAAAAGCACCAAAAAACACATAGGTGTGAACCAGGTCTAAGATGTTTAGTAACATAATGGGGTTAAAAAAAAAAAAATTAGCCCTTTAGATAATCACTACTGTAAGGGGTTCATTTTTTTACTGTAGAACTGTGAAAGTAATATTTACAGTAACGATTATTTGCTCTTTTTGTACTATAAAGGGCTCATTTTAGTTTTTTTTTTAACCCCATTATGTTACTGGCCGATTAATCGATTATGAAAATAGTAATCGATTAATTTCATAATCGATTAGTTGTCGTTTAATCAATTAGTTGTTTCAGCCCTACTAATAATATTCTTTATCGTTGCTTACAAACATTTCCATGGGTCTTAAACTAATGTTACTCAAAGCAAAAGGTCTCAACAGCTCATTTAAGTGAAAAGCTCTCTGGAATGACATATTAAAATTCCAAAGTGACATTCTATGCATTCAATGTGTGCGGGCTGGGTATATCTTGACCCCTCTGTCACAGTCTGGGTGCCATGGACAGGAGACGCTACACCTCATCACAGTTCTTTATCTCCCCTTTTGGGATACATGTAAGTCATCACAAGCACACCCTGCTAGCCAGTTTTTCTTTCTATTGTTTGGCTTTATAGCAATCGGAATTGACCCTGCAGTTTTTCACCTATTTTCACACCAGACCTTACTATGTTTTGGATGTAATTACACTTCCATCCCATTTTGTTTATCTGCACAGACTTCCGATTTTCAACATTACTAATAGAGATACCATTTTTTCTTCTCCATCTTAACTAGCATATTTTGATACACTGCATCCTTTTATTTTAGGTAGTTACTACTGGTGCAGCACCTTGTCTTACTATGAACACCAGCCACCTGGGTCTTTGTGTTCAGGGGGGCTCTGTGTATGTGCCCCGCTAGCACGCGGCCCTGGAATACCTCAACTCCCGGGACAGACATCTTTTTTGGCGCTGGCTCCATATCCACTATACCTCATTGCACTGACCCTATGTGGGTACTCAGGGTGGGCTCACCCCCCTTCCCTGGTATGATCAGTTATAATTAGATTAATAATATTTTATCATATCTTCTAGACGTCCCTGAGCATCTTCCCCTGATGAGTGTCTTTCACACGAAACGCGTCTGAAATTTGGGATGCAAGCACATATTTATAGCATACCATCAATTCAGAACATCTCTCACCTTCCAATTATGGTTTTACTGTGGTTTTTCTATACTTTTATTCCCTCCGCAAGTGCTGCGGTAATGTTATATGTACATATATGACATTTTTGCATGTATAATTCATCAATTGAGACCACTATGTGGCTCCAAGTTGATATATATTTGATGTACCCTTGATGTCAGTATTACATACGCACATACATATGTGCTTTTATATACTTATGAAATGATATATATTACAATGTCTTTTATATATGTGGTTTCTGTCATTGATGTTTTATGCATCCCGTCATGATCAATAAATATGTACTTTTTATCCAGTCACCTCCACGATGTCCATGGCCTCATTTTAAAGTCCCAACCTTCCCAGTTTAATTTTAAATTAGGGATGGAGGCACGCCACATATGTGCCTCACGCAAAGTCCCAATTCCCCCTCTCCTCTTGTTGCATTAGGGATGGAGGCCCATGGACAGGGTTGGCAGTGCCCCCCTGCCACCCTTGTGTGAGTTTTCAATGACCTGGATGGCAATGTACCATGTCCGGGTCTTGTACCTCTGGACACAGTTTTCTGGTGTCCACAAGATCATGCAGCACAGTTGCGCTGTGTCACCACTTTGGGATTAATATGCGGTTTGTGTGTGTCCAGGGCTGCTTTCATGTCTGATGCCTGGGAGCTGCGATGCACTCTGTGTGTCCCCTCCCGCCCCATTCGGGGCGGGGGGATTGCGTGTGTTTGGGGGGGTGGAGGGGCGCTCACAGCGCATTGGCGCCACACTTCCTGCCCCACGTTTGACGTCTTGTTTGGCGTCAAGACGCGGAGCATGAGTTCTTCCGTCTCAGCTGGTTCAGGTGGGGAACATGGGTGTCCCCAACAGACGGTGTCCGCCGTCTGCGTCAGAGCCCCACCTTTCGCCATGCCTGTGTGGCGCTGGTTTGGGGTCACCGTGCACATGTGCGGGCTGGGTATATCTTGACCCCCCTGTCACAGACTGGGTGCCATGGACAAGAGACGCTACACCTCATCACATCGCTTTATCTCCCCTTTTGGGATACATGTAAGTCATCACAAGGTCACCCTGCTAGCCAGTTTTTCTATCTACTGTTTTGCTTTATAGCAATCGGAATTGTCCCTGCAGTTTTTCACCTATTTTCACACCAGACTTTACTTGTGTTATGTTTTGGATGTGATTACACTTCCATCCCATTTTGTTTATCTGCACAGACTTCTGATTTTCAACATTACCAATAGATAGATACCATTTTTTCTTCTTCACCATCTTAACTAGCATATTTTGATACACTGATTATGCATCCTTTTATTTTAGGTAGTTATCACTGACGTAGCACCTTGTCTTAATATGAACACCAGCCACCTGGGTCTTTGTGTTCAGGAGGGGCTCTGTGTATGCGCCTCACTAGCACGCGGCACCGGAATACCTCAGCTCCCGGGACAGACATCTTTTTTGGCCCTGGCTCCATACACACTATACCTCATTGCACTGACACTATGTAAGTACTCAGGGTGGGCTCACCCCCCCTTCCCTGTTATGATCAGTTATAATTAAATTAATCATATTTTATCATATCTTCTAGACGTCCCTGAGCATCTGCCCCTGATGAGTGTCTTTCACACTAAATGCGTTGGACAGTTTGGGATGCAGACACATATTTATAGCATACCATCAATTCAGAACACCTCTCACCTTCCAATTATGGTTTCACTGTGGTTTTTCTATACTTTTATTCCCTCCGCAAGTGCCGCTGTAATGTTACATGTACATATATGAAATTTTTGCATGTATAATGCATCAATTGAGACCACTATGTGGCGCCAAGTTGATATATATTTGATGTACCCTTGATGTCCGTATTACATACGCACATACATATGTGCTTGTATATACTTATAAAATGATATTTACTACAATGTTTTTTATATATGTGGTTTCTGCCATTGATATGTTTTATGCATCCCATCATGATCAATAAATATGTACTTTTTATCCAATCACCTCCATGGCCTCATTTTAAAGTCCCAACCTTCCCAGTTTAGTTTTGAATTATGAATGGAGGCACACCACATATGTGCCTCAAAGTCCCAAATCCCCACTCTCCTTCTATGCATTCAAGAATCGCATTTTGCTATGAACAAAGCATTAAAATTCTCCCACCACAAATTCCCTCATATATTTGTATCCAACAACACCAAGAAAAAAAAAGGAGTAATATTGGCAATAAAAGATTCTGTTTCCTTCCAACCTCTAAACGTTAAGACTGATTCTCAAGGTCGGTACATTATTCTGGCAGCAACCATTGAAAACACAGACTTTATTATTGTCAATATTTATGTCACAAACAAAAACCCTCATCAATTTATTAAAAAAATTATAACGAAGGCACGTAAAATGCAAAAGGGTCAACTCATAATTTGCGGAGACTTCAACGCAGCTATGGATCAAGATATAGACACCTCTAATCAAGGACACAACAAAAGAATTGGACTAAATAAGATATTTTCTAATGAAGATTTGTATGATCCCTGGAGGTGTCTGCACTCCACTGAAAGGCACTATACATTTTATTCTCATGTCCACAACATTTTTTGGTCTGATCATGCTCCAATAACAATAGAAATTAATATAGGATTTCCCTGCACCAACAACCAAGTATGGATGAACAATACCTACATACTTTCCCAAGAGAAACATTTGTCCATGATAAAAGAAAACCTTAGAGAATTTTTTGTATTTAATGATACTGGTTTGAAAACAAGTACCACACTATGGTGTGCTCATAAAGCATTTGTTAGGGGTCTTTTAATAGTTCACCACAAATCAAATAAAGCAACTTACAAGAAATAGCTGATTCCTTCTCAGAATATTATGAATCTCTATATAACCTTAAAGTAGATCAATCCACCCCACAACCTTCACCCCAAAATATAGCTGACTAATTGGAAAATATCAACCTGCCAAAACAGACCCAGAAGATCTACAACAAATCAACAACCTAATCTCATTACAAGAAACTCAAAGTTATAAAATCCCTCTCTAAAAACAAAACCCCAGG
The DNA here is from genome assembly GCA_037952925.1 of Lithobates clamitans. Taxonomy (NCBI): domain Eukaryota; kingdom Metazoa; phylum Chordata; class Amphibia; order Anura; family Ranidae; genus Lithobates; species Lithobates clamitans. The sequence continues at coordinate 7,271,085 of JBBGZY010000497.1, forward strand.
TATAGATGGACTCTCAGGAGAATATTGCCAAACATTTAGTGAAATACTATCGCCTCATATGACCAAAATGTTCAAAAAGCATTATCTAGCCAATTCCCAAAAGAGATGTTAGAAGCATTAATAATTACCATCTCAAACCAGATAAAGAACCAACATCGGCCATAAATTACAGACCTATATCATTATTAAATGTAGACATAAAAATGTATGCTAAGATTATAGCCAATCGTTTAATAAATATAACATCATATCTCATTGGGCCCGGTCAAGTAGGCTTTGTTAAAGACAGACAAGCCCCTGACGGCACTAGAAGAATGGTGAATCTAATCAACCATATTGAAAATAACAAAACACCCGCTCTTCTGTTAGCTTTAGATGCTAAAAAAGCATTCGATAGAATGCATTGGCAATATATCTCCAAAACATTAAAAAAATTTGGCAGGAAAGGATTCATACACTCTGCTATTATGTCATTATATTCCCAACCCTCAGCAAAAGTGCTCTCCTCAGGATTAATTTCCAAAAGCTTAAATTTATCCAATGGCACTAGACAAGGATGCCCACTTTCCCCAATAATATTTTCCCTAGCAATGGGGACATTAGCTAAATATATAACACTAATCTGGATATCAGTGGCATAAAAATAGGACAATATGATCATAAACTGGGCCTTTTTGCAGATGACATCATCTTAACCTTGACAAACCCCGACATATATCTTTATAATGTTCACAAATTAATAGACCAATATAGTAACGTGTCCTATTATAAAATCAATCAAAATAAATGTTATATCCTACCCATGAACCTCCACAAAGCCCAAACGGAAAAACTTCATGAGAAATACAGATATAATTAAGACGAGACAACTATAACATATCTAGGTATAAAAAAACTTACATATCCTTCTTCCAAACCATATGATATAAATTTTCCAAAACACCTAGAACAAACTAATAATGATCTACACCAAATCCAAAAAGCTCAACTTTCATGGGACGAGAAAATAGCAGCATTTAAGATGCAAATATTACCCAAAATACTATATTATTTCCACTTCCGTTAACCTTCAAATTCTTTAAACAAATGAACACTGAATTAAAAAATTACATATGGATTGGAAAAAAAAAACAAGAGTAGCATTCTCAATACTAACTACTATCTTCAAAAAAAATGGCAATTTTGGATAAATAACCCGAGAGCCTCCAATTACTTAAAGAATAGCGATATATGATACACCAAGATATTACATTTCTTATAGACTCCTCTTCTTCTTTTCATTCCTAAAATTTGAATATTTGGTGACCAGCTTCCTATGATCCCACTTGGGGTGGGCGGTAGTGGGATATCAAACTTCAGATATTGTACCTTAAAGTTATTACTTCTTGTTATTCATTCCCCAATTTTTGTTATCATCTGTTCTATGCAATATGATAAGCAATACCAATTAATTGTATTAATTTATATTGGAATGTATTTTGTCAAAATAATAAAAATTTAAAGTTTAAAAAAAAGAAAGCAGCTTTCCCCATGCACAGCTCTGCCCATTACTGTCTGCTCCAGCAGACAGTTAGCTGTCATGGCTGTACTAGAATACTACAAAACATAGCAGCTGCCTGACCACACTTTTCAAAACTAGGTGGTGCTGCTGTGCTTATCCTCTTCCCTGCTGACAAGATTAGTGAGCGACACTGCTATTACATCACCTGCCAGCCTATAGGGGCAGAGCCTAATGCAAAATTATCATGGGGCCCCCATGCAACTGTGGCTCCTGGGCAGTGCCCAGGGAAGCCCATGTGGTTAGACCCTGTCACTGCCAGAATAAACTTGTCCCACAACAGGGTTTTGAAGTTCCTGCCCTTTTCCAGAGGTCCAGAAAAGGTCATAGAAGCCCAGCAGCATCTCAGCAGACAAACAGCCCATAGACCTGCTCATCGACCTGCTGGCTGTACCTATCCTTATCAGGCCTCTCTTTCAGGTGGATATATCCTGAGCACCCAAAATTGCTTTACTTGTCATTCTCCTTAAAGGGACTGCCACCCAAACTATGGTGACACATTTAAACAAACCACAAACTAAGTGAATCTGCGCTCACTAACAATAGATGGATAGTACTATAAACATGCTATTAAAGCAACAAGAAGGCAAAGTCCATATAGTTCATGTTGGAAGGCAACATGTTATTTCATAATACAAGAGGTGTTTGAAATATGAACTATGGCTATACCAAACCTTTGCATTCTTGGGGGGCATCTGGAATGTAACAAGTTGCACATCAAAGCTTTATAGCATATCAAATTATTCATCTGAAAGAAGTAAGGCTGAACAAAAGCTTGGCTCCTGATCGTCTGGTGTGATAACGCTATGCAAGCAAGCTTCAAAGAGGGCCATGACTGCCAGGATGATTGAAGAAGTTGGGTTACAAAGATCAAAGGATCAAAGGGCACTGAAGATTGACCCAGGACACATAGACATGATACATGGACAATGCTGCCCCTAGAGGCCAATACAGCAGGACCGACAGTAATATAATATTTTGAGGAGGCCTGCCCCATCCCATAAATACTTTGATTTGTCAAAGGTCTAGATGGGCCAACAATGGGGTTGGGTCTGGACGGTGTATGATTGAAGTATAAAAAGGGCTGACCGAGACAGAGCTCTCTCTGTTACCATACTGAGCCCGGCTGATGAGACCGTGTCTAGGGGACAACCTTGATAAGTATCTTTATATCTTTGATATTCTTTTGTTATATGCTCTATAGTATTTTCATGTTAACACTTTCCCATTTCCTTGGGAAATAAATAAGACGTTGTTTTATTAAGCAGTGTGTTTGTTTTCATAGCTAACCTTATATTATTGTGCTATCAACAGTAACATTATCAGAGTTTTAATAGACTAGCTAACTATAGGAATAGACAAATTAATACATATATGGAATAAATAGAGGGAATCCGTAACCATGTAAAAGTAAAGTGCAGCGCTAAAATATGAGTACAATTCTTTTGAATACAATGTACAAAAATAAATAAATGTCCATAAGGGGACCAATGTAGGTCCTAAGTGATAAACTAAAAAGTAGTCCAGTGAAATGAAAAAAAAACAATCCAGGTGTATCGAAACAATAATATTTTAGACTGTGTCACATAATTGGTGAAAATTGATACAAGATCCACCAAAGTCACCAATCGCTTACCGGAACAATTGAACTCAGGTGTACACCTAATGAATCAATCAAGCTTTTGTGAGGTACCAGGGATGGTTCAGGCTCACAGCAAAGGCTCAATCTCCAGGGGGTGTTCAGACCAGTGGATATCAGCAGATAGGACAATATATAGGGCAGACAGCCCAACCATTAGATATGGAAAGTAAAAAGGAGGGCACATAGCGTAATTCCGTATGGAATGAATGAAATTAAATCAGAAAATATAAAGGTTACACTCACATTTCCAAGGAAAAAAACAGCAACTTGTAAGACAGCGGAATCAGCTAGACTTCTGACGCGTTTTGCCTCAACAGGCATCATCTGGGGTGCTGTTCCACTGAATTTACTGTCTTTATATAATAAAATACATACCACCTTAATGATCATCAGCTCTGTCATCATTCTCTGTAATTCTGAATTCACTTCCGGGTACAGCCAAGATGGCGCCGCCGTTTGCATGTCAAGCCTTGTTCTGATGAACAGGAAGAGGAAGTGACAGGGATCTGAATAACAGGGCTAAACTAACCAAAAAAAAATGGTGCAGACGTTAGTGAAATCTAAAACAACCACTGACAAAACTGCATCAATATTGGCGGAGTAGTAATAGGTAACACATAAACATAAATCATCTAAAAACTATGTGAGGTTTAAAGAAAATAACTAAAACAAATAAAGTGAATGATATTTATTGCCGGAAAATAACCAAAAACATGGCGCCCTCCATAAAGGAGACATAAATCCCTAGAAGAACCCAGACAATCACCCCTTCTAGTGGGTGATTTGGTATTACCGGCACTCGTACATTGCCAATGTAAATGAGAAGTACGAGTTTGAAATATTATAGAGAGTGAAAAAAAATGACTACATATTAAAAAGTCAAATACAATGACGCTAACAACATCAAAAAAGATGAATAAATCCCAGAGCTGATGGTCATATTAGGATTCATAAAAATACCAGAAAAAAATAATAATAAAAAATAAGGAATTATGCAACAAAAAAACACAATAAAGTGAAAAAGCTCAGTAATCAAGAATATTGCAATAAAAATATTAAAGTTAAAAAATATAAAATATGCATATATAATATACATATAATATAAAAATCATATACCATAAGGCATATGGTTAATGAAAAAGAAGTGATAATATACAGATTGCACTCAGATAGTATCTGAAAACAAAGTAATTCGATTTGGAATCTTACGCTTGGTTAATAAAAGCGTTAATGTCCCACTAAATGTTTAGTCCAAAGGGGGAATAAGTCTGCAACTGGTGCATCCAGCATGTTTCCAGGCATGAAACCCCTCTGGTCATAGATCCTCCTCTCCACTGGGGGGTATACTTATCAATGATGACAAATTGAGAATCCATCGGGTCACGACTATGATGTTTCCTATAGTGTCTGGGTACATTATGTTTAAAGGGTGTGTCGCCACCCTTTATCCCAGTAATATGTTCACCTACACTCACCAAGAAAGCACAAATTGTGCGCCCCACATACTGTTTCCCGCAAGGGCAGGTGATCATATATACTATATGTTTGGTTGCACAAGTGCGAAACGATTTTATAGGGTAATCTCGACCTGTTACATTGGACTTCAATTCCAAACTCTTGTGTTTTCCACATGAATTGTGCTGGCACACTACTTATTTTTTACAAGGGAAATATCCCACCAAATGATGAAAAAATGAAGGACGTGTGGGAGGATCAATAACATTGGGGGCAATTTTACCACGTAAAGAGGGCACACCCCTGAAAATGACTTTTGGTCGTTCAGGGAGCACCGTTCCTAAGATATGATCATTTTTAAGAATGTCCCAATGACGATTGATGATAGTTTTAATTTCTCTATGCTGAACAGAAAAATTAGTGAGTAAAGAACATTTGTAGGAATCGTCTCATTCATGTGGGGGTTTTTCTACTAGTTGCAAACTCCTATCTATCTCTGCCACCTTCTGTAGTTCCAAATTTATTGACTTGGGGTCATAGCCCTTCTCAATAAATCTTTAAGGGTAGACGCTTGGACGAGATAGGTGTCAACATCTATGCAGTTCCTCCGCAGTCTGAGAAATTGGCTGCAAGGGACAGACTGTAACCACGACTGGTGATGACAGCCATCTAATGGTATAAAACTGTTGCGATCAGTATCCTTAAAGAATGTCTGGAACTTGAATTATCCTGCACGGATCTCTATCTCAAGATCCAAAAAATGAATACGTGAAGGACTAGATTCAAAAGTCAATGAAATACCTCTGTCGTTGTTATTGAGGGTTGTGAAAAAACCTTCTAGGGATTCTGGGGTGCCACCCCATTGGAGGAGAATGTCGTCTATATATCTTCCCACAAAACCAAAGAAGGTCTGTGTTCAGAATAGACGACATTCTCCTCCCATTTGGCCACAAACAAATTGGCGAGGCTGGGGGCAAATTTTGCCCCATAGCCACGTCCTTCAGCTGTAAAAAAAAATTCTTATCAAACCAAAAATAATTATGTCTGGTGGCAAATTGTAATAGTTCTAATATGTAATCACTCTGAAAAAAATTAGTGAGAGAATCCTCTCGTCTAAGAAAATGAGTAACTGCCTCAATACCCCTAGTATGGAGAATGCAGGTATACAAGGATACTACATCCGCAGTGGCCATTAGTAAATCACCTCGTATCTCTACATTCTCCAAAAGTTTGATTGTGTCTGTAGTATCCTTCAAATACGATGGAATACGCTTCACAATGGGTTGAAGATAATAATCAATATACCGACCGATGTGAGAGGTAACTGAATCTATCCCACTAATGATGGGACGTCCAGGAGGGTGGGAAGCATCCTTGTAGATCTTCGGTAAGTGATACATAATCAGTATTCTGTGTACAATCGGTACTAAATATGCCTTTACCCTTTTATTTAAACTCTGATCGTTAAAACCCTTAAGAAGCAATTTCTCTAAATCCCTTTTGAAACTTGCAGTGGGATTGCTAGGTAATTCCTTATAAGTATCTTGGTAGCTAAGAATCCTATACATTGTATTCAGCGAATCGGTTTTGTTTTGAATGACAATTCCGCCGCCCTTATCGGTCGGACAGACCACTAGATCTGTCACAAACCTGGTCGGAGTCTGAAATGACGAGGTCAGCCTCTCTTGTATCTCCGGCCCCGGTCCCGCTGAGAGTGGAGACAGAAGGAACCAGGGGACAGGAGGAACTCGAGTGCCTACAGATGTAGCCCTGGAAGTCTGAAGCAGACAACGTGACTCTTGGAAGGCAGGAAGTCGCAGCAGGTCGCTGGAACGAAGTTTCAGATACCCTGGTTGCAGAGTAGAGCCAAACAGGAAACAGGAGCATAGTCACAAGGAAAGCCAGGTTCGGTAGCAGGCGGGCAGAAAGGTACCAAGACATCAGGCAGGAGCAGGGTCAAATAGGAAGCTGGGATCAGGAAACGATAATCAGAAGTATACGGGAGTCCAGCAGCGAGGTCAGGAAAAGCCAAGGTTCAGCAACAGGTAAATAGGCAGGTAACAACAGGAACAGCTGAAGATCAGTCAGCATCTGTCTGGAGTCAGTGCGCCCCTTAAATAGGCTGTCTGGCGCCAAAGTAAAGCGTGGACACGCTCCCGCGGATGCACACACTGCTTTGCGCGCGCGCATTGGCGCATCTGCAATCTGCTGAGTTCTTTGTGCGGGCATGCGTGCGTGCGCGACTGCACCTGGAGCGCAATGACAGTTCTCTTACAAAATGCTTCCTATTGCATAATGATTTGAACCCTGCCATAGGGAAGGAATTGTAATATATTTTTTTGGGAGGGAGTTTTGCCAAATCCTTCAAAACTAGATCCTGAAAAATATTAACAGCAGGGGCTGCTGGCACAGGTGGACTAAACAAATAGGGATTGGTAATCCCTGAATGAACCATGCCAGGTGTAGTGGCCCTCTCAAATTGGTTTCAAGTATTGGAAACAATGTATCGTTGAATATTGATCTTCCTTACAAACATGTGAATGTCAATAAAGGTATGAAATTAGTCCAATTTACTCTGTGTGGTTAACTCCTTAGTGCTAAGATTAAATCCTTCTTTTTTTTTCTCCTCTGTTCTCCTACCCCCTCTGGAACCTCTCTTTGATCCGAAGGCCTTCTTTTTTCCTGAGGGTCCTGATGAAAACCCTGTTTGGGCTGGGAGTTATGATTATGTAAACTCTGGCTTAATGGTAGTCGATTATAATCATTCCTCCCATATGTTTGGTCTTCTTCATTGTAATTGTTATAAAGTAGAGTAAACCTATTATAAGTAGGGACCAAAGGATGATCATAGTACCAAGGATCAATATCATGGGGTGCCGGATAATCTCTGACCCACTAAGGGAAACCATTGTACCCATATCCTTCATGCTCGGGATGATTGGAATTTCTATAGTCCCGTTGATTACCTCAGGAGCAGCCTGGCCCCCCTCTTTTGTTATGATTGTTACCACCTCCTCTATATGGTTGTATTGGGGTATGGTAACTAGGGGTTCTACCCCATCTGTGGAACTGGATAACCCCTGTGTTCCTGTGGATTCACTCTAGGTGTGAGGAGGGGTCTAGGTTGTATATAGTTAGACTGGTTAATACCAGCCACACTATTGGCAGGATAAGTATTAGTTGCATCAGTCATAGCTGGTGCTACAAGAATAGTGGTGGTCATCATTGCTTTTTGCCACCCGAAAATCATTCCTGGACTTGTAATCTTCTGCATCACGGGAATAATTTTTGTGTGTTTTGTTTTTCTGATCCCTATCTTCCATTTCCAGGAAGGATTGGAGATTGGAGGAGAGGGAGTTATATTCTGCACTATTTTTAAATGTAAAAAGTTTATCCTTTAGTTCTTTAATTTCCCTATCCAAGACATGGAGTCTAATTGCTTTTTTGGAATTAAGAAATCCCAAAATGTTAATACCTGCCTCATTAAAATATAGAAATCTAGCAATCCCACTGCAAGCTTCAAAAGGGATGTAGAGAAATTGATTCTTACGGGTTTTAACGATCAGATTTTTATTAAAAAGGAAAAGGCATATTTAGTACCGATTGCACCCAGAATACCGATTATGTATCACTTACCGAAGATCCACAAGGATGCTTCCCACCCTCCTGGACGTCCCATCATTAGTGGGATAGATTCAGTTACGTCTCGTATTGGTCGGTATATTATCATCTTCAGCCCATTGTGAAACGTATTCCATCGTATTTGCAGGATACTACAGACACAATCAAACTTTTGGAGAAGGTAGAGATATGAGGTGATTTACTAATGGCCACTGCGGATGTGGCATCCTTGTATACCTGCATTCCCCAAACTACGGTTATTGAGGCAGTCACTCATTTTCTTAGACGAGAGGATTCTCTCACTAATTTACAGAGTGATTCCATATTAGAACTATTACAATTTGCCACCAGACATCATTTTTGGTTTGATAAGAATTTTTTTTACAGCAGAAGGGCGTGGCTATGGGGGCAAAATTTGCCCCCAGCCTCGCCAAATGGGAGGAGGCTGTCGTCTATTCTGAACACAGACCTTCTTTTGTGGGCAAGATATATAGACGAAATCCTCCTCTTATGTGATGGCACCCCCGGAATCCCTAGAAGATTTTTTTACAACCCTCAATAACAACAACAAAGTTATTTCATTGACTTATGAATCTAGTTCTTCACAAATTCATTTTTTGGATCTTGAGATAAAGATCTGTGCAGGACAATTCAAGTTCCAGACATTCTTTAATGATACTGATCACAACAGTTTTATACCATTAGATAGCTGTCATCACCAGTCGTGGTTATAATCTTTCCCTCACAGCCAATTTGTCAGACACCTATCTCATCCAAGCATCTACCCTTAAAGAAAGATTGATTGAGAAGTGCTATGACCCCAAGTCAAACAATTTGGAACTACAGAAGGTAGCAGAGATAGATAGGAGTTTGCTACTAGTAGAAACACGAGACGATTCCTACGAATGTTCTTTGCTCACTAATTTTTCTGTTTAGCATAGGGAAATTAAAACTATCATCAATCGTCATTGGGAAATTCTTAAAAATGATCACGACTTAGGAACGGTGCTCCCTGAATGACCAAAAGTCATTTTCAGGGGTGTGCCCTCTTTACGTGATAAAATTGCCCCCAATGTTATTGATCCTCCCACACGTCCTTAATTTTTTCATAATTTGGTGGGATATTTCCCTTGTAAAAAATAAGTAGTGTGCCAGCACAATTCATGTGGAAAACACAAGAGTTTGGAATTGAAGTCCAATGTAACAGGTCGAGTTTACCCTATAAAATCGTTTTTCACTTGTGCAACCAAACATATAGTATATATGATTACCTGCCCTTGCGGAAAACAGTATGTGGGGTGCAGAATTTGTGCTTTCTCTGTGAGAGTAGGTGAACATATTGCTGGGATAAAGGGTGGCGACACTAAACATAATGTACCAAGACACTATAGGAAACATAGTCGTGACCTCAAGGGTTCTCAATTTGTCATGATTGATAAGTATACCCCCCCAAGGAGAGGAGGAGCTATGACCAGAGGGGGTTCACGCCTGGAAACATACTGGATAGACCAGTTGCAGACTTATTCCCCCTTTGGACTAAACATTGAGTGGGACATCAACGCTTTTATTAATCAAGCATAAGATTCCAAATCAAATTACTTTGTTTTCAGATACTATCTGGGTGTAATCTGTATCTTTTTCATTAACCATATGCCTTATGGTATATGGTTTTAATATTATATGTATATTATATATGCATATTTTAAATTTTTTAACTTTAATATTTTTATTACAATATTCTTGATTACTGAGCTTGTGCACTTTATTGTGTTTTTTTGTTGCGTAATTCCTTATTTTTTATTATTATTTTTTCTGGTATTTTTATGAATCATAATATGACCATCAGCTCTGGGATTTATTCATCTTTTTTGATGTTGTTAGCATCATTGTATTTGACTTTTTAATATGTAGTCATTTTTTTTCACTCTCCATAATATATCAAACTTGTACTTCTCATTTACATTGGCAATGTACGAGTGCCGGTAATACCAGAAAATTCCACTGGATGGGGTGATTGTCTAGGTTCTTATGGGGATTTATGTCTCCTTTATGGAGGGCACCATGTTTTTGGTTATTTTCCAGCAATAAATATCATTCACTTTATTAGTTTTAGTTATTTTCTTTAAACGTCACATGATTTTTTAGACAATTTATGTTTATGTGTTACCTATTACTACCTCCGCCAATATTGATGCAGTTTTGTCTGTGGTAGTTTTAGATCTCTTTTTCACTAACGTCGGTGCCATTTTTTTGGTTAGTTTAGCCCTGTTATTCAGATCCATGTCACTTCCTCTTCCTGTTCATCAGAACAAGGCTTGACATGCAAACAGCGGCGCCATCTTGGCTTTACCCGGAAGTGAATTCAGAATTACAGAGAATGACAGAGCTGATGATCATTAAGGGGGTATGTATTTTATTATATAAAGACACTAAATTCAGTGGAACAGCACCCCAGATGATGCCTGTTGAAGCGAAACATGTCAGAAAGTCTAGCCGATTTCGCTGTTACTGTCTTACAAGTTGCTGTTGTTATCTTTGGAAATGTGAGTTTAACCTTTATAATTTCTTATTAAATTTCATTCATTCCATACGCTATGTGCCCTCCTTTTTCTTTCCATATCTAATGGTTGGGCTGTCTGCCCTATATACAGTATTATCCTATCTGATGATATCCACTGGTCTGAACACCCCCTGGAGATTGAGCCTTTGCTGTGAGCCTGAACCATCCCTGGTACCTCACAAAAGCTTGATTGACTCATATATACCTATCTGAGTTCAATCGTTCCGGTAAGCGATTGGTGACTTTGGTCATATTATTGTTTCAATATATCTGGATTTTTTTCCATTTCACTGGACTACTTTTTGGTTTATCACTTAGGACCTACATTGGTCCCCTTATTTTCACTTATGGACATTTATTTATTTTTGCACATTTTATTCAAAAGAATTGTACTCATATTTTAGCGCTGCACTTTACTTTTACATATTTATCTCTGCATTTTGAATCACTGCTGTGCTGGCTGCTATCCTTGCACTTTTGGACAGCGTGGTATATGTTTGCATATTTCACTTTGTTGGGAATCCGTAACCACCCTCGGATAATAATTATTTTAGCATTTATTTCAATTGGCACCCCAGATTTTATTACAGTCCATATATTGAAGGAGAACGATGGAAGAACAGGGGCCAAATGGATGATTCAACAGGTGGTAGTCAAAGGAACACACAAACTGGCAGCTCCTAATGAGGTATTACATAGGTACATATTTGTCCTAATGAGGACAAAATGAGGACAAAAATGAAAGGGTGTCAGGTTAATGGGAGTAAAAACAACAACAGATTATTTCATATCCACTTACATAAAAGAATCTTGCATGCAGTGTACAGAGGTGGTGCGGCATGTGATGGGCTGAAGGACGGCAGTCGACACAGGCACAGACCCACTGAGAGGGAAAAACGGAGACTGGAGGCATCAGTGGGCTCCAATACGCCACTGTCAGAATGCTTAGAGTCAGGACACCATCCGGAGAGGGTGGCCGCTCACACAAGCCAGGACCTGCCGTAGAAGATGCTGAAGTACCATCGGCATCTGCAGGCTCTCACACTCCCCTGTCGGGATGTCAAGAGACAAAAAACACAAAACAAGAATGGGGAAGAATTTATGCTGTCAAGCAAAATACCAGAACCAATCAGAGAGGAGGTGGGAGGAAAAAGATGGGATAGACGTAGCTGGGCTACTCAGACCAAGACTCACTCTAGAGCACTGCATACCTCAATGTCAGGCATCGATCTAATCATGACATGTGGGGCATTGCGAAAAAACAACAATTATAAAACTGGATAATTTAGAAGGAATCTGATAAAATTGTATGCATATAAACAAGGGGAGAAATGGGGATGGTAAAAAAAAACAAGAAAAATGGCAAAGAGAACAGACTATGGCAAACAGTCTAGCGAGAAGAATTTATCATTGGTGGGAAAAGAGTATATCGAGTATATCTATACAGTCCTCCAATCCACCCATATTGATAAATGGATTTAAAGCCATGTCAGCATAATGTACAGGGCCTTGAAAAAGTATTCATACCCCATGAACTTTTCCACAATTTGTTCATTTTGTTACAACCAAAAACGTAAAAGTATTTTATTGGGATTTTATGTGATAAATCAACACAAAGTGAAACATAATTGTGAAGTGGAAGGAAAATTATAAATGGTTTTCAAAATTTTTTACAAATAAATATGTGAAAAGTGTGGCATGCGTCTGTATTCAGCCCCCCACGTCAATACTTTGTAGAACCACTTTTACAGCTGCAAATCTTTTTGGATATGTCTCTACCAGCTTTGCACATCTAGAGAGTGAAATTTTTGCCCATTTTTCTTTGCAAAATAGCTCAAGCTCTGTCGGATTGGATAGAGAGCTTCTGTGAACAGCAATTGTCAAGTCTTGCCACAGATTCTGAATTGAATTTATGTCTGGACTTTGACTGGGACATGCTAACGCATGAATATGCTTTGATCTAAACCAATCCACTGTCAAACAGGAAAACATACAAAAACTCACTTAGAATCATTTAAGTCTGAACTTAAAACCCTAGTACAGTGGATGGTGAACCTTGGCACCCCAGATGTTTTGGAACTATATTTCCCATGATGCTCAACTACACTGCAGAGTGCATTAGCATCATGGGAAATGTAGTTCCAAAACATCTGGGGTGCCAAGGTTCGCCATCACTGCCCTAGTAGATCAGGCCTACAAAGATAAAGTCATCACCATAGGAGAATATATATTTTTGTATAAAGAGTTCTATAAGCACCCATACTTCTATCATCTACCTAAGGTGCATAAAGACCCTATCTTTCCCCCAGGAAAGCCAATCATAGCGGCTATGGATAGCCTCACGACTGGCCTGTCACAGTACGTAGATGCCTTCCTCAAACCGATAGTTCTGTCTTTACTGTCTTATGTCCGGAATCCTTCCCATCTACTGGACACTATTTCCCATTATACATGGGAAGAATCATACACCCGGCTTTCTTTAAATGTCACCTCATTATACACATCTATCCCGCACGAAGTTGGACTTACAGCCTTGGGACATTTTCTGGCCATAGAACCCAATCTACACCATAGACAGACCTAATTTATCTTAGAAAGCACATAATTCTGTTTGGAGCACAACTATTTTAAGCATCTGGGGGTTATTATCTCCAGATGCATGGCAGCACCATGGGGGCCTTTTTTGCGCCATGTTACGCCAATTTCACCATGGGTTGTGGGAGAAATTATGCATTTGGCGAAAGAACCCCTTGGCTGCCCAGATTATCTATTACATAAGATACATTGATGACATGATTGTCATTTGGGACGGTCCCCCATCTTCCATTGCTCCTTTAGTCGAATACTGTAATAAAAATGGCATGGGTATTTCCTTTACTGATGTGCTTGGTCCCACATATCTGATATTTCTAGATCTCGAGTTGTCTCATGTATAGTGTCACGGTACTACTTACAGTGAGCCCACAGGTGAGCAGGTGACACGGGATCCCCCAGGGTGTGGGGTCTAAGGGCCAGCTGGTATTCTGCCAGGGACCCCCTCACAAGGGTTTGGGCTTAGCTGCGTGTTGACCCCAGGTCACGACCCCTGGGTTCACCCTGCTCTCTAGGGAAGTACCAGAAGTCACTGTCAGACAAGGATGGATGGATGAAGCAAAGGAGAGCCGGATAGCGAGCCAAGGTCAGAGCGGGCTGCAGACAACGTAATCAGAACAAGCCGAGTCAGTACACAAGAGATCAGTTCAAGAGAGGTCAGGTTAAGGCAGGTTACACGAAGGGAGCTCAGAAACAAATGTTGCTCAAGCAACCAGAACTGGTCTGAGAGGGATTTAAATAGAGAAGCACATGAGGGGCTGGTCAGGAAGTAGCAGGAAGGAATCATATATTAAGCAACAGGTGAAGCCGGCGACACCCATAGCTACAGAGTGCAGCAGTGCTGAACACAAGCTAGTGGAACAACAGGTGCCAGCCGGCCTACAGCAGTAAAGGTGAGACACAGATCAGCTCCGCAGCTGATCTGTGACACATAGAGCCTTATTGTGTCCAAGACACATTTTAAACCAACCTCAGGCAACTCGTATCTTCATTTTGTGAGTTGCCATCACCCCAACTGGAAACAAAACATCTCAATTTTGTAGGATGAGAAAAAATTGTTCCTTGGATTGCGATTACTTTTCACAAGGAAAGAAACTCATTGACAAATTCCTTGACAAAGGATACAATTATGATCTGGTACATAGGGCCTTTTTGGAATGTCAAGCCCCCACCAATAAAGATGGAGATTTACCCTCGATAACCATTGCAGAGGTTAAGTTCATTACACAATATCATTATTCCCATAGTGAGATGTAAAAAGTTATCAGATGCCATTGGGGCATCCTTTTACAGGATCCCAAGCTAGCCCCAGTCCTGTCAGAAAGACCCAGGATCATTTACAGAAAAGCTAGGAGTGTAAAAAACATTGTAGCTCCCAGTAGGATTCCACACTCCATCACCACCACATCTAACTCTTTGGTTACTTTTTGTAATCTGGTTGGCATGTTCCAATGCAAAAAAATCAAATGCAAAATGTGCCCTTTTATTCAGCATCGCCAAAAGAGTTTTAGGGACTCTTTGGCCAAGACCTACCATTTGAAACAATTTTTCAGTTGCTCCACAGAATTTTTGGTGTACTGTATGTCTTGCCCCTGTGGCCTCCAGTATGTGGGCCATACCATTCGTTCTAGTAGAGCCCATTTTGGGGACCATATGAGGCTGATTGAATGTGGGTCGGAGGACTATAGCATCCCAAGGCACTTGCTTACCCATCACAATAAATTCACGAAAGGGTTGAGAGTCTGGGTGATAGAAACCATTTCCCCCTGCGACTCCCAAGTTGAGAGATTCGAGAAAAAATGTCAGAGACCTACTGGAGAGTTGAATGAGGAAATAGAAATCAATACTATATTATAAAAATACATTTTCTCTAACATTTGTACATTTCCTATTTTTCCCTCTCCTTCATTACCAAATAAGCCCCCGGACCACTGATTAAAGTGATGTACTGCCACTACGCACACCATGTGATTGGGTCACTGTATGCAGCACGACCTGTACCCATCATTGCAGCCTCACCGTGCCCACCATTGCAGCCTCACTGTGCCCAACATTGGAGCCTAACTGTGCCCCCATTGCAGCCTCACTGTGCCCACATTGCAACTTCACCATGCCCCACATTGCAGCCTCATCATGCCCCACATTGCAGCCTCACCATGCCCCAAATTGCAGCCTCACTGTGCCCCACATTGCAGCTTCACTGTGCTCAACATTGCAGCCTTACTGTGCTCAACATTGCAGCCTCACTGTGCCCATCATTGCAGCTTCACCATGCCCCCATTGCAGCCTCGCCGTGCCCAACATTGCAGCCTCACTGTGCCCCCATTGCAGCCTCCCTGTGCCCAAATTGCAGCTTCACTGTGCCCCACATTGCAGCCTCATCATGCCCCATATTGCAGCCTCACCATGCCCCACATTACAGCCTCACCATGCCCCACATTGCAGCCTCATTGTGCTCAACATTTCAGCCTCACTGTGCTCAACTTTGCAGCCTCACTGTGCCCCACGTTGCAGCCTCACTGTGCTCAACTTTGGAGCCTCACTGTGCCCCACGTTGCAGCCTCACTGTGCCCACATTTCAGCCTCACTGTGCCCCACATTGAAGCCTCACTGTGCCCCCATTGTAGACTCACTGTGCCCAACATTGCAGACTCACCAGGGTGGAGGAAGAGAGAGGGTGGCCGGCTCATGACTGGAGGAAGAGGAGAGCCACGGGGTCAACGAGCGGTATAGCATGCTGTTACAGCTTACATTGAAATTGCCTCCACTCTGCTCACCATCACACAGAGCCCCACCTCCTCCTAACCCCGCGCCTGTGATAAACAGAACACATCCCAGCACTGGGCCGCATTCTGTCCATCACAGGCGCGGAGGAGGCGGGGATGTGTGTGACCGCGAGCAGAGCGGAGGCTATTTCAATGTAAGCTGTAACAGCGTGCTTTGGTGTTCTCGTGGCTCTCCTCTTCCTCCATGCTCTCTTCCACCGGGGCGATCACTGAGAGAACGGCTCCCGATCAACCCCGCCCGCTGGCAGTGCTCGCCCCCCAACACCCAGGCAGCCCAGTTTACAAGCCCTCATTTTCCACTCGCAAAATGCGAGTAGGCGAGTGGTAAATTTGAGGGCTGTATATATTTTAATTGCAATATACACATGTGTGTGTACACATATACATTATGCTGACACGGCTTTAAATCCATCTATAGATATGATTGGATTGGAGGACAGTATAGATTTATTCTTTACCCGTCAATGATAAAGTCTTCTCGCTAGACTGTTTGCCATAGCCCGTTCCCTTTTTTTTTTTTTTTTTGCCATCCCCATTTCTCCCCTTGTTTATATGCAAACAAAATTTTATTGGGTTCTTTCTAAATTATCCGGTTTTATAATTGTTGCTTTTTCGTAATGCCCTAGATGTCACGATTAGATCGCTGCCAAACATTGAGGTATGCAGTGCTCTACAAACACAAAACGACCTTGTGCATTACCAAAAAACCTTTATTGGATAATAAAATCAGTAAAAAGAGGGCACTCACAAAGTAGCAACTGTAAATGATCCTTAAAACACAATGTTGAGCAGTGCGGACACATGCCGTATCACATCAAGGGGTATAAATCTGCATGCATTTCAGGGGCGCACCCCCTTCCTCAGAGCTATGCCCCCCGCCCCAAAGCACCCCCCATTTTGAGGGCATGTGGCCTAGTATGGTTCAGGAGGGGGGAGGCAGCTCGCTCGCCCACCCCCCCTTTCCTGCCAGGCTGCAGATAAGGATCTGGTATGGATTTGGGGGGGTTTCACTTTTTTTTATTGCTGGCAATGCTTTTTTTTTCATTCAGCTGTCAGCGGGGAAGAGCCCTTTGGCAGCTGATGATTCATCCATTGTTAAAGACGCAGCAGCCGGCTTCCCAGCCCGCTCCTTAGCAACCAGCTAAGCACTATTCAGCGAGCTGTGCATTGTGGGATGCTTGGCAGGCAAACTTCCCGCCAAGCACCCTGCAAATTCGAATATTCGCTGAATGGGTGAACAGGCGATGTTCGGGCCGAACTTTTGCTCAGCTCGAACTGTTCACCCAACTCTACTCTGCAGTTTACGCATGTATTTGCAAATGTGTGATAACTAAACCCCTGTTTTAACGCATACTGGTGTCCGTTTATGAAGCAGTGAAAATTTTTCACTGCTCCATTCTCCGGAATTCACAGAGGAGATGGTTCTCCTGTGAGTGCCACTTTATGAAGTGGTGTAGATCGCTTCTCCTTTGGGGGAGTGAAGCGATCTACAAACGCTTCGAACAGTGGAGAACGCCCCCTGTTACTGGAATCTCACGAGACATAACAAGATTACAGTACAAGAAATTCACTGAAATACAGGGCCGGACTGGCCAACCAGGATACCGGGATATTCCCCGGTGGGCCGGTGGTCTGGCTACCCCTGCGGCCGCTGGCCGCTGTGAGGGCAGCGGCGCCTGAAAGAAAAATGGCTGCGGGGGCCGGGCCGACGTGCAACTGCGCAGGCGCCAGCGCTGTTCCGAGGTTGGCTGTGCTCGGGAAAACCCGTACACGCTCGGCAATTTTCGGAAGTGCGGGCGCATGCGCAGTGACACGATGGCGCCAAGCGGCGCCATTTTCAAAGGTAAAGCGGTTGCAGCGCTCAGTGTCTGGCGGCCTGTGCCTCTTCCTGCGTCCCCCCACAGCCTCTGACCTCCTGCCCGCCCCCCCCCCTGCAGCCTCCGATCACCTGCCCCCCCCTGCAGCCTCTGATCACCTGTCCCCCCCTGCAGCCTCTGATCACCTGTCCCCCCCCTGCAGCCTCTGACCACCTGTCCCCCCCCTGCAGCCTCTGACCACCTGCCCCCCCCTGCAGCCTCTGACCACCTGTCCCCTCCCCCTGCAGCCTCTGACCACCTGTCCCCCCCCTGCAGCCTCTGACCACCTGTCCCCCCCCTGCAGCCTCTGACCACCTGTCCCCCCCCTGCAGCCTCTGACCACCTGTCCCCCCCCTGCAGCCTCTGACCTCATTGTCCCCCCCAGCCTCTGACCTCCTGTCCCCCCCCGCAAGCCTCTGACCTCCTGCCCCCCCCTGCAGTCTCTGACCACCTGTCCCCCCCTGCAGCCTCTGACCTCCTGTCTCCCCCCTGCAGCCTCTGACCTCCTGTCTCCCCCCTGCAGCCTCTGACCTCCTACCCCCCCCTGCAGCCTCTGACCTCCTACCCCCCCTGCAGCCTCTGACCACCTGTCCCCCCCTGCAGCCTCTGACCTCCTGTCTCCCCCATGCAGCCTCTGACCTCCTGCCCCCCCCTGCAGCCTCTGACCACCTGTCCCCCCCTGCAGCCTCTGACCACCTGTCCCCCCCTGCAGCCTCTGACCTCTTCTCGTCCCCTCCTCAGCCTCTGACCTCTTCTCGTCCCCTCCTCAGCCTCTGACCTCTCCTGTGGTCCCCTCCGCAGCCTCTGACCTCCCCTGCACCATCCGCAGCCTCTGACCTCCCCTGCATCATCCGCAGTCTCTGACCTCCTGTCCCCCCTGCAGCCTCTGACCTCCTGTCCCCCCTGCAGCCTCTGACCTCCTGTCCCCCCTGCAGCCTCTGGCCTCCTGTCCCCCCTGCAGCCTCTGACCTCCTGTCCCCCCTGCAGCCTCTGACCACCTGTCCCCCCTGCAGCCTCTGACCACCTGTCCCCCCTGCAGCCTCTGACCACCTGTCCCCCCTGCAGCCTCTGACCACCTGTCCCCCCTGCAGCCTCTGGCCTCCTGTCCCCCCTGCAGCCTCTGGCCTCCTGTCCCCCCTGCAGCCTCTGGCCTCCTGTCCCCCCTGCAGCCTCTGACCTCCTGTCCCCCCTGCAGCTTCTGACCTCCTGTCCCCCCTGCAGCCTCTGACCACCTGTCCCCCCTGCAGCCTCTGACCACCTGTCCCCCCTGCAGCCTCTGACCTCCTGTTCGCACCCCCCTGCAGCCTCTGACCTCCTGTCATCCCCTCCTCAGCCTCTGACCTCTTCTCGTCCCCTCCTCAGCCTCTGACCTCTTCTCGTCCCCTCCTCAGCCTCTGACCTCTTCTCGTCCCCTCCTCAGCCTCTGACCTCTTCTCGTCCCCTCCTCAGCCTCTGACCTTGTGTCGTCCCCTCCTCAGCCTCTGACCTCGTGTCGTCCCCTCCTCAGCCTCTGACCTCGTGTCGTCCCCTCCTCAGCCTCTGACCTCGTGTCGTCCCCTCCTCAGCCTCTGACCTCTTCTGTGGTCCCCTCAGCAGCCTCTGACCTCCTGTCGTCCCCTCCTCAGCCTCTGACCTCGTGTCGTCCCCTCCTCAGCCTCTGACCTCGTGTCGTCCCCTCCTCAGCCTCTGACCTCGTGTCGTCCCCTCCTCAGCCTCTGACCTCTTCTGTGGTCCCCTCCGCAGCCTCTGACCTCCTGTCATCCCCTCCTCAGCCTCTGACCTTGTGTCGTCCCCTCCTCAGCCTCTGACCTCGTGTCGTCCCCTCCTCAGCCTCTGACCTCTTCTGTGGTCCCCTCCTCAGCCTCTGACCTCGTGTCGTCCCCTCCTCAGCCTCTGACCTCTTCTGTGGTCCCCTCCTCAGCCTCTGACCTCCTGTCATCCCCTCCTCAGCCTCTGACCTCTTCTGTGGTCCCCTCCTCAGCCTCTGACCTCTTCTGTGGTCCCCTCCGCAGCCTCTGACCACCCCTGCATCATCCGCAGCCTCTGACCTCCCCTGCATCATCCGCAGCCTCTGACCTCCCCTGCATCATCCGCAGCCTCTGACCTCCCCTGCATCATCCGCAGCCTCTGACCTCCCCTGCATCATCCGCAGCCTCTGACCTCCCATGTACCATGCGCAGCCTCTGACCTCTCCTGTACCATGCGCAGCCTCTGACCTCTCCTGTACCATGCGCAGCCTCAGACCTCTCCTGTACCATGCGCAGCCTCTGACCTCTCCTGTACCATGCGCAGCCTCTGACCTCTCCTGTACCATGCGCAGCCTCCGACCTCTCCTGTACCATGCGCAGCCTCCGACCTCTCCTGTACCATGCGCAGCCTCCGACCTCTCCTGTACCATGCGCAGCCTCTGACTTCTCCTGTACCATGCGCAGCCTCTGACCTCTCCTGTACCATGCGCAGCCTCTGACCTCTCCTGTACCATCCGCAGCCTCTGACCATCTCCTGTCTTATATCATGTCTGCAGTCTGGAGCGGAGTCAACAGTGGGAGTGCCTCAGGGATGGGGGTCATGGGAGAAGTCAGACATGTATAGACTGTGGAGAGGAAACTATGGGATAAAACCAGAGCCACCGAGCTGGAGCCGACTGACTGAGCCCTGCATGGTGCACCTGAGAGGAGGTCAGTGACAGCACCGCTAGGCCTACCTGAGAGGGGGGGGGGGGTCAATACAATATTGTAAGGGGGCACTGATATATAGGTTTCCACCTATATCAGTAAACCCCCGTACTTTAGTATTTTCTTTCTGCAGAAGGTGGTCTCTGGTCAACAGAGTCCTCCCCACATTCCCAGAGTTCCCCTTTACATCATAGTCTGCAGGATTCCACCTTACAGTGCAAGGGGGGACTCTGATGTAAAGGGCAATGCTGCAGACCCTGATGTAAGTGAGAACTCTGATGTAAAGGGGAAAGCAATGGACTCTGATATAAGTGGGGTCTCTGGTCACCAGTGCCCCCCTTTTATATCAGAGTTCCTGCTTAGATCATGATCTGCAATGTTCCCCTTTATATCAGAGTTCCCTTGCACTGTAAAGGGGAATCCTCCTGATGTATGGGGGGAACTCTGTGTTGGGTTATATTAATCTGACCTTCATGTAAGAGGAGAAATATGGTTTTTGACTTTTGTTTAACTTAACACATTGCTAATAGCAGTTTATAGCTTAAATATTGATATTTGCACTGAAACCTGCCATTTACGGCACCTTTTTTTTGCAGTATCAGTAAAAAATGTGCCAGTAAATGCCATGATTTTTTTGCCAGTAAAAAAATAAAAAATTGCTGCTGTTTGTAAATTCCATGTCTCACTTATCTATAGATAATACACTCTTCAAATGTGCTTTAAAATGCATGGTTTTCCCTTTTGTGAACAAAAAAAATAACGACGTTATGCGGTTGGGCTGGTATAAAAATGCTATGGGGCTGGTATGAAATTATTTCCAGGGCTGTTTTTATTCCCAGTCCGGCCCTGCTGAAATACAGAGATGTCCGTTTATTAAGCAGTGATAAATTATCACTGCTCAGTACACGGACATTCCCGGAGGAGACTGCCCACCTAGTTTATAAAATATCTATCCCCCTACACTATATACATACATACATACATACATACATACATACACTATATACTGTATATATAATATATATATATACACAGATCGCCAGTAAAGTGCTGAGATTGCAGCTTCATAAACTGGCCGATTCTGTATCAGTCAATCACAGCTTCTCTGTGTGCGGCGTGGTCTCCTAACTATGCTGACTTGCTGACCCAGGCTCGTCTAATTACCTGTTCTGACATCCAAACCCTGGCTTCTGTTTTTTTAAAATGTTCCTGAACTGTGTTATTTTTGCCATTTCATTAAAAGGTGTGATTTTAACTGCACTTTCTGTCTCTCTCTCTGGTTTATGGTTCTTCACATTACGCAAGGACCATGAATTCAAATACACTTAGTAGTAAATTTTTTTTCCAGATTGGATGAGCCGGACTACTACATGGATCAGTTTGCCATAGCGTTACAAACGCTCCTGATTCTAACTGCTATCTGGATCCTCCCACTCCAGCTGCTCAAGCACAACCAGTGTTTCAAGCCACCCCTGTTAATGCTCCTGCCTCTGTTCAGGCAGCCACCTCTAACACTACCACTGTAAGAGCTATGACTGGTTCTGCTTCGCTTCCCCAGCATTTTGGGGGCGATCCAGCTCACCGTAGGGTTTTCTTAATCAGGCTGAAATATATTTTTAGATATTGCCCCAGGCTTTCCCTACTGACCGAGACAAAGTAGGCTTCATTATTTCTAGTGAAATGTAGATAGCTTATCTGCTTGTACATTTGCTGACTGTATGAAGGGGTCATTTATCTGATGTCCTGTTTGCAACACATTCTACGTTGGAAAAACTATTAGGGAATTATGTCAACGTATTGGCAGCAATCTTTGTTATTATATTGGAATACATCATAGACTTCAGCCTGATTTGGTCAAGTTCATGGTGCTCAAGGTGGTCTCTGAGGATCCACAAGGAGGGATTTGGGACCATTCAATCCTACAGAGAGAAACTCTGTGGATTGAGCGGCTTAGTGCCAACATCCTTAAAGGGCCTTAATGAGGTACAAAACATACAAACCCTTCCTTTGAATATTTTAATAATACCATCAATCACAAAGACAGAACGTGGACTCGGATACATGCTGTCCAATTTGGGTGACTCTGCCAGGATTGTACTGAATAGTTTTCTCCTTTCTTTCCTCCCTTCCCTCCCCTCATTCGCTTTCTTCCCCTAACTTTTCCTCTTTCCATGTTTCCCCCTTCCTTTTCCCCTCCCCCCCTTTTTTTTGTTTTTTTAGTTCCTCCCTATTCTTTTGATTTTCACTTTTCCCTGCCACAAATGTAAATCTGAAGCCACGTACACACGGGCGGACTTTTCGACCGGACTGGTCCGATGGACCAAATCCGGCGGACAATGTGACCGTGTGTGGGCTGCATCGGACTTCCGACAGAAGGTTTCGGTCGGAAATCTGACGGACTTTAGATTTGAAACTTGCTTCAAATCTTCCCGCTGGAACTCTGTTGGACTCAGTTCCTATCGGAAAGCCCGTTCGTCTGTATGCTGGTCGGACGGACCAAATACGACGCAAGGGCAGCTACAGCACCTGCCCGTGAGAATGTTTCCAGTGCGATCCTATCGCGCTGGTTCTCGGCTACAGGGTACTACATCTCACGCTCGCTACAATAGGAAAAACACATTTTCCTATTAAAGCGAGCGCGGGGGAGGCAACAATGTCACCTAGGTCTGGTATGGATTTTAAGGGGAACCCCCTACGCCAAAAAAACGGCGTGGGGGTCCCCCCAAAATCCATACCAGACCCTTATCCGAGCACGCAGCCCGGCCGGTCAGGAAAGGGGGTGGGGACGAGGGAGCGCCCCCCCCTCCTGAACCGTACCAAGCCACATGCCCTCAACATGGGGGCGTGGGTGCTTTGGGGGGGGGGCGCCCTGCAACCCCCCCAAAGCACCTTGTCCCTATGTGGATGAGGACAAGGGCTTCTTCCTGACAACCCTGGCCGTTGTTTGTCTGGGTCTGTGGGCGGGGGGCTTATCGGAATCCGGGAGCCCCCTTTAATAAGGGGGCCCACAGATACCAGCCCCCCCACCCTATGTGAATGAGTATGGGGTACATCGTACCCCTACCCATTCACCTAGGGAAAAAAGTGTCAATAAAAAAACACAGTACACAGGTTTTTAAAGTAATTAGGCAGCTCCGGGGGTCTTCTTCTGACTTCAGGGGTCTTCTTACGACTTTGGGGGTCTTCTTCCGACTTCTCCGCTCTCTCTGGCCTCTTCTCCCGGTGTCCGGTTCTTCTGCCGGGCTCCTCCTCTATATTCTGCTGCTCTTTTGCTAGCGGTGGCCCGGTCTTCTGCATCGTCTTCTTCCCTCTTCTCTTCTTCCGATGTCGACACAATGCTCTCTCCCGCTGTAATGCTGTGTGACTTATATAGGTATGGGGCGGGGTCACCAGGTGATGTCATCTGATGACCCTGCCCCCTTATGACGTTACAGTCCCGGGGCATGCTGGGACTGTGATGTCATAAGGGGGCGGGGTCATCGGATGACATCACCCGCTGACCCCGTCCCATGCCTATATAAGTCATTACACACCGTCCACACAGCCTTACAGCGGGAGAGAGCATCGTGTCAACATTGGAAGAAAAGAAGAGGGAAGAAGACGATGCAGAAGACCGGGCCACCGCTACCAAAAGAGCGGCAGAAGATAGCGGAGGAGCCCGGCAGAAGAACCAGACACCGGGAGAAGAGGCCGAACACCGGGAGAAGAGGCCGGAGAGAGCGGAGAAGTCGGAAGAAGACCCCCAAAGTCGGAAGAAGACCCCCGGAGCTGCCTAATAAAATTATATATAAAAAATGGAGGGAACTGGGATTTTAAAGGTGCAAATAGTGACACAAAATTTATGTAAAAAAATGTTTATACCATTCATTTGATCTAACAAAGATGATTTTTTTGCCTTGGAATTCCTACCCACTCATGAGAGGGGGGGAAATGTGGATAGAATCCTTTTACAGAAGGAGACGAGGTGGATCTACTCTTTGGCTGCCACCTCGCCTCCTGGGCTCAACGAATCCATAAGCTTCAAGCCTTTCCTCTAGGGATTTTATATGGCCATTTTTTCAGTTGCTCCTTTAAGTGGTCATTTTTGGCTTCTATTGTTATTTGATATGTGTTGGGTCCCTTTATCAGGCTTTTATGTGCACCCTATCTGAACTGCCTTCGCTTTATTTCTGACCATTGGGATTTTTTGATTATTTATGTAGATTTTATCTATCAACAAATTTTGACTATATAAACAGATATAGAAGAAGGGGAGAAAAATAAAAATTAATTTTTTTTTTCTCTCCCTAAGAATCCTAGAATTTGAATTATGTTTTAGAACTAAGTAAGCACTACAAGGATCAGATGACCATACAGATGCCCAGGGCGCCATTTCCAGTGGTAAGTTTGTTTCCACTGGCTGGCACCAATTGCGTCTTTCCCTAACCTTTGTGTGGACCTCGTCCACACAAATGGCTGCAGTTATTTTTTCATCTTTCCGGTTACACTTCCTCCTTTATCAATGGATATTTATACATAACATTTTTGATGTTTTTTTGGTCCTTTTGGGTCATTTACATCACTGCTGACAGTCCTAGAGGTGTTGTCTTGTCACTTTGGGTGTGCCACCTAGTGTCACTTCCGGTGTGCCCAGCACCATTGACTATACTGATTTGATTGATGTATTTCTCTTCCTGATTCAGCCAGAAGTGTCACTTCCGGTTTTACTGCCTATGGCCAGACGCCCCTCCAGCGTCTGCCCCTCCGCTAGGTTTTGGCGCCTTTTTTTGGCGCCAAATTTGGAGAGGGAGAGGGTATTTAAGCACTCTGGTGGTGGTTCAATAGAGATCCAGCCTGAGAGGAGGAGGATGTTATTTTCTTCACACACCATCTGACCCAGGTATTTTATGCTATTTTGAGGAAATCCTAGGCTAATCATTGAGGAACCCTTACTTTGGTTTAGGATCTTTTGACTGATTTCAAATTATGCTGTTGTTTTTAGGTTTTTTGCTGTCTTTTCCCCTTTTTGGGGCTCTGCCTTGGGAAAAATATGAACTAATGCAGCAAAGTAGCTTTGACTTTTGGTTTAAAGCTAGTCCTTTATTACAGGTACAGATTCCCTTTTTCCTTTTTTTTTTTTTTATAATAAAAAATAAAAAACAAAAAACAAAAAACAAAGAATTAAGAGATTCAAATTAAAGATTGCAACAATGACAAAAAATTATTTTATTGCTTTCTCCATCCACATTCTAGGACCTCTTCCATCTGTTAAAAACGCAATCCTTCTTACTCTCTTTGGTCATCAGTTGATCCTCTGGCTGGGTTTGCTTCCTGACTTGAGTAGTTTAATTGCTAGAGTTTATATTCAATTCACTATACAATTTTTTTTGAAAGAAAAATAAAAATACTTTTGTTCTGTACTCATATTGATTTCTTGATTATCCCATTATTGTTCATTGTGTAATTTTTGTATTGATTTTCTTAGTCCCTGACAGATATTACTCTCCTGAAGAAGCCACGGCCTGTGGTGAAACATGTTGAGAAATAAATCCTTCGGTTGCACTATTTAAGATTGTATCAGTACATTGAATGTAAACTCTTTTTACAAATATGTTTTTAATCAACTTTTCTAAATAAAATGTGAAATTTTTTTTTACATAAATATTGTGTCACCCTTTGCACCTTTAAAATCCCAGTTCCCTCCATTTTTTGTATATTGTATACTTCAGGGATGTGGTGCCAATACTTATATTGGATGTGAGGCAATTATTTACATTTTCTGCCTAATAAATTACTTTAAAAACCTGTGTACTGTTTTTTTATTGACACATTTTTCCCTAGGTGAATGGGTAGGGGTACGATGTGATTAAAGGGGGCTCCCGGATTCCAATAAGCCCCCTGCCCGCAGACCCCGACAACCAACGGCCAGGGTTGTCAGGAAGAGGCCCTTGTCCTCATTAACATAGGGACAAGGTGCTTTGGGGGAAAGCACCCACCCCCCATGTTGAGGGCATGCGGCTTGGTACGGTTCAGGAGGGGGGGCGCTTCCTCGTCCCCACCCCCTTTCCTGACCGGCCGGGCTGCGTGCTCGGATAAGGGTCTGGTATGGATTTTGGGGGGACCCCCACGCCGTTTTTTCGGCGTAGGGGGTTCCCCATAAAATCCATACCAGACCTAAGGGCCTGGTATACCCTGCGACGGGGCCTGCAAGGTGTCAATCTCACCGATAAAAGCGGCGAGATTGACTTCCTTTTCTAGTCCCGTCGTACCCGAGTCACATTCAAAATGAACGGACTTGTCCGTGTGTGGGCAAGTCCGTTCATTCGGAAAGTCCGCCGTAACTCTGTCAAAAGTCCATCAGGAAGACCGGCGGACCTAGTCTGCCAGAAAGTCTGGTCGTGTGTAGGCAAGTCCGTCCGTTCAGAAAGTCCGTCGGAAGTCCGCCGGAAGTCCGTCGGGAAGACCGGCGATCCTAGTCTGCCGGAAAGTCTGGTCTTGTGTACGCTGCATAATTATTATATTTGAATAATTTTTTGTATGAAAATAACAAACACGCCTATACTTACCTGTTCTGTGCAATGCTTTTGCACAGAGCAGCCCAAATCCTCTTCTTCTAGAAAGCATTAAGGTGAAAAAACGTTAAGGCTTTACATCTGACTTTAATTGCTTGTACTTCGTGTATTTCTTTTTTCCAGTACTGATGTAAAATGTGCCAACTCAGAAACTGCACTTGGATGATAATACTATCCACAATAAAAGATTATAAGTAAAAGTGATAAAAAGCTGTGGCTCTGCTGCAAGATATCTTCCACAGAACAGATTCAAATGTGTCAGAAAGAGCTGTGCTAGGGCGTGGCCTGACACCGCATGGAGTAGGACGCTGTCTCTCTGAGCTCCGGCCATTGATCCTCTTCTCCCACTAATTCTGTGGCTCACAGATAAAATTTTTGACCCCAACTTACCTGGGACAGTCCCCCGGACCACCCACAGCATGTCATCAATGAAAGCTCAGAAAGCTGCAGCGGCGAAACTCAAACAGTTCCACTGACAGGACAAGGAGGACATGGAGGAAGATGGCACCGCCGAGAAGGCGGGGGGGAGAGTGGACAGCGGGAGACACTGGCAGACTGCTCGAGGCGATCACACTCTGCAGAACCTCCCTGACAGCTCAAATTGAGGAGGTAAAGATGGACATTTCTCTAATCAGGCATGATTCCCAGAAGCTCAGAGACCGAGTCAAGGTAACAGAGACCAGGCTGAGCGCAGTGGAGGACACCATCCCACCCCTGCAGACTTCCTCAGACCGCATGCAGCAGCAGATACACCAACTCCTCACCAAACAAGATGATATGGAGAACAGGCTGAGGAGATGTAATCTGCGCTTTATAGGTCTCCCTGAGGGGGCTGAAGGTAAGGACCCGACAACCTTCTTGGAACAACTCCTTGTCACTACCTATGTAAGGAAAGCCTTCTCCCCCATGTTTGCGGTTGAGCGGGCACATGGCATGCCAGCCCTCCCCCCCTCCCCCCGCAGGGAGCTTCCCCCCGCACATTTATAGCCAAGCTCCTCAATTATAAAGACTGAGATAAAGCCCTGAGAATAGCAAGAGAAAAAGGCAATATCCCAGTGGGAAATATTAAAGTAGCAATCTTTCCAGATTTCTCAACAGAGGTGCAACGCCGCCGCCAGAGCTTCATGGAGGCCAAACGCAGGCTGCAGAATCAACATTTCAAATACTCCATGCTTTTTCCCGCCCGCCTCAAAATAGAACATGATGGACACGCTCTCTTCTTTGAAGATCTTGAAGAGGTAATTTCCTGGCTGGAACGCCGTGCAACCCCAGAGAGAGCCAGCTGATTGAGTCCCAGGTATGAACTACTGACTTTTTATGCCCAAAACTTGCATAGTACTTTCCCCTCCAGAGTTGCATAGCTGCCCTGATTCCGGAAATTGCACGGAACTTAGTTTAGAATTACCCTCTCAGGGAGAGGAACACATTGTGTCGCACATCACAAGTTAATATAAGCAAGATGATACCGGCTATGCACTGACATAAGTATATACCAGAACTTCAGACACCTTATATGCAAGAGTCAAGTTAACCCTGTTTACTACACCTTTGGATCCTTACATACTTTCCCAATTACATTGACCACAGGAGCTGCGGAGATGCAGGAGTCCTACAAGTCACATGCATCGTGCAGTGTGACTTTGCCCCACACACCACTGGGAATCACTACCATGCTTGTTGGAGCTGTTATTGGAACTCGATCGTTGTCCTGAACGTATTCTCTCTGGAGAAGAGACGCTTGAGAGGGGATATAATTTCAGTACACAAATACCATACTGGTGACCCCACAATAGGGATAAAACTTTTTTGCGGAAGGGAGTTTAACAAGACTTGTGGCCACTCATTAAAATTAGAAGAAAAGAGGTTTAACCCCTTCCTGCCGACCGTACGCAAATTTGGGGCCTCGGCTTTCGGGGGTTATACCAGGATGATGCCCGCAGCTGCAGGCATCATCCCGGTACTGTTTTTTAGAGCCGGCGATTGGCTTTCCAGGGA
Source organism: Lithobates clamitans (assembly GCA_037952925.1). Lineage (NCBI taxonomy): Eukaryota > Metazoa > Chordata > Amphibia > Anura > Ranidae > Lithobates > Lithobates clamitans. The sequence goes on from JBBGZY010000497.1 coordinate 7,300,376, forward strand.
TAACAACCGATGCAGCTAAAAGCCGTTCAGCTGTTATACCGGAGGAGCCGGAGGGGACGTCCCCCCTCCCACCACCTCCCACCGCTTTCAACAGGCCTCCCGATCCACCGGGAGACCCGATCAACAATCCGTTGCCTCCAGCGGCTAGCTACAGACTGGAACAAAGCCGGAAAGGCTTCGTTCCAGTCTCCTGAATGTAAACACGGAAGCGATGTCATGACGTCACTTCCCGTTTACTTGGCTGCAAATGGCGCCGGTTTTAAAAAAAATATACAGTATTCAGAATCGCCAAAAATGGCGATCTGAATACTTTGAAGTGCAAAGGAGGGATCGGGGGTTCTTATAGACCCTCGATCCCTCCATAAAGAGTACCTGTCACCACCTATTACGGTCACAAGGGATGTTTACATTCCTTGTGACAGCAATAAAAGTGATCTTTTTTTTTTTAAACACAATTTATTAAAATAAAAATAAATAAAATAAATAAGAAAAAATTTTTTTTTTAAAGCGCCCCCGTCCCCGTGAGCTCGCGTAGCAAAGAAAACGCATATGGAAGTCACGCCCGCGTATGTAAACGGTGTTCAAATCACACATGTGAGGTATCGCCGCAATCGTCAGAGCAAGAACAATAATTCTAGCACCTCCTCTGTAACTCTAACCTGGTAACCATAAAAAAAATTACAGCGTCGCCTATGGAGATTTTTTGGTACCGTAGTTTGTTGCCATTCCACGAGTGCGTGCAATTATAAAGCGTGACACGTTTGGTATCTAATGCTTCATATTCCCATCGCACACATTCCTGGATGAGCTCACAAGTATGGGTGCTGCAAAAACAACCAGCTGGATACTGGTTCAACTCACAATGAAAATATTTGCCAGCACACCATGGAACGGTGCAGATAGCTTTCAAATGTGTAATTTATTGCATGATCACAAGGAGAGTGCAACGTTTCGAAGTCACGCAGGACCCCTTCGTCAGGCATGTGATGATGTTTGGTATCTATTTACTCGGCATAACATCATCTTTCACATACAAAAAAATCGGGCTAACTTTACTGTTTTTTTTTAAATTCATGAAAGTGTCCCTTTTCCCAAAAAGTTGCGTTTAAAACATCGCTGCATAAATACCGTGTGACATAAAATATTGCAACAATTGCCATTTTATTTTCTAGATTCTCTGCTAAAAAATATATATATGTTTGGGGGATCTAAGTAATTTTCTAGAAAAAAATACGGATTTTAACTTGTAAACACCAAATGTCAAAAATAGGCTTAGTCATGAAAGGGTTAACCTTAAACTACGTAGAGGGTTCTCTAGGTTTCTTTTCTCTTCACACTGAAGAACGCGGTGACGTACAACACGTATGATGGCACTAGAAAAGGGAAGTTCAATACCAAGTGTGCCACGCAGTGCGTTCTTGTCTGCTTGTTTCTGATTTTCAGCTCGCTCTTCTCAGGCCTTTCTGTTTTTTCAGTGCGTTCTGTTAGTTCGTTCTGACCAGCCGACCGATTTGAAGCCATGTTGTGGTTACGTACTCCTCACAGAGTTCGTGCTATGCAGGGGCTTGGTGTTGGGGTTCTTATTACTTTGACCCAAGCCCAAGAATTGGTTACTCCAGCATGACCAATTCTCGCACATGCCTTTGTTGCTGGAGATCCAGGAGAATAATCCTGATGATTTTAGGAATTATCTCTGGATGCTGTCCCCTTATATTAACAAGCAGGACACCTGCATGCGGCAAGCCATCACTCCCAAGCAGAGACTAGTTGCGGTACTTGGCAATGGGGAGAAGTCTGCACGGCATCAAGTTCAACAGGCATCTCCCCCCAGGCTGTGGGGATCATTATTCCAGAGACCTGTTCTGCCATCATTCAGGTCCTGCAGAAGGACTATATTAAGGTAAGATTTCTCCTTTAACATCACATTCTATGTATTTAATGTTTGCTAATGTATTGAATTTCTTTCATCATTCCCTAATTACCATGATTGTAATTTGCTGTGAATGTCCCCTTTGTCCTCATGCATGCTGGAAGTTTTTAAACTTCTTTTTTTGTCCTTCATGCATATTTGCCTTCACTAACCTTCTCAGCATGCTATCCTGGGCCCATACCCACCTAGCCTAGTCACTTAACAATGTATTTTGTCAGCTCCATAGTACTGCTTTACAGTACTACATTCTACTTTGCAGCCTGATCCTTCTGCCCTCTATGGCTACTACCTAGACCATCTCCCTATTTGTTGGGGAATCTTGGGGGTGAGATTTCATACCAGGCTGGCGTTTGTTTTGGTGGCGATATTTGTGGGGTGAGTGTTTGCGTTTACATGATTTGTAGTGGAGACCCGGCTGATATAATAATATACCTGCTTGTATGTTTAAGTTAAATATTAAATGATAATTTGGTCTAAATTGTCTTTTTCTCTCTACACTGTCTAGTTTGCCATACCAATTTTTCTCTGAATTGCACGTCCCCTGAAGAAGCAATCAGCGAAACATGTTGGGCTAATGTGCAATTTCTCTCAAATTTGGTTTGAGCCTACATATTTCATAACCACCCTGTTTTTATTATCTTTGTAAGAAGTGTTGTATCATCTGTAATAAATTTGTTTCTTTTAACAACATATTTTGTACTAATAAAATTCATACTTTTTAATATGAAACTATTTTTCAAGTTTTGTTGGCACCGTTAAAGTCCCCACTATTTTGCTTTCTTTGTCCTTACATATTTCTGGGATGAGGTGCCTTTTAAGCTAGGTGTTGAACCGTGAACCAGACCTACATCTGCCACATTATTTATGCATTCAGCTCTCAATGAAGTTGAGAGGGTTATCTGTCCAAAACATACCCCCCCCTAAAAATTTTACAATGGGCCATCAGAGGGGGTGAGGAATCTGATAAGTGGACCTTATACTTTTGTCTTTAAATACTCCTTAAAATAAATGTTAATACTGGTGTTGGCCAAGAATGTTTGTGTCTAATCTGCTTGCAATGTTATGTGCAAAATTACTATTTTTTTTTCTTGTTTGACTCCACAGTTTTTTCAACGCCACGGGAATGGCAGACTGTGGCTTCACAATTTGCCCAGCGGTGGGACTTCCCCAACTGCAAAGGGGCAACTGATGGGAAACACGTCCACATAGTCGAACCCCACAACTCAGGGTCATACTATTACAACTATAAGGGGTTTAATAGTATTGTGATGTTGGCGATGGTGTCAGCGACATATGAGTTTCTCTATGTGGATGTGGGGAAGAATGGCCGGATGTCAGATGGTGATTGCCCAGACAGAGTTTTACAGACAGAATGGTGGCTTGGGATTGCCACCTGCTGAAGAGAATGTGGAAGGACTCTGTTCGTCTTTGTCGCTGATGAAGCGTTTGGGCTGGGTGATCACATGCGGCTGTTCCCGATGAGGACCCTCACCCCGTACAAGAGGGTTTTTAACTACCAGATGGCCAGAGCCAGAAGAGTGGTGGAGAACGCTTTCGGAATAATGGCCAGCCAGTTCTGCCTATTCCTCACAGCAATAAACATGGCGGAATATAAAATCAATCACATCGTTCTTGCATATTACATAACTTTTTAAGGAAAAATGCATCAAACTATGTGGCCTCAGTTGGGACTGAGGCCAGCTTATTAACGGATCCAACACATCTGATGGCTCTTGAAGCTTGCCGTCCTTGCTTGCCCCCCCAAAGCGCCTACGAAAAGATTATCTAGAGTACTTTGTGGGTAGGGGGGCCATGGATATGCCAGACAATGTTCAAGAAACATTTTAAAAATGCATTTTTTAGTTAAACTGAAATAATATTTCCTTTGATTTAATGCTTGTGTTTCTTTTAGCTGTCTCCTAGGTTTTCCAATGGGCTTTTCTTTTTGGTAATTTTCTTCAATAGTGCAAATGTAATTTATTTGATACATGAGGTGGCAATCTCTTCTTCAGACAACTATTATGTTGTGGGTCTGTTACACACACACCTTGTTTTTATTGTTAATGTATGTAATGCAATAATGATAAAAAGATTCAAAAAATGGCGTGATTGTGGCAAAATATAAAGCACTGTGGGAGTTATTTACTAAAGGAAAATCAACTTTGCACTCCAAGTCCACTGCAAAAGTGCACTTGAAACTGCACTTGTAGTGCAAAGTGGAGTTGCCTTTAGTAAATAACCCCCATTGTCACTGTAAACACCAACTTAGTACCAAAACTGCTATTGAGCATTGAAAGAAGAAGCCACACATTGTTGATTTTAAAATGTTTTACTCTGTGCACATTCACATGCGCTTTAGAAAGGGTTTTTTGAACAAACCAACATATTTTTGGAATAACATTTTTGCGTTTGACAGTACAAATACCCTTCTTTGTGTTAAACAGGCATGTTTAAAACCATAAAACAATACGCAACTCAGGAACTTACAAAGTTCAACTTTGATACATTGAAGGCAATATCAGACATTAGTATGTCCAAACTGTGTTGATATTGCCTTCATCAGATGGGGTGATGTCACCCCTGTGAAAGCCAAATTTTGAAGATGCACACAAATTAAGAGTCAAAATGGGGATTTCACTCCTGATCCCGTGCCTAATGTCAACACGTGCTAGCTCCCATCATAGGGGGTTCAATGGATGTGTTTCGAGGGTACAACCCCTTCCTCTCAGCTACTTTAGTTGTGAGGAAGGGGTTGCATCCACAAAACGCGTACCTTGATATCCCGTGATGGCAGATAGCACATGTTGACACACTGTGTGCATCTTCAAAATTTGGCATTCAATAGACTTCAAAAAAATTTTAATTATTTAGAAAATCTCTACAAATTGAAGAATTTTGGTGTGTTTTAGATTCTGCCTAAAACATCAATGATGTTTTTGAGTCTTTTTTCAACATCATTGGTGTCTTCCTTGATCTTCTGTAAATCACGATTGCACATCATGATCTCCATGATGAGGACGTGTGCACTTGCGAAATGAGTTTCTTCTTCCACAACATCCACATCACCTAAAATTCAAAAACACACCATGTATTAAAAATATGCAGGCATACATCTATTACCTGAAGTTGTGGTCTCAGACACTCACCTGTTGTGGTCACTATTTCACCAACTTCATAAACATTTCCCACCACATCCTCTGGTTGTGTTGGTGGTTTTGGGTCCCTGGTGTCCTTGGATGTCCCGAGTCTTTTCTCCCCTATGTGAAAAAAAAGGTATACTTAGCACACAGATATTTGAGGGCAGAAATAGGAATCTGAAACATTGCTTGGAAGTGTCCTACAATTGTCTTTTTGGGCAGAGTTCCAAGCTGATGACATTTTTCTTCCCTTTCTAAAGCTGGAATACTTACCTTTTTTGTACAATTTTCACACTTGGAGACACCCCTAGTATCCACTGGAGCACCTGTGTGGGACACCCTAAAAAGTTTGTTCTGGTGTCCCACACTAGTGCTCCTGCGTCCAGATGTGTAAACAGCTGCTGAGTGTCCTCTCCTTACACTGAATCAAGTTTGCATTGCATTCTAATTATAACAACAACAATGTACTAAACTTCTTTTAATACAAATAGGTATGAACAAATGTAGTTAACCTGGATCTGCTCCTAACATCGTATTAGTGGGCGAACTAACCATGTTTACTACGAACGATTATTGTGCCCACGAACCTGAAAGTTGCCATTTTAAACTGTACAACAGTAAAGAAAAGCACATGGAGCAGCATGCAAGTAATAATAATAATAATAATAATAATAATAATAATAATAATAATAGGAACACACAACAAAAACTTACTTGACAACAACTTACTTTTTTGAAGAACTCTCTTGATCCCTCTGTACTGATCATGCTCCCTCAATTTCAGGTCTGACCATCGTTTCCTCAGTTGATTCTTAGATCGCCGTACCCCAAAATTCCGGCGCAGACTCTTCACAACTTTAGCCATGATCTTGGCCTTTCTCACATTAGGGTTTAGGTAAGGTCCATACTTCCCATCATAGTTGGCCCACTTCAAGATTTCCACCATCTCCACCATCTCTACAAAGGACATATTTGAGGCCTTAAATCTCCTCCGGGATCGGGACTTTCGTGGCTCCGGGCTTTCGTCGTTGATACTGCTGTCTGCATGCACTTGCTCTGTCTCCGTCATGTGCTCTCCCACTGCGCCGAAAGACAAGGGATGGGGAATAGACTAGAAAGAACGTCAGGGGCGGGTGGAGTTTCACGCATGTGCAGTGTATATAAAGCGTAACACGCGTGCGTCGTACGATCTGTGAGCGGAGGAAGGAGTATCGGAAGCGCGATCGTTAGAACGAAGGTACAATTTGAACTTGGGGCATCGGTGGTCTATACTGCTTATAGATTGAGGCCTATATTGGGACAAGATTAGGAGAGTTTAGCCTGACATTAGGGTTTGTCTTGTGTTGTGTCTTGCAGAGAAAATGGATGGCTTCAATGATCACAACTTCCTCCCCTATTCATAAAAAAGTACAGGGAGCTGCCCTGTCTGTGGCAGGTGAAACATTATGTGAAGCATTATAATCATAAACAAAAGAGGCAGGCAGCGCTGGAGAAACTGCTGGAGTAGGTGAAGCCATTGGTCCCCACGGCAACCATTCCCTATTTAAAAGCCAAAATTGGTGGCCTGAGGAGCACTTATAATAGGGAGCGCAATAAGGTTCAGGATTCCATGAGATCTGGAGTAGCAGCAGATGCCATTTATGTCCCCAGGCTGTGGTACTATGAGAGACTGCGGTTTCTGTCAGACCAAACTGAAGTCAGGCAATCACTCTCCACTCTGCCTTCCATGCTTCCTTCCACTCCAGCTGAGGCTTCCAACATCCAACTTGGGCCTCCAGCCAGCAAGAAGTAGAGGAGCCCGGCCTGAGTCAGGTATGGCATTGTTCAACATATTTCTGGTCATAAAATTAATGATGTTAACTAGATGTTATTATTGGTCATTAATTGCTGATTTAATAAAGTGCTTTACATATCAATAGACAGTAGTGGCCAAAAATGTTTGGGACAAGAAGGAAAAATGCTGGGGTCCGAATGATAGTCTTTTCTATTTGTTAACATTCAATTTGCAACAGTCATGAGCTGAAAATTGTGTGTAATCGATGAACAAAAAACTAAAACTATGTTCTTTTTTCATACACAGGAAAGCCTCAGCCAGGAGGAGGGCGTGGAATGTGGCGGTCAGAAATAGGCTGTGGAATGTGGCAGCCAGATGGTGGCCAGGGCCCAGTAGTAGCCTGACAGAATCCCAGGTCCCTCCCTTCCGCCTTCCAACCAAAAGGCCCAGGAAGGGGAGTAATGTGCAGGAGGCAGCGCTTGGGCTGTTACAGGAGGCTAAGGCAGCCTTCAGAGCCACCCCCACTCCTCAAGAGGCATTTGGCTGCATGACTGCCAGCAAAATGCAGGAAATGGAGGAAGGTCAACGCCTCTTGTGTGAGGAAATTATGTATATGACTCTAAATAAGGGGTTGAGGGGCCAACTCACAAACAAAACACACCTGTGTGAGTTGGACCATCCTCCTCCTCCACCTCCTGCCACACCTACAACACCACAGCCACAGCCTGGAAGGAAGAGTGGAAGGAAGACAAGAAAGTGATGGTCTGGGTTCAGTCTGGTCTGACAAAAGACGCAGGCTGTTGTATGACCACAGCCTTGGGACATATACCGTATGTCATCAGCTGCAGTTCCTGATCTCTTGTAGTCCGAGAACGGATTGTGCTCACTATTATATGGACTCCTCAGGCTACCAATTTTGGGTGTAAAATAGTTAATGTGTGCCCTGGGGTACAAAAGCTTTGCCAATTTCACAAGTTTCTCCAGCATTGCCTTCCTCTTTATTTTATTATGACCCATAAAAAATGTCTATTTTGTATTCACAAATACATGCCTATGTGTATTACTTCAAAAAGGACAGTTTGTTTGTGAGTAGGCAGGTACATTTCTAAAATACAAGGTCAAATTAACAAGGGACACCAACACCAAACAACCTCCTTGAGGTTAAAAAATTACAATAATTGTTTTGTGGTAACTTGACACACAAAACTAAAAACAATATTATGGAGAGCACTAAAAAAAAACAAACAAAAAAAAAAAACAAGGAGATCTTGATTAAAAAAACAAAAAAAACACTATAAACAAAAATTAAATACATTATGGAGATCTGACGAAAATCAAAAAATAAAATATTCAGGAGATCACGAGAAATAATAAAGAAATCATTTTTTCACAACTCTGTGTGAATATCAGCAGCAAAAAAACGAGAGAATGCGCTGCATTAAAGATTAAAAAAATTCCAGTGTGACGAATGTGCTATCTCCATTACGAACGCTAGTTTTACCAGACTGAGCGCTTCCGTCTCATACTTGATTCTGAGCATGCGTGGAACTTTGTGCATTGAAATTGTGTACACACGGTCGGAATTTACAAAAACGGATTTTGTTGTCGGAAAATGTGAGATCCAGATCTCAAATTTTGTGTGTCGGAAATTCCGATGGATAATGTCCGATGAAGCCTACACACGGTCGGAATTTCCAACAACAAGCTCCCATCAAACATTTTCCGTCCATTTTTCCGAAAATCCGATTGTGTGTACAGGGCATTAGAGGAATATTCGTTCAGGCCGTGATTTCCCAATTTAGATGTTCAGAATATGTATGCTACCTTTGATCAAATGCAAAAGCCTTTACCGTTCAGTCATACGTAATTTTGTTCTCTTTACCTCTGTTGCATAACTTGTACATTGTGTGGCAGTAGGACCCTGTGCTATCTGGAAGATTGCTGGTTTACGCCAGATTGTGGAGGGAAAGGCACGCTGATTGGACAGCTGTGTGCTGGGCTATTTAGTTGTGACCTGGCTATGGCTCAGGGTTCCACCCAACAGACAGGAAGTCGGTGCATGGGAGTCAAGTGGACTCCCATTCCTCTGAAAGGAGTCAAAGGCTGCAGGAGGCAGCCAGAGCATTCATGTCTGCAGGAGGCAGATGTATTTGGTGACAGAGCAGCAAGGCACTGATCAGGAGTAAGCTAGGAGAGAGCTTAACTCTAGGAAACTCTTTTGGGTCTGAGGAGCAGACCTAAGACCTAGGCTAATGACCTGAATCAGCCGTATGGCAAGAATGTAAGCCAGGAGGCTAAAGTATTGAATGTGCAAGATACAGTAATGGTGGAACCCCCCTGCGTGGGTACTGATGTCTTTGTGAACTTTTTCGTGCTTTTAAATGTGGGCTACCAGGCCCTTAAAAATACAGTTTTGTACTGGCTTACTCACTGGAAAACGCACCTACCGTTTGAGTCTGATAACCCCAATCTTACAAATGTCATATGTAAACCGGATGAGAGGGTCTTCCTCTATTTTTCTAATTGCTTTTATTCTTTATATACAATAAAAAATATATATTTACCTCTAAACAACAGCAAAGGTTCAATAACCACCAGCACAAGTCTCAGCACAAGAGTCGCCTACGCAACTCACCTGAGAGGAAGCCTGCATCATGCAAGTATTGCGGCAATGTGCATGTACGAGAGAAAGAAAGGTGTCCTGCATATGGGAAAATCTGGACTGCATGTGGTAAACCAAATCACTTTGCAAGAGTGTGTCTTTCCAGTAAAATGGAAGCACACAATTAAGCAAATGTCAGATCGGGAGGATGCACACCTGCTTAGCACTGATAAGGTTCACTCCTCAGAATGCACTGGTACTGTAAACTAGGGATCGACCGATTATCAGTAAGGCCAATTATTGCAGGCCGATATCAGCATTTTCCAAAAAAAAAAAAATCGGTATCGGTTGCAAACTAGACTGATATTATCGATATTGCTTCAAGGCGTTTTACAGGGGTGATGCCTGCAGCTGCAGGCATCACCCTGGTACCGTTCTTTAGATTGGACGGTTGGCTTTATTGTAATAACAACCGCTGTGGCTCAGCAGCCATTCAACTGTTATTACAAGCAGCGGGAGGAGGCATCCCCCTCCCGCCGCCTTTCCGCCGCTTGCCGGGCTATCCCGTCCCACTGGGAGGCCCGAGCAACCAGCTGGCACGTCCACCGGCTGGCCGAAGACCCGAACAAAGCTGATGCTTAGTTCGGGTCTCAGGTCTAGTAACCCAGAAGCGATGTCATGACATCACTTCCCGGATTACTGGCATCTTACAGGCGCCAGTTTTAAAAAATAAAAAGTATTCAAAAACACTGATCTTGATGTTTTAAATACTTTCAAGTGCAGAGGAGGGGTATGGAGTCTTATAGACCCCCGATCCCTCCATAAAGGAGTACCTGAAACTGGCACGCAGAGTACCCCTTCAGCCTAGTAGCACCAAACTAAAGTTGTATTCAGGGGAACTAATGGAATCATTGGGGCTTTTCCAAACAGAATGTAGCATACGTGATTGTATACACAAACTGAACTTTGAGATTGTTGAAGCCGATCAGAACCTGCTATTATCGGGTTCAACATGTGAGCGCCTTAGACTGATGCAGTTCACCATTCCTGCTGAGCTACAGAATGTTGATAATCAGCCTGCAAAATCTCTGACAAGACCGCTGTAAAAACAGCAAATTCTTCACGTCTACAGTGATGTGTTTGAGGGCCCAATAGTTTCTGTTCCAGGAGAGGTTCGTTTTGAAATTGATCCTACCCTTCAACCTGTACAATGTGCCGCACGCAATGTGCCTATAGTTATTAGACACGTGCATTCATTTTCGTCCGAATGCATTTTCGTCCGAATTTCAGGTATTTTCGTTATCGTTTTAACAAACGATAACAAAAGTGCAGAATCCGAAAAACGAAAGATCCGACATAAACAAATGCTTTATTTTCGTTTTCGTTGTGACAACAGTTCGATATAGATAGGAGATTCGTCATAATGCTAACATTAATAGCCCGTACACATGATCAGAAAATCGTACGGAAAATACCGCTTTCGAAGCGATCGTACGATAATCGGATCGTTAGTACAGAGCTTTCGAGAGCCGATCAGGACAGTTCATCCGATAGTATTCTATGGGACATGCGGGAAATTTTTTTTCGTACGATGCCAGATCGTAGGATTTTCGTTTAATCAGTACAGCTATCGTTTCGAAAATGCAATACAAATGCATTACAACACATGACATCACTTCCGAATTTTATTTCTGTCGTGCGGGAATTTGCTAGCAGAGAGAGACACACGCACTGAATCATTTCAGAAGACAGTCAAATCTTAGCTGGTCCGTTTTTCAGAGAGCCTGAATTATTTAGCAATTAAACATAAGCACAGCAGCAGAACAATAGTGAAGCAAGCTACAGTTCAACTTAACTTTTTCATAATAATCTGCTGCTATTGTGTTATAGGACGTACACACGGTCGGACTTTGTTCGGACATTCCGACAACAAAATCCTAGGATTTTTTCCTACGGATGTTGGCTCAAACTTGTTTTGCCTACACACGGTCGCACAAAGTTGTCGGAATTTCCGATCGACAACCACGCGGTCACGTACACCACGTACGACGAGACTAGAAAAGGCCGGTTCAGAACCAAGCGCGGCACCCTTTGGGCTCCTTTTGCTAATCTCGTGTTAGTAAAAGTTTGGTGAGAGACGATTCGCGCTTTTACAGACTCGTGGCTTTCAGATAGTTTTCTGCCGTTCAGTTTGTGCTTGTGGGTTTGTATCTGCTCTTCAGTGCGTGCAAGCAAGTTCCGCGTGACTTTAGGTAGTCATTGTATTCTTGTTCGTTCGTTACTGGTTTTCAGGTCGATCTTCACAGGCCTTGCTGTTCTTCAGTGCGTTCTGTTACTTCGTTTTGAGCAGCCGACAGTTTTCTAGCCATGTTTCGTATGCGTACTCCTCGTAGAGTTCGTGCTGTGCGGGGGCTTGGTGTTGGGGTCCTGACCTTGACACAAGTCCAGTCCATGAACAGGGTGAGGAGGAGTTCATGGACCAAGAATTGGTTGCTTCAGCGTGACCAGTTCTGTCATATGCCTTTGCTCCGTGAGATCCGTGAGAATAATCCTGATGATTTCAGGAACTTTCTCAGGATGACGGACCCCGTGTTTCACCGTCTGTTGGCTTCGCTGACCCCCTATATCAGCAGGCAGGATACCTGCATGAGGCAAGCCATCACTGCGGAGCAGAGGTTGGTCGCTACCTTGCGGTATTTGGCCACAGGGAGAAGCCTGCAGGACCTCAAGTTCTCGACAGGCATCTCCCCCCAGGCTCTGGGGATCATTATCCCAGAGACCTGTTCTGCCATCATCCAGGTCCTGCAGAAGGAGTATATGAAGGTAAGATTTTTATCCTTTTATCTCACATTTTATTGTATTTAATGTTTCATAATATATTGTATTTCTTTCCTCATTCCCTAATTACCACGATTGTAATATGCTGTGAATGTCCCCTTTGTCCTCATGTATGCTGGATTGTTATGTAATTATTATTTTAGGTCCTTCATACATATTTGCCCTTCAATAACCTCTCCAGCATGGTGTCTCCTGCTCTATATTCACCTCATGTAGTCACTTAACAATGTATTTTATCAGCTCTATAGTAGTGCTTTACCCCAAACACCCCCTAAAATGTTTTGAAATGTTATTTTTTATTTAAATTCAGGCAGAGTGCCAGAAGGTTTTTTTTGTGGTGTCCCCAAATTTTTTGTAACCCTCCCTCCCGCAACTGCTAAGTCAGCTGATCCCAATATCCTCAATCATCTATCTGCTGACTTTGCCAAACCCGTACACACTATACCCATCTCTTTACTGGTCAGATTTATGGATGAATTCCCCAAAGCATGTAGTGCAAGGGCCTGCCTGTATACTTTCCAATGGTACTGTTTAAAGTTTTTGTATCCTATTATTATCTTGATAGGTAATAGCAGAATGTTCAAATGTGCTCAAATGTGTACAGTGTGTATTTATATCTTTGTATTATGACACTTCTTACCTGTCCAGTGGTCTGCCAATAGTGCAACTAAGGAGGGTCTGTTCCAAGTAATACCCTGTATTTAGGCATTCATCTCTCAATGAAGTGAAGAGGGTTACCTGTCCAAGAGTTCCCCCCCTATAATGTTAGAAATGGCCCATGAGGGGGGGAGGGGGAATATGATAGGTGTACCTTATACTTTGTTGTTGTTAAATTCCCCTTAATAAATGCTATCTGGAGGTTGCCCCATAATGTTTGTGTCTAATCTGCTTGCCATGTTTCTGTGAAAAAATAGTAATGTTTATTGTTTTTTCCTCAACAGTTTCCTTCAACGCCACAGGAATGGCAGACTGTGGCCTCCCACTTTGCCCAGCAGTGGGACTTTCCTAACTGCGGAGGAGCAATTAATGGGAAACACGTCCACATCGTCCCACCACCCAACTCGGGGTCGTACTATTATAATTACAAGGGGTTTAATAGTATAGTGATGTTGGCGGTGGTGTCGGCTAATTACGAGTTCTTGTATGTGGACGTGGGGAAGAATGGCTGGATGTCCAATGGTGGAGTGATCGCCCAGACGGAGTTCTACAGGCGTCTCCAGAATGGCAGCTTGGACTTGCCACCTCCAGGAGGACAATGTTGAAGGTCTCCCATTTGTGTTCATTGCTGATGAAGCATTTGCGCTGGGGGACCACCTGATGCGGCCATTCCCGATGAGGACCCTCACCCCGGAACAGAGGGTTTTTAATTACCGGCTGGCCAGAGCCCGAAGAGTGGTGGAGAACACATTTGGAATCCTGGCCAGCCGGTTCCGATTATTGCTGACACCCATCCATATGGCAGAGTATAAACTGAACCATGTAATACTTGCCTGCTGTGTTCTCCATAATTTTTTAAGAAAACATTCAGCCAACTATGCTGGCTCAGTTGGGCCTGAGGCCGGAATCCCAAATCCGTCAACACTGACGGCGCTTGAAAGTGGCCGTCCTGGCTTGCCCTCCCTGAGTGCCCGTGATGTCCGGTTACGCTACCTGGAGTTCTTTGCGGGTAGGGGGGATATCAATATGCCAGACAATCTGTGAAACCTTTTTCAAATAAAAAACAACCAAAAGAAATTCTTTGTGGACATTTACTGCTTGTGTTTGTTTTAGCTGACCCTGACAGAAATGTGTTGAGTGCAGAAAATGTCGTGATTGGGTAACCTTATAAAAAACAGTGTTGGCTGGTACTTCCTAAATGCAAAAACACATTTCACTACAAGTGCACTTGCAACTGCACTGAACCTGCACTTGTAGTGCAAAGTGTATTTGCCCTTAGGAAATAACCCCCATTTTTGCATAAAACAGCAATTACATCACCCCAAAAGTGTTGTAGTGTTGAGACAATAATCCACACATTCTTGAGTAAGGCACTTTTTTATACCTGCACAATCACATGTGCATTTACGAAAGGTTTTTAAAACAAACCAACATGTTTGTTGTATAACAATTTTTGCAGTAGCATTATCAAAAATCGAAATATCCATTTCAGATAAAACAGGCCTGTGTAAAACCAACAAGAAAGCCAAAAAACTTGAACTTACAAAGTTCACATTAGGTAAAACCTGAAGGCTATATCAGACATCAGTATTTAGGAACTGGGTTTGATATAGCGTTCAGATGGGGGGAAATCATCCCTGGAAAAGCCAAATTTGGAAGATGCACACCAATTTACGAATGTCAACATGTGCTATCTGCCATCAGGGGGGATCAAGGGACGTGTCTTGGGGGAGCAAGCTCTTCCTCAACGTGAGTTTATAATTGAGGAAGGGGTTGCACCCCCAAAACGCGTCCATTGATCTCCCGTGATGGCAGATAGCACATGTTGGCACACTGTGTGCATCCTCCAAATTTGGCTTTTCTAAACATTGAAAAAATTTTTGGAAGATTGGACCACAATAAAACAGGTGATTTTTTGGGGTTTAAATTCGCCCCAAAACATCAATGATGTTATTATTTTTTTTAAATAACATCATTGATTTTTTGCTGGATGTTTTGCAGTTCCGCATTACACCCCATGATCTCCCCGATCAGGATCTGGGCACTTTCAGAAGTAAAGCGTTCTCTATCCCTCACATCACGATCACCTAAAAAGAGATAAAGAACAAAAAAAAGGTCTCAAAAATCTGCCACCATCCATCCCTTTTACCTAAGCCTGTGGTCGCAGACACTCACCTGTTGTGGTGCCAATCTCCACCACATCTTCTTCTTCCTCCTGCTCAGCATCTTGTGTTTGCGGTATTTCCCCTTCTTCCAGAGGTGGGGGGTCTCTGTTCTCCTGGGATGAGGGGTGTCCTCCGAGTCTTTTCTCCCCTATGTAAAACAAAAATGGTATACTTAGCACACAGATATTTGATGGCAGAACTAGAAATAGGAAACATTGCTTGGAAGTGGGGTACAATTGTCTATTTTAGCCGAGGAATAAAGACAGAAAGAATAGGAACACAGCACAACTACCGTATTTATCGGCGTATAACACGCACTTTTTTCCCCTTAAAATAAGGGGAAAATCGTGGGTGCGTGTTATACGCCGATCCCCGCTATTTTGTGATCTGTCGGAGCGATCGCGGCGATCGCTCCGACAGATCACATAGCTTGGATTTTTAAACATGGCGCCGCGGAGTTCGGAGGGACTCGGGGGCGCTTGTTCAGCTGAACGAGCGCCGCCGAGGACACAGTGACTGGGCGGAGCCGAGATACACATAGCCGAGGCTTCTCGGCTATTCTCGGCGCCGTTCACAGTCACGCCCAGTCCCGCCATTGGACCTGTGTTATGTCCATCATAGGGACTGGGCGTGACTGTGAACGGCGCCGAGAATAGCCGAGAAGCCTCGGCTATGTGTATCTCGGCTCCGCCCAGTCACTGTGTCCTCGGCGGCGCTCGTTCAGCTGAACAAGCGCCCCCGAGTCCCTCCGAACTCCGCGGCGCCATGTTTAAAAATACAAACGAAACGTTTGTATGTCGGCGGCGACAAGGCTGCACGGACCACTGGGGACAAGGCTGCACTGGGGCAAAGCTGAACTGGGGCAAAGCTGCACTGGGGACAAGGCTGCACTGGGGCAAAGCTGCACTGGGGACAAGGCTGCACTGGGGACAAAGCTGCACTGACAAGGCTGCACTGGGGCAAAGCTGCACTGGGGACAAGGCTGCACTGGGGCAAAGCTGCACTGACAAGGCTGCACTGGGGCAAAGCTGCACTGACAAGGCTGCACTGGGGCAAAGCTGCACTGACAAGGCTGCACTGGACACTGGGGAAAGGCTGCAGATGAACACTGATGAGGCTGCATTGATGGGCATTTAAATGTAAGTTTTTTTTCCTTAAACTTCCCTCCTAAAAGTTTTTTTCCTTAAAATTCCCTCCTAAACTTGGGGTGCGTGTTATACGCCGGCGCGTGTTATACGCCGATAAATACGGTACTTACTTTTTTGCAGCACTCTCCGGATCTTTCGGTACTGCTCTGGCTCTCTCAACTTCAGGTCCGACCACCGATTCCTGAGCTGATCTTTAGATCTTCGTACCCCGAAATTCCTCTCAAGACTCCTGACCACTTTCGCCATGATCTTGGCCTTTCGGATGTTGGGGTTGGGGTAAGGCCCATATTTTCCGTCATAGTTGGACTTCCTCATGATGTCGACCATCTCCAACATCTCCCCAAACGACATATTTGTGGCCTTAAAACGTCTCCTTCTGGATCGGGACGTGCCTGGATCCGGCCTTTCCTCCTCCTCCTCCTCCTCGTTGCTAGAATTAGCATGCACCTGCTGTAACTCCGCCGTCATGCTCTTCACCCACTGCGCCGAACGAAAAGGGGAGGGGGAATAGACTAGAAAGAACGTCAGGGGCGGGCAGAGTTACACGCATGCGCAGTGTGTATAAAGCGTAACACGCGTGCGTATTACGTACGATCTGTGAGCGGAGGAAGGAGCATTGGACGCGCCGATCGTAAGAACGAAGGTAAGAGACAAACTTGTGCCTATACTGCTTCTAGATTAAGGCCTATATTGTAACAAGATTAGGAGAGTTTTGTCTGACATTAGGCTTTGTCTTGTGTTGTGTCTTGCAGTGAACATGGATATCTTAATGAAAGACAATGACTTCATGTCAGTATTCGTAGAGATGCTAAGTGAGCTGCCCTGTCTGTGGGAGATTACCCACCCCCATTTCAAGAACCAAGCAAAGAGGAAGGCAGCACTGGAGCAATTGTGTGAAATTGTGAAGCAGGTGATCCCCACGGCAGACATCACTTATTTAACCACTTCAGCCCCGGAAGGTTTTACCCCCTTCCTGACCAGAGCACTTTTTACAATTCGGCACTGCGTCGCTTTAACTGCTAATTGCGCGGTCATGCAATGCTGTACCCAAACGAAATTTGCGTCCTTTTCTTCCCACAAATAGAGCTTTCTTTTGATGGTATTTGATCACCTCTGCCGTTTTTATTTTTTGCGCTATACACGGAAAAAGACCGAAAATTTTGAAAAAAAATGATATTTTCTACTTTTTGTTCTAAAAAAAATCCAATAAACTCAATTTTAGTCATACATTTAGGCCAAAATGTATTCGGCCACATGTCTTTGGTAAAAAAAATGTCAATAAGTGTATATTTATTGGTTTGCGCAAAAGTTATAGCGTCTACAAACTAGGGTACATTTTCTGGAATTTACACAGCCTTTAATTTATGACTGCCTATGTCGATTCTTGAGGTGCTAAAATGGCAGGGCAGTACAAAACCCCCACAAATGACCCCATTTTGGAAAGTAGACACCCCAAGGAATTTGCTGAGAGGCATGTTGAGCCCATTGAATATTCATTTTTTTTGTCCCAAGTGATTGAATAATGACAAAAAAAAAAAAATTACAAAAAGTTGTCACTAAATGATATATTGCTCACACAGGCCATGGGCATATGTGGAATTGCACCCCAAAATACATTTAGCTGCTTCTCCTGAGTACGGGGATACCACATGTGTGGGACTTTTTGGGAGCCTAGCCGCGTACGGGGCCCCGAAAACCAAGCACCGCCTTCAGAATTTCTAAGGGCGTACATTTTTGATTTTACTCCTCACTACCTATCACAGTTTTGAAGGCCATAAAATGCCCAGATGACATAAAACCCCCCCAAATGACCCCATTTTGGAAAGTAGACACCCCAAGCTATTTGCTTTGAGGCATGTTGAGTCCATGGAATGTTTTATATTTTGACACAAGTTGCGGGAAAGTGACAAATTTTTTTTTTTTTTTTGCACAAAGTTGTCACTAAATGATATATTGCTCACACAGGCCATGGGCATATGTGGAATTGCACCCCAAAATACATTTAGCTGCTTCTTCTGAGTATGTGGATACCACATGTGTGGGACTTTTTGGGAGCCTAGCCGCGTACGGGGCCCCGAAAACCAATCACCGCCTTCAGGATTTCTAAGGGCGTACATTTTTGATTTTACTCCTCACTGCCTATCACAGTTTCGGAGGCCATGGAATGCCCAGGTGGCACAAACCCCCCCCAAATGACCCCATTTTGGAAAGTAGACACCCCAAGCTATTTGCTGAGAGGCATGGTGAGTATTTTGCAGCTCTCATTTGTTTTTGAAAATAAAGAAAGACGAGAAAAAAAATTTTTTTTTTTCTTTTTTCAATTTTCAAAACTTTGTGACAAAAAGTGACGTCTGCAAAATACTCACTATACCTCTCATCAAATAGCTTGGGGTGTCTACTTTCCAAAATGGGGTCATTTGGGGGGGTTTTGTGCCACCTGGGCATTCCATGGCCTCCGAAACTGTGATAGGCAGTGAAGAGTGAAATCAAAAATTTACGGCCTTAGAAAGCCTGAAGGCGGTGCTTGGTTTTCGGGGTCCCGTACGCGGCTAGGCTCCCAAAAAGTCCCACACATGTGGTATCCCCGTACTCAGGAGAAGCAACAGAATGTATTTTAGGGTGTAATTTCACATATTCCCATGGCATGTTTGAGCAATATATCATTTAGTGACAACTTTGCGCAAAAAAAAATAAAAAAAATAAAAAATTGTCTCTTTCCCGCAACTTGTGTCACAATATAAATTATTCCATGGACTCAACATGACTCTCAGCAAATAGCTTGGGGTGTCTACTTTCCAAAATGGGGTCATTTGGGGGGGGTTTGAACTGTCCTGGCATTTTATGCACAACATCTAGAAGCTTATGTCACACATCACCCACTCTTCTAACCACTTGAAGACAAAGCCCTTTCTGACACTTATTGTTTACATAAAAAAATAATTTTTTTTTGCAAGAAAATTACTTTTAACCCCCAAACATTAAATTTTTTTTTTAAAGCAAATGCCCTACAGATTAAAATGGTGGGCGTTTCATTTTTTTTTTTCACACAGTATTTGCGCAGCGATTTTTCAAACGCATTTTTTGGGGAAAAAACACACTTTTTTACATTTTAATGCACTAAAACACACTATATTGCCCAAATGTTTGATGAAATAAAAAAGATGATCTTAGGCCGAGTACATGGATACCAAACATGACATGCTTTAAAATTGCGCACAAACGTGCAGTGGCGACAAACTAAATACATTTTTAAAAGCCTTTAAAAGCCTTTACAGGTTACCACTTTAGATTTACAGAGGAGGTCTACTGCTTTTTTTTAAATCATTTTTATTGTTATCTCAGGGAATGTAAATATCCCCTATGATAGCAATAGGTAGTGACAGGTACTCTTTTTTGCAAAAATTGGGGTCTATTAGACCCTAGATTTCTCCTCTGCCCTCAAAGCATCTGACCACACCAAGATCGGTGTGATAAAATGCTTTCCCAATTTCCCAATGGCGCTGTTTACATCCGGCGAAATCTAAGTCATAAAATGCTCGTAGCTTCCGGTTTCTTAGGTCATAGAGATGTTTGGAGCCACTCTGGTCTCTGATCAGCTCTATGGTCAGCTGGCTGAATCACCGGCTGCATTCTCAGGTTCCCTGTTGAGACAGGAGAGCCAGAGAAAAACACGGAAGACGTTGGGGGGGGGGGCATTCCCTCCCACTGCTTGTAAAAGCAGTCTAGAGGCTAATTAGCCACTAGGATTGCTTTTACATGAAAGCCGACCGCTGGCTGAAAAGAATGATACCAAGATGATACCTAAACCTGCAGGCATCATTCTGGTATAACCACTCAAAGTCGTGAATGGCGTACCTGAAGACAAAAAAATGGTTAACAATAAAGCACAGTAAACGGTAAGGTATAAAAAATTGCATACCTGAAAAGCAAACATGATAAAACATAATAACAATAAAACATTGCAGAATAGAATACAGTAAAAAAGAGCAGAACAATAGAGAGAGAGAATAGAGAGAGAGAACAATAAAACGACAACTATTTTTTTTTTTTATATATTTTTGTATGTGTTTTTTTTTTTTTTTTACACTTTTTTTTTGTAACTGTAACTTTTATAACTGTAACCGGTTCCAGGTTCGGGTCTCTCAAAATGCAATGGCATCTTGGGAGACCCTGTGAAAGTGTGCCTAGTCTGTGCAATGCTGTACCCTACGCTAATACTCAACTAGTGAATGGTAGCGTTCAAAACATTCACCAATGCAAAGACCAGGATTGTCAGGACAGGAGGGACAATAATAGCGGGTGTCACACCTATATCCGCGCTTGCTGCAGACACAACATCTTTTTTGGGGGGGTTCGTTTGGTAGGGGTACTCGGGAGGACATAAAGAAAATGCCTCTCATGCAGCCGACTGCATTTGGTTGGGGATGTGAATGGGGGAAGTACGGGCGCTGCAGAAGCGGTGGGTTCCCAATTAGGATTGGCAAATGCAGCAGGAAGGGCATTATGGGCACGACGGGCCTGTGTTTGTCTTTTTGGTGGCAGCGGGACACTACTTGTGCTTGCCACCTCACCAGCTTGAACTGCACTTATGGGACTCGCCACGTCACCAAGTGTTACTGCAGTGCTGGTTTGACTACGACCGGGGTGTACTACGCCGCTGGTGCTTGCCAGTTCACCAAAACACTACCAAAAAAACTGTTAGCGATTGCAGGGATCAGGCCTGACTCTGTGAACGCTGCAGTTATGCGTTTAGTGTTTTGTAAGTGACAGTGATCGATCGATACTGCACTTGGGTGGGCTGGGCTGGGCCGGGCGGAGGGGCAAAACGCAGGTGCTAGCGGGTATCTGGGCTGATCCCGCTAACACTGCGTTTTCGGGAACCCTAAACTGCTGGGGACGCTAGTATAGATCTGATTGGATCAGATATTGATCCGTACAGATACTATACCACTAAGGGAGGCGTATGCTGCGTGCGTGGGTGTTAGCGGTACTGGCGCTAATCTGACGCTGCCTGGGGCGACGCATATCACCGCCGGGCGATCAGGGGGCTAAACCTTTATTCGGTAATAAACGGCGGGTGCCCTGACACTATAAAAAATAAACGAACTAACCAGCGTCACCCGTAACAGTTATACGGTGATCAGTGGTGAAAGGGTTAACTAGGGGGCAATCAAGGGGTTAAAACATTTATTAGGTAGTATATGGGGGTCCCTGTCGCTATAAAACACTGACGGCGAACCTAAATATTTACGTCCCTAACTACCGTCACCAGCGACACTAATACAGCGATCAGAAAAATGATCGCTTAGCGACACTGGTGAGGGGGGGTGATCAAGGGGTTAAAACTTTATTAGGGGGGGTTAGGGGGGTACCCTAGACCTAAAGGGGGGTAATACTCACTGCCCTAACACTGTAACTGTCACAAACTGACACTATGCAGTAATCAGAAAAAAAAAAAATACTGCTAATGTCAGTTTGTGACAGGGGGGGGGTGATTGGGGGGGGATCGGGGGGCGATCGGGGGTGTAAAGTATGCCTGGCATGTTCTACTGTGTGTGTGTGTGTTGTGTGCACTCACTTGTCTTCTCTCCTCGGCGCTGGAACGGAAACTGCCAGACCGAGGAGAGATGACATCACATCCTCTGCCTGTGTGAAACTGCACACAGGCAGAGGAGGATTCCCATTGGCTGGGAGCGATCGCGAGGGGGGGCCACGATCGGATGGTCTCTCCCTCGCCTCCCAACGCTCCCAGTCAAATGCCGACCGCCGCTGGCACCGGGGGGGGGTCCGATCGGACCCCCCGCCCGCGGGAGGCAGATCACGTACGGGTACGTGATTCTGCCTGCCCGTGCCATTCTGCCGCAGTATATATGCGGTAGGCGGTCGGCAAGTGGTTAAAGATTTTCATTGGTGACCTGAGGAGCACATATCTGAGGGAGCGCAAGAAAGTCCTGGATTCGCAGAGATCCGGAGCAGCAGATGACATCTATGTCCCCAGGATGTTGTACTACGACAGGCTGCACTTTCTGGCAGGCCAGACTGAACCCAGGCCATCCCTCTCCAGTCTTCCTTCCACGCTTCCTTCCCCCCCGGCTGAGGCTTCTGACGTCCAACCTGGGCCTTCCAGGCCACATGTGGAGGAGCCCAGATTGAGCCAGGTATAGCATTCCTCTAAATATTTCTGCTTGTCCAATCAATGATGTTAACTAGATGTTAGTTGGGGGTACTAATTTAGGATTGTGATTGATGATGCAAAACATTACAACTATGTCCCTTTTTCATACACAGGGAAGTCTCAGCCAGGAGGTGGCCGGGCCGAGCCGGCTGGCTGATATCAAGGTCCCTCCACCCCCCCTGAAAATAGAAAGTGGCAGTAGGAGGAGTACCCTAGAGGAGGCTGCTATAGCATTCTTTTGGAGGGCTACAGAGGTCCTGGGAGCACCCCACACCATGGAGGAGAACATTGCTGCCTTCATAGCCTATAAAATGCAGAGGATGGAGGAGGGTCAAAAAGTCATGTGTGAGGCCCTCATATCGGAGGCTCTGGAGAAAGGTATGAGGGGCCAAATTACACCTCACACACATCTTGGGGATGGTCCTCCTCCTCCTCCTGCTGGTCCTACTCCTCCTCCTCCCTCTCCTCCAGGTCCTCCCAGTCCTCCTCCAGGTCCCCCCAGTCCTCCTCCTCCTCCTCCAGGTCCTACTCCTCCTCCTGCCACATCTCCAACTGCACAGCCACAGCCCGGAAGGAAGCGTGGAAGGAAGACCAGACAGTGATTGCCCTGGATTCAGTCTGGTCGGCCAAAAGATGCAGCCTCTTGTGGTACCACAGCCTGGGGACACAGATGTCATCTGCTGCTATCCGGATCTCTGCGAATCCCGGACCAGACTGCCCTCCCTTAGATATGGACTCCTCAGGCCACCAATTTTGATGTTGAGGAATTGATGTCTGCCGTGGGGTTCCCAGGCTTCACTAATTTCTGCTGTTGATCCAGTGTTGCCTTCCTCTTTGTTTGGTTCTGATCCCTTAATAAAGGATTTTTGTTTTGAATTATACTCTCCTATGTGTTTTACTTCAAAAAGGACAGTTGGTTTGTGAGGATTCAGGTACATTTCAAATATACAATGTGAAATGAACAAGGGACACCAACACCAAACAATCTCCTTGAGATTAAATAATACAAGATATCAATGGTGTTGGGGTAACTTGACACACAAAACACAGACAAAATTATTCGGGAGTAAAAATAAAAATAACATTTAACAAAGATCAGCCTTGGAAAAAATCCAAACATTAACCAGTTGCCGACCGCCGCACGACGATGTACGTCGACAGAGCGGCACGGGCAGGCAAAAGGGCTTACCTGTACGTCCTTGCCTGCCCGCGGGTGTGGCCCCCCCCTCGCGATCGCTCCCAGCCAATGGGATCATTTCCCTGCCTCTGTATTGTACACAGAGGCAGAGGAAATGATGTCATCTCTCCTCGGCTCGGTATTTTCCGTTCCGGGCCGAGGAGAGAAGACTGTAATGTGAGTGCACCAACACACACACACACAGTAGAACATGCCAGGCACACATTACACCCCGATCGCCCCCCGATCCCCCCCCCCGATCACCCCCCCCCCTGTCACAAACTGACACCAAGCAGGTTTTTTTTTTTTTTTTTTTCTGATTACTGTATTGGTGTCAGTTTGTGACAGTTACAGTGTTAGGGCAGTGAGTGTTAGGCCCCCTTTAGGTCTAGGATTCCCCCTAACCCCCCTAATAAAGTTTTAACCCCTTGATCACCCCCCGTCACCAGTGTTGCTAAGCAATCATTTTTCTGATCGCTGTATTAGTGTCGCTGGTGACGCTAGTTAGGGACGTAAATATTTAGGTTCGAAGTCAGCGTTTTATAGCGACAGGGACCCCCATATACTACCTAATAAATGTTTTAACCCCTTGCTTGCCCCCTAGTTAACCCTTTCACCACTGATCACCGTATAACCGTTACGGGTGACGCTGGTTAGTTCGTTTATTTTTTATAGTGTCAGGGCACCCGCCGTTTATTACCGAATAAAGGTTTAGCCCCCTGATCGCCCGGCGGTGATATGCGTCGCCCCAGGCAGCGTCAGATTAGCGCCAGTACCGCTAACACCCACGCACGCAGCATACGCCTCCCTTAGTGGTATAGTATCTGTACGGATCAATATCTGATCCGATCAGATCTATACTAGCGTCCCCAGCAGTTTAGGGTTCCCAAAAACGCAGTGTTAGCGGGATCAGCCCAGATACCCGCTAGCACCTGCATTTTGCGCCTCCGCCCGGCCCGGCCTAGCCCACCCAAGTGCAGTATCGATCGATCACTGTCACTTACAAAACACTAAACGCATAACTGCAGCGTTCACAGAGTCAGGCCTGATCCCTGCGATCGCTAACAGTTTTCTTGGTAGCGTTTTGGTGAACTGGCAAGCACCAGCCCCAGGCAGCGTCAGGTTAGCGCCAGTACCGCTAACACCCACGCACGCACCGTACACCTCCCTTAGTGGTATAGTATCTGAACGCATCAATATCTGATCCGATCAGATCTATACTAGCGTCCCCAGCAGTTTAGGGTTCCCAAACACGCAGTGTTAGCGGGATCAGCCAAGATAACTGTTGGCACCTGCGTTTTGCCCCTCCGCCCGGCCCAGCCCACCCAAGTGCAGTATCAATCGATCACTGTCACTTACAAAACACTAAACGCATAACTGCAGCGTTCGCAGAGTCAGGCCTGATCCCTGCGATCGCTAACAGTTTTTTTTGTAGCGTTTTGGTGAACTGGCAAGCACCAGCGGCCTAGTACACCCCGGTCATAGTCAAACCAGCACTGCAGTAACACTTGGTGACGTGGCGAGTCCCATAAGTGCAGTTCAAGCTGGTGAGGTGGCAAGCACAAGTAGTGTCCCGCTGCCACCAAAAAGACAAACACAGGCCCGTCGTGCCCATAGTGCCCTTCCTGCTGCATTCGCCAATCCTAATTGGGAACCCACCGCTTCTGCAGCGCCCGTACTTCCCCCAGTCACATCCCCAACCAAATGCAGTCGGCTGCATGAGAGGAATTTTCTTTATGTCCTCCCGAGTACCCCTACCCAGCGAACCCCCCCAAAAAAGATGTCGTGTCTGCAGCAAGCGCGGATATAGGCGTGACACCCGCTATTATTGTCCCTCCTGTCCTGACAATCCTGGTCTTTGCATTGGTGAATGTTTTGAACGCTACCATTCGCTAGTTGAGTATTAGCGTAGGGTACAGCACTGCACAGACTAGGCACACTTTCACAGGGTCTCCCAAGATGCCATCGCATTTTGAGAGACCCGAACCTGGAACCGGTTACAGTTATAAAAGTTAGTTACAAAAAAAAGTGTAAAAAAAAAAAAAAAAAACACAAACAAAAATATAAAATAAAACAAAAATAGTTGGCGTTTTATTGTTCTCTCTCTCTCTATTCTCTCTATTGTTCTGCTCTTTTTTACTGTATTCTATTCTGCAATGTTTTATTGTTGTTATGTTTTATCACGTTTGCTTTTCAGGTATGCAATTTTTTATACCTTACCGTTTACTGTGCTTTATTGTTAACCATTTTTTTGTCTTCAGGTACGCCATTCACGACTTTGAGTGGTTATACCAGAATGTATCCTTAGATGCAGACAAGCAAAGAAAGTGTTTCCACCGCTCAGGCTGACACTGACCCAGGTGTAAGTAGAAGTTTCAGAGCAGAAGAGCTCCAGGTGCTGGCTGAATGCTAGGCAAAGCAGGCTTGAATGGAGGAGAAGATTTGGATGCCGCACACCGGATGTAGTCAAAAAAACTTCACTTTATTGAAAAAATGGGATCATCAAAATAACAAGACTGTCATGCAGAAAGTACAGGTAGGCTGACGCGTTTCGCACTCAGGACTGAGTGCTTACTCATAGCTAACAAATATTAAAAAGACAAACTCTTATATAGCTCAATGGGGTATCACATGATTGCCCAATTAGGTGGTCATTGAGTCTCAGCTGGAAGCCGATTTAATGAGGTCTCGGCATCTGCTGGCTATTTGGTGTGTTGACTGATTGAGAAATGTTTTCAAAACCGTGACATGTAAATAGATGACAAAGAATGTGAAAAAAGATGTGTATATGTACATGTGTAGGCAAAAAATATATATGTGTGTATATATATATAGTGAATCCTATCAATAAACGTGTATTTAATAATGAATGTACTTCTATAACGTGTATATATAAAAGGTGATGAATATCAGAAAAAGGATTACTATTAGGTGAAAGGAAAAATTGTGTAAAAAATGTTTCTCATTAGAAAAAGAAAATATATTGATGAAGATATTCAAACAAGGTGCAAAGTAAATGTGAAGAATGAATGTAATAAAACTATATGTGAACAAAATGTATATATATGATGAAGCTCTCTATAATATGCCGGTGAAGTAGATGAAGCTCTCTATAATAAGCCGGACTAAAATATAGAGCAATGTGACCTGAAATAATGCGTGATATGCCCGCGGTTAATAACAAGGTACGTATAGGGCCCTATAATATTAGAAATAAGATGTGGGATTCGAAGACATAAAATCACGCTGATAAGGGTTGCCCTGATCTGGTCAAATGGCAGTGATATGTGCAGGGTCCCAGTAGACTGACTTGTACCGTAATGATTCTAAATGATGAGCCTGGCCGAGAGCAGGGTGTGTGTGGAATTTCAGGAATGAAGCAGCGGTGTTCAAGGTAATAGAACGCCGCTAATCTGTGTCACACTAAATAATGATGGTAATAAAGTTGGTAGAGGTCTCGGCCAGTCACCCGAGTTTAAGGGATCACAAAAAAGGACAAATGAAAAACAAGTAAGGTACTACAGGCTGGGATTCGAAGACATAAAATCACGCTGATCAGGGTTGCCCTGATCTGGTCAAATGGCAGTGATATATGCAGGGTCCCAGTAGACTGACTTGTAGCGTAGTGATTCTAAATGATGAACCTGGCTGCGAGCAGGGTGTGTGTGGAATTTCAGCAATGAAGCAGCGGTGTTCAAGGTAATAGAGCGCCGCTAATCTGTGTCACACTAAATGTCTAGATGGAATTATAATGATGGTAATAAAGTTGGTGGAGGGGTCACAAAAAGGGACAAATGAAAAACAAGTAAGATACTACAGGCTGGACAAGAATGTTACCAGACTGAGATCGTAAAAATTATCCGGACAGACAATTAAGTTAGAAATATATTAGTTTGTGATCCATCACGGGTGGCTCATGTAAAAGCATGTCTCAGTATATGTGTGTCAGCAAATGCCAAGACCTCCAAACAAAACATATTAGAATAATACATCTTATGAGTCCACTGATACAATGCTCATATATTAACACCGGCAAGTGAAACAAATGAAAACAGGCATATAATGATCGGCATGGATCCAATCTATAAAGACGATGAGAAGAAATGTTATAATGCTGCATTCTAAAGAGAAACAACTACATATTCATATTGCAACATTACACTCGCAAAATAAGCACTGAACACAAACGATACAATGTGTGTCAGCTTATGTACATATAAATAGGCTTAATATATCTGAATTATGATCCCAAGGTGTCCAAAAAAAATTATATATATGGACAACAAGGTGTACAAAATGTAAATGAATGAAAATGAATAAAATAAATAAAATAAAATAAAGTAAAAAAGTGTGTGAAAACATATGCGTAAAAACCTAATATATATATCAGGTGTTTCCTACACACTAGAAAGATGTATAGGACAATGAGAATTTCCATATATATCTGTGTGATGAAGAGTGAGCTAGAATAAAAGTAATAATAATGAAATAAAATTGTGAAACCTCAGGATACAAATCATGAATAATTATCAAAAGAAAACGAGGAAAAAGGTAGATATAATAACACAAAAATGTGTGGAGAACGAAATAGAATAAAACTATTTATCTCAATATTGCCGCGATATGCATCCTCAGGTAAAATTGGCTTGTACTTTAGTCAGGTGTATAAAACACCCGAACATGATGGATATCGCGAAACAATAAAAGATATTGTATATTGCTATTGTTAATGTAACCTTTTGCAAACATCTATTATTGACCATGGTTCCCTGGGAATTCCTGCTCTGCCATAATTACTATACTGAGTATGCAGAGTAGGGGAACTTGTCAGGCATATATACCAATCAAGGTGGTAAATATTATATATTCATATGTAAGATTGGGTATATTTGTGCGTGGGCCCCAATGGTCAGTAGATGGAAAAAACTCTTATTTTGGCACCATCTGACCGGAACACAAAACGAGAGGAAATAGAAAATGGCTGACAAAACGTGAAAATGTAAAAAATGAACATAAAGTGTTCTTTATAAGGACTCATGATAGTGTAAGTGTTATGACCATGTTCAAGCAGTATAGGAAAGTTACTCATAAAAATAGGAAACATCCCATTCAAAGTTGAGGCCCAAGGGAATTCTCGTATTTAAAGAGAATATCCAATAAACTTCGCGTTTGCAAAGCAGTTGGAACCTGTCTCCTCCTCTAGTGGGGGTGACAATTTTCTCTATACCTTGAATATGGAGACTTGTTACGTCTTTCTGGTGTACAAAAATCCAATGTTTTGCCACGTTAGTTAATCTGTCCTTTTCAATATCGTATAAATGGTCATATAGACGGTCTCTGAGGCGGCGTGTTGTCCGCCCGACATACTGAATCTGGCAGATATCACAAGTAATCACATATATTATAAACTGGGTGTTACAGTTTATGAATGAGGCGATATTAAAAACTTTGCCATTTGTACAAGATTGCCCTTTTTTATGTGACTACAGTAATTACATCCTTTTTTGCCACATTTGTAGTTACCCTTAAAATTTAACCAGTTGGCCTTCCTTTGTTCAGATACTACTAGGCTGGGTGAAAGTGAATTCCCCAGGGTGGGAGCCCTACGGGAGACCACTTTAATCCCTTTAGACAGTATATTGTTAAATGCAGCGTCGTTATATAAGATGGGAAGGTATTTGGTGACAATTCTCCTAATTTGGTTAAATTCTGCACTGTATGGTGTAGAAAATACTGGGATGTTAATGGAAGGGGGGCTAGTGTGAAGTTTATCTTGTAATAATGTATGTCTAATGCCGCGTACACACGGTCGGACTTTCCGGCATACTTGGTCCGGCGGACCAGAGTGTGCCGGACAATCCGCCCGTGTGTGGGCGGCGGCGGACTTTTCCGGCGGACTTCTTCCCAAAAGCCCGCCGGACCTAGATTTAAAGAAAGTTTCAAATCTTTCCGTCGGACTCAGTTTCGGGCGGAAAGTCCGCCCGTGTGTGTGCTGGTCCGACGGAAAGCCCGCTCGTGTGTAGGCTGGTCCGACAGACCAAATACGACACGAGGAAAGTATTGCATCTCGCGCTCGCTGCAATAGGAAAAACAAATCTTCCTATTGCGGCGAGCGCGGGGCATACCAGGCCCTTAGGTCTGGTATGGATTATAAAGGGGAACCCCGCTACGCCGAAAAAACGGCGTGGGGTCCCCCTAAAATCCATACCAGACCCCGATCCGAGCACGCAGCCTGGCCGGTCAGGAAAGGGGGTGGGGACGAGCGAGCGCCCCCCCCCTCCTGAACCGTACCAGGCCGCATGCCCTCAACATGGGGGGTGGGTGCTTTGGGGGAGGGGGGCGCCCTGCGCCCCCCCCCCCAAAGCACCTTGTCCCCATGTTGATGAGGACAAGGGCCTCTTCCCGACAACCCTGGCCGTTGGTTGTCGGGGTCTGCAGGCGGGGGCTTATCGGAATCTGGGAGCCCCCTTTAAGCATCCCCTGGGCATGCTGGGACTGTGACGTTTTAGGGGGCGTGGTCGACCACGCCCCCTAAAACGTCACAGTCCCAGCATGCCCAGGGACTGTGACATCATATGGGGGCGGGGTCTCTGCCTATATAAGTCACAACGCAGCCCTCAGAGACCAGTCCAGCCGGAGAGAGCGTCGTGTCAACATCTGGGGGAAGAGAAGAGAAGAGAAGCCAAGAAGCCCAGAAGCCCAGAAGCCAAGAAGCCCAGAAGTCCGGACCTCCGCTCGCAATAGAGCTACATGAAGACAGCGGAGGGGCCGGCCGAAGACCTGCGACACCGGGAGAAGAGGCCGGAGAGCGGAGAAGAACCAACCGGACGCCGGGAGAAGATGAAGCGGAGGGACCCCCGAAGCCGGAAGAAGACCCCCGAAGCCGGAGGAAGATCCCCCCCCCCCCGGAGCTGTTTAATAAAATATTTTAAAAACCTGTGTAGTGTGTTTTATTACTTACACTTTTTTCCTAGGTAAATGGGTAGGGGTACCATGTACCCCATACTCATTTACATAGGGTGGGGGCCGGGATCTGGGGGCCCCCTTATTAAAGGGGGCTCCCAGATTCCGATAAGCCCCCGCCCGCAGACCCCGACAACCAACGGCCAGGGTTGTCGGGAAGAGGCCCTTGTCCTCATCAACATGGGGACAAGGTGCTTTGGGGGGGGGGGGGCGCAGGGCGCCCCCCTCCCCCAAAGCACCCACCCCCCATGTTGAGGGCATGCGGCCTGGTACGGTTCAGGAGGGGGGGGGGGCGCTCGCTCGTCCCCACCCCCTTTCCTGACCGGCCAGGCTGCGTGCTCGGATCGGGGTCTGGTATGGATTTTAGGGGGGGCCCACGCCGTTTTTTCGGCGTAGGGGTTCCCCTTTATAATCCATACCAGACCTAAGGGCCTGGTATGCCCCGCGACGGGGCTCGCAAGGTGTCAATCTAGCCGATAAAAGCGTCAAGATTGACATCCTTTTCTAGTCCCGTCGCACCTGAGTCACGTTCAAAATGAACGGACTTGTCCGTGTGTGGGCAAGTCCGTTCATTCTGAAAGTCCGCCGGAACTCCGGCGAAAGTCCGTCGGAAAGACGGGCGGACTTAGCCCGCCGGAAAATCCCGGCGTGTGTGGGCAAGTCCGTTCGTTTTAAAGTCCGGCGCACCTGGCGGACAAAGTCCGTCGGAAAGTGTGCCGGACCAAGTAGGATAGAAAGTCCGCTCGTGTGTACGCGGCATAAGGATGGTACTGGCTCTGTCAAGTGCTCTATTAACTAGAGCTGTACCATACCCCCGGTTTCTAAAACGCTGGGCCATACTGTGTGCCTCTCTGTGAAAACTTTCAGGGGTGCTACACAAGCGTTTGAGCCTCAAAAATTGTCCATACGGAACACCTCGTATGGTATGTTTGGGATGTGCTGAATCTGCTCTAAGAAGGGCATTCCCAGCAGTGGGCTTCCTATATAAGGTGGTATGGATGGAGTTGCCTGTGCCAGTGAGCTTAACGTCCAAGAATTCGATGCTGTGAGGTTGTAAGGTGCCTGTGAAATTCAAGTTAAGATCATTGTTGTTGAAATATGAAAGCCAGGTTCCTAGATCAGCATCTGCATCTGATGTAATAAACAGGAGGTCATCAATGAAACGGCAATAAAAAACCGTATCTAGTCTGCGGGGGCTATCACTTCCAAAGATGCGAGACCTCTCCCACCAACCCATGAAGATGTTGGCGAGGGAGGGTGAAAATTTGGCGCCCATAGAGGCCCCGCATCTCTGGAGATAATAGCCCCCATCAAACATGAAAAAATTGTGTGTGAGTAAATAATCTAATGCCTGTAAAATAAAATCTTGTAAAATGAGAGAAAATCTGCCTGATTCTTTGAGAGCCCAAGCAACTGCCTGTATGCCCAGATTGTGTGGGATGCTAGAATAGAGACTGGTGACATCACAACTGATCCACCTATATCCACTCTCCCATCGTAAATGGTGTAATTTACTAAGCAACTGCTTGGTGTCTCTCAGGTAGCCAGGCAGGCTGGTGGCCAAGGGCTGTAACTGGGAGTCCACCCATTCGCCTAGGCGTTCGTTAAGTGAACCGATGCCTGCTACAATGGGCCGGCCTGTTAAGGGCTGAAGACCTTTGTGGACCTTGGGTAAATGGTGGATTATAGGCATGATTGGATGTTCAGGAATAAGCTTCTCTTTATCTGAATGTGAAAAAATACCCATCGATACCGCTCTGTCCAAAAGGGCAGAAAGTTTGTGTTTGAAGGGGAGTGTGGGATTGGATGAAAGTAATTGGTAGGTCTGTGTGTCAGATAACTGACGTAAAGCTTCTTGTATGTACATGTCAGTGTCCAAGACAACCACTATCCCCCCTTTATCTGCATTCCTGATAACTATGCTAGTGTCTGCTGTTAGTGTTTTTAAGGCTAATCTCTCATTTTGTGTCAAATTATCTTTAATGGGTTTTCTATGGCAACTGTGAGCCAAGCGAGTTAATTCCCCCTCCACCAACCTCTGAAATACATCAAGATCTTTGCCCCTGGATGCCACTGGGTAAAAGTCAGATTTAGATCTGATTATTCGTTTTTTCTGTGAATCAGTGGGATCCATGGGGGGTGGATCCGATTCATCTGCCAATGTTCTTAAATCTTGCAGTGCACACACTTCATTAAAAGAGATGGGTGAAGGGGGAGACTCACCTGATTCGCCAAAGTTTCCTGGAACGTCCTCTTCTCTAGAACAACCAAAGTGTTTCTTAAGTGTTAATAAGCGAGAAAACCTGTTAACGTCCAAAATAGTGTGAAATTAATCAAAATGTCTATTAGGGCTAAAGTTAAGGCCTTTTGATAGAAGGTTGATCTCCTCTTCTTTTAAAGGTCTTTTTGAGATATTAAGTACGGTGGAACTCATTTCTTCATTTTGCCTCTCAAACTGTAATGTGAGTTGTTTGGAGTTCTTGTGTCTCCTACCGCCCCTTCTTGTTTTTTTTGGACGATTTCTTCCTCTTGGTGTAACCCGAACTGCGAGGGTTTCCAGCGTTGGTGTGGTTGTTGCTTCTGTTTGTTTCCACAGAACCTGTTGACCTGTCAAGAGAAGAGTCTGACATAGTGCGTGCCAGGGAATTGTCGGCTAGGTCGCTCTCTTGGTCAGAGAAGCTGACCTGTTTGCCGCGGTTTCTCCGTGACCGATTGTGGGAAAACACCGGTCTTTTCCAAGTGTAAACTTTATTGTTCTCATAATCATTTTTATCCCGGGCCATTTTGCCTCTCTTACTGGCAATCACTGATTTTTCCATTTTGTCTAATTTGTTGCTCAAGCGGCTGTCCAGGTCTGTAAAGGCTGCCAGGTTTTGTGAAGAGGCAAGTTCAGACTGGATAAAAGACATGTCAGATTGTAGTACCTCTATTTCTTTGGTTTTAGAGGCAATAAGAATATTTATTAGTTTGAATGAACAGGTGTCCAAGGTGTCAGTCCATTCTTTTTTGAGATCATCATTAAACAGCTCTGAGGTAGGAATATTTTTTATCCGTAAACCCCGTGGTATGTGTGCTATGGACAAATAGTCCTTCAAAAAATTGATGTCCCAAAAAGCTCTAATTTCTCTCGCCATAATATGTTCCAGTTTTCTGAAATGACGTATTAACTGTACTCCATCGTCAGCTGACACTCCAGGTGTTTGTGTCTGTGACGTTTGTCTCAATGGATTATCAGATGGTGCCTTTAGAGTTCTGCTGTACGAAGTTTCTGCCATGGGTGTCGAGGTAGTATTGAGATCCACAGAGTAAAAAGTGAAAAACTCTTCTCCTGGTTAAATGAGCTCTTGAAAAAATGATAGTATAAACAATATGTATAGTAGGTATAAATCATTTAAATACCTACAAAAGTAACTAAGGAAATGATATATATCTTAAATTTAGGTTTACGTGAACCCATTGTTTAATATTTGAAATTTCATGATATTTACCTATATAACCCCTACTGTAAAACAATGAGCTTACTTTATAGATCCTTGTAAACTTACTTTATGTATCTTTATAACATTGTATACTCAATAAACTTATTTTGACAAGAAAAAATGATAGTAGTCAAAATGAATTGTGAAATACCTGGGAAAGCCTCCGGGCAGGTGAAGAGAAAAGCATGTATCCTTAGATGCAGACAAGCAAAGAAAGTGTTTCCACCGCTCAGGCTGACACTGACCCAGGTGTAAGTAGAAGTTTCAGAGCAGAAGAGCTCCAGGTGCTGGCTGAATGCTAGGCAAAGCAGGCTTGAATGGAGGAGAAGATTTGGATGCCGCACACCGGATGTAGTCAAAAATACTTCACTTTATTGAAAAAATGGGATCATCAAAATAACAAGACTGTCATGCAGAAAGTACAGGTAGGCTGACGCGTTTCGCACTCAGGACTGAGTGCTTACTCATAGCTAACAAATATTAAAAAGACAAACTCTTATATAGCTCAATGGGGTATCACATGATTGCCCAATTAGGTGGTCATTGAGTCTCAGCTGGAAGCCGATTTAATGAGGTCTCGGCATCTGCTGGCTATTTGGTGTGTTGACTGATTGAGAAATATTTCAGGTCACATTGCTCTATATTTTAGTCCGGCTTATTATAGAGAGCTTCATCTACTTCACCGGCATATTATAGAGAGCTTCATCATATATATACATTTTGTTCACATAAAGTTTTATTACATTCATTCTTCACATTTACTTTGCACCTTGTTTGAATATCTTCATCAATATATTTTCTTTTTCTAATGAGAAACATTTTTTACACAATTTTTCCTTTCACCTAATAGTAATCCTTTTTCTGATATTCATCACCTTTTATATATACACGTTATAGAAGTACATTCATTATTATATACACGTTTATTGATAGGATTCACTATATATATATACACACATATATATTTTTTGCCTACACATGTACATATACACATCTTTTTTCACATTCTTTGTCATCTATTTACATGTCACGGTTTTGAAAACATTTCTCAATCAGTCAACACACCAAATAGCCAGCAGATGCCGAGACCTCATTAAATCGGCTTCCAGCTGAGACTCAATGACCACCTAATTGGGCAATCATGTGATACCCCATTGAGCTATATAAGAGTTTGTCTTTTTAATATTTGTTAGCTATGAGTAAGCACTCAGTCCTGAGTGCGAAACGCGTCAGCCTACCTGTACTTTCTGCATGACAGTCTTGTTATTTTGATGATCCCATTTTTTCAATAAAGTGAAGTATTTTTGACTACATCCGGTGTGCGGCATCCAAATCTTCTCCTCCATTCAAGCCTGGTTATACCAGAATGATGCCTGCAGGTTTAGGTATCATCTTGGTATCATTCTTTTCAGCCAGCGGTCGGCTTTCATGTAAAAGCAATCCTAGCGGCTAATTAGCCTCTAGACTGCTTTTACAAGCAGTGGGAGGGAATGCCCCCCCCAACGTCTTCCGTGTATTTCTCTGGCTCTCCTGTCTCAACAGGGAACCTGAAAATGCAGCCGGTGATTCAGCCAGCTGACCATAGAGCTGATCAGAGACCAGAGTGGCTCCAAACATCTCTATGGCCTAAGAAACCGGAAGCTACGAGCATTTTATGACTTAGATTTCGCCGGATGTAAACAGCGCCATTGGGAAATTGGGAAAGCATTTTATCACACCGATCTTGGTGTGGTCAGATGCTTTGAGGGCAGAGGAGAAATCTAGGGTCTAATAGACCCCAATTTTTGCAAAAAAGAGTACCTGTCACTACCTATTGCTATGATAGGGGATATTTACATTCCCTGAGATAACAATAAAAATGATTTTAAAAAAAAAATGAAAGGAACAGTTTAAAAATAAGATAAAAAAATAATAATAATAAAGAAAAGAAAAAAAAAAAAAAAAGCACCCCTGTCCCCCCTGCTCTCGCGCTAAGGCGAACGCAAGCGTCGGTCTGGCGTCAAATGTAAACAGCAATTGCACCATGCATGTGAGGTATCACCGCAAACGTCAGATTAAGGGCAGTAATTTTAGCATTAGACCTCCTCTGTAAATCTAAAGTGGTAACCTGTAAAGGCTTTTAAAGGCTTTTAAAAATGTATTTAGTTTGTCGCCACTGCACGTTTGTGCGCAATTTTAAAGCATGTCATGTTTGGTATCCATGTACTTGGCCTAAGATCATCTTTTTTATTTCATCAAACATTTGGGCAATATAGTGTGTTTTAGTGCATTAAAATGTAAAAAAGTGTGTTTTTTCCCCAAAAAATGCGTTTGAAAAATCGCTGCGCAAATACTGTGTGAAAAAAAAAAATGAAACACCCACCATTTTAATCTGTAGGGCATTTGCTTTAAAAAAAAGTATATAATGTTTGGGGGTTCAAAGTAATTTTCTTGCAAAAAAAAATTATTTTTTTATGTAAACAATAAGT
This sequence comes from Lithobates clamitans, assembly GCA_037952925.1. Taxonomy (NCBI): domain Eukaryota; kingdom Metazoa; phylum Chordata; class Amphibia; order Anura; family Ranidae; genus Lithobates; species Lithobates clamitans. Next base: position 7,336,889 of record JBBGZY010000497.1, read on the forward strand.
GTCAGAAAGGGCTTTGTCTTCAAGTGGTTAGAAGAGTGGGTGATGTGTGACATAAGCTTCTAGATGTTGTGCATAAAATGCCAGGACAGTTCAAACCCCCCCCAAATGACCCCATTTTGGAAAGTAGACACCCCAAGCTATTTGCTAAGAGTCATGTTGAGTCCATGGAATATTTTCTATTGTGACACAAGTTGCGGGAAAGAGACAATTTTTTATTTTTTTTATTTTTTTTTGCGCAAAGTTGTCACTAAATGATATATTGCTCAAACATGCCATGGGAATATGTGAAATTACACCCCAAAATACATTCTGTTGCTTCTCCTGAGTACACATGTGTGAGACTTTTTGGGAGCCTAGCCGCGTACGGGACCCCGAAAACCAAGCACCGCCTTCAGGCTTTCTAAGGCCGTAAATTTTTGATTTGATATGCCCATGGCCTGTGTGAGCAATATATCATTTAGTGACAACTTTATGAAAAAAAAAAAAAAAGTGTCACTTTCCCGCAACTTGTGTCAAAATATAAAATATTCCATGGACTCAATATGCCTCTCAGCAAATAGCTTGGGGTGTCTACTTTCCAAAATGGGGTCATTTTGGGGGGTTTTGTGCCACCTGGGCATTCCATGGCCTCCGAAACTGTGATAGGCAGTGAGGAGTAAAATCAAAAATGTACGCCCTTAGAAATCTTGAAGGCAGTGATTGGTTTTCGAGGCCCCGTACGCGGCTAGGCTCCCAAAAAGTCCCACACATGTGGTATCCCCATACTCAGGAGAAGCAGCTAAATGTATTTTGGGGTGCAATTCCACATATGCCCATGGCCTGTGTGAGCAATATATCATTAAGTGACAACTTTGTGCAAAAAAAAAAAAAAAAATTTATCACTTTCCTGCAACTTGTGTCAAAATATAAAACATTCCATGGACTCAACATGCCTCAAAGCAAATAGCTTGGGGTGTCTACTTTCCAAAATGGGGTCATTTGGGGGGGGTTTATGCCATCTGGCCATTTTATGGCCTTCAAAACTGTGATAGGTAGTGAGGAGTAAAATCAAAAATGTACGCCCTTAGAAATCCTGAAGGCAGTGATTGGTTTTCGGGGCCCCGTACGCGGCTAGGCTCCCAAAAAGTCCCACACATGTGGTATCCCCATACTCAGGAGAAGCAGCTAAATGTATTTTGGGGTGCAATTCCACATATGCCCATGGCCCGTGTGAGCAATATATCATTTAGTGACAACTTTTTGTAATTTTTTTTTTTTTGTCATTATTCAATCACTTGGGACAAAAAAAATGAATATTCAATGGGCTCGACATGCCTCTCAGCAAATTCCTTGGGGTGTCTACTTTCCAAAATGGGGTCATTTGTGGGGGTTTTGTACTGCCCTGCCATTTTAGCACCTCAAGAAACGACATAGGCAGTCATAAATTAAAGGCTGTGTAAATTCCAGAAAATTTGTAGGCGCTATAACTTTTGCGCACACCAATAAATATACACTTATTGACATTTTTTTTACCAAAGACATGTGGCCGAATACATTTTGGCCTAAATGTATGACTAAAATTGAGTTTATTGGATTTTTTTTAGAACAAAAATATCATTTTTTTTTTAAATTTTCGGTTTTTTTCCGTGTATAGCGTAAAAAATAAAAACGGCAGAGGTGATCAAATATCATCAAAAGAAAGCTCTATTTGTGGGAAGAAAAGGACGCAAATTTCGTTTGGGTACAGCATTGCATGACCGCACAATTAGCAGTTAAAGCGACGCAGTGCCGAATTGTAAAAAGTGCTCTGGTCAGGAAGGGGGTAAAACCTTCCGGGGCTGAAGTGGTTAAAGAAAAAAAAAGGCTGAAAATCCAAAAAATAAAAATTAAAAAAAATATAAAACTGTCAGATGTGACAACCAATAACAATATATTCAGGGAATCCCACTAAAAAAACACAAATAAAAGTTTGTGAGAAGTCTGTGTGAATATGAGCAGCAAAACGACTTAATTCTTGTCACATTATAAAGAAGAAGAGAGTGCGCTGTATTAAACCATTTTTAACATTGCAGCGTGACGAAAGTGCTGTATCCATTGCGAACGCTAAGTTTACCAGAACGAGCTGTCCCGTGTCGGAATTTCTTCTGAGCATGCGTGGCACTTTGTGCGTCGGAACAGGCCACACACGGTCGGAATTGACGCGATCGGATTTTGTTGTCGGAAAATTTTATCTCCTGCTCTCCAACTTTGTGTGTCGGAAAATCCGATGGAAAATGTCCGATGGCGCCCACACACGGTCGCAATTTCCGACAACACGCTCCGATCGGACATTGTCCATCGGAAAATCCGACTGTGTGTACGGGGCATAAGTGTTGTGAACTCGATAGTGATACTAGTGTTGCTAGTGTTGTGATAGCCTCAGAAGCTGCCCGTGTTGTGGGTGGGGGGGGGGGATTTATTATTATAGATTCTTTATTATAGATTGAGATTCTATATAGATTCTATATACCCTATATTGTTACCTGTCTGATCAGTGATTACTATCACCAGTCCATTTTCTGTTTGAACTATATACATTCAACCTGAACGACGAAGATTCGACAAAGCAGCGAAACATTCGACAGACACCATAAGCCTTCAATGACAGATTCGACCTTAATTAATTTGGATTTTCGGACGAATGCAATTTTTAACGAAAAACGAAATAAATAAAAATGAATTTCGGGAGTAACTAAATTTATTTTTCGGACGAAAACGAAATTCTGAAACAAAATATTTCAGTGTGCACATGTCTAATAGTCATTAAGCCACAGGTTAAAGCTTAACTAGATAAATATGAAGCTAAAGTACATCTAACTTCAGTATCAGAGCCTACAGATTGGATCAGCAACATGGTTGTTATCAGGAAGCCTGAGAAGATCAGAATATGCGTTGATCCCAAGTTCCTGAATATGGCCCTAAAACGGTCACACTTCTCCGCCAACACTCAATGACATTTTGCACAAACTACCCAAAGCATGTGACTTCACACTTGTTGATTTTAGAGATGCTTTTTTACAGTGCAAACTAGTTGACAAGAGTAGTTACATGACCACTTTCTGGACTCCTTGGGGCAGAAAGAGATGGCTTAAACTACCATTTGGAGTCTCTGTAGCACCTGAGGTATACCAGCGAAAGCAGCATTAACTATTAGGTGGGCTTCACGGAATTGAGCCAATAGATGATATTTGGCTGCGGTAATACAAATGAATAGGCTGAGCATGACCATGATGAAAAGTTAATAGCGCTACTGGATCATTGTAGGCAGGTGATGCTGAGGCTTAGTGTAAAGAAATTGCAGTTCAAGGTGAAAGTCAGTCAGTCTCCATGGACATATCCTATCTTCACAAGGCTTAAAAGCTAACCCAGGTAACATTAAAGTTGTTGTGGACATGCCACAATCTGCTGATGTCAAAGCGGAACAAAGATATATTGGCTTTGTTACATACCTAGCAAAATTCCTGCCACACTTATTTGAGGTGTGTGAGCCATTAAGGCGACTTCTGGACAAAGATGCAGTTTGGCACTGGCTTCCCAAGCAGGACCGGGCAGTAGAGGATATAAATGCTTGGTCACCTCTGCAACAGTGTTGAAATACTATGATATTGCGAAGCCTGTTACAATACAAAGTGACTCCAGTAAAAATGGCCTAGGTTGTTGCCTTTTGCAGGAAGGTCAGCCAGTTATGAGTACTCAGTTATGAGTAAGCGCTCCGCAGAGCGTGAAACGCGTTAGCTGATTATCTGTACATTCTATCCATGGTGCTTTGTACATGATTTGTTCCTGATTTTACATTAAAGAAATTTTGTTGGATTATATTCTCCTGGTGTGCGGCTGTCCGGACTTTTTTCTTCCCTCACAACAAGGTCAGCCAGTTGCATATGCGTCCAGAGCTCTTTCATCAGCTGAGCAAAATTATACTCAAATTGAGAAGGAATGTTTAAGTATTGTATTTGCTTGCCAGCTTTTCCATTGTTGTCTTTATGGACGGGATTCGATTAAAGCTGTAACTGATCACAAACATCTGATTTTATGTGATAGACCAACACAAAGTGGCACATATTTGTGAAGTGGAAGGAAAATGATAAATGGTTTTCAATTTTTTTTTTTTACAAATAAATATCTGAAAAGTGTGTTGTGCATTTGTATTCAGCCCCCTTAACTTTTGATACCCCTAACTAAAATCTGGTGGAACCAATTGCCTTCAGAAGTCACGTAAATAGAGCCTACCTGTGTGTAATTTAATCTCGGTATAAATACAGCTGTTCTGTGAAGCCCTCAGATATTTGTTAGAGAACCTTAGTGAACAAACAGCATCATGAAGGTCAAGGAACACACCAGACAGGTCAGGGATAAAGTAGTGGAGAAGTTTAAAGCAGGGTTAGGTTATAAAAAAAATCCCAAGCTTTGAACATCTCACCAGTGGTGTATTTAGGTTTTGTGCTGCCCTAGGCCTGACTAAACTTGTGCACCCCCTAATTTAAATATGCCCCGCCCCTTCCTGTCAAGGCCACACACCCTTCTGTTTAAGACCCACCCAGTCATCTGTAAACCACACCCCTTCCTCTTTAGGATCCACCTCTTCCTCTCTGTACATTAAAAGTGGGTACCAAGTGCCTACTTGTAAGCTACTTGAGGGCAGGGACCGATGTGAATGTAGAATGCAGGCCTCAAAATTTCAAGTCATGAGCCATTAGCCAGGCCTTAAGACCCATTTCACACTAAGGCATTTTTCAGCGCCTGAAAAATGGCTCCCCTGCAGTCTCAGTGTGAAAGCCGGAGGGCTTTCACACTGTGGCGATGCGCTGGCAGGATATTAAAAAAACTCCTGCAAGCAGCATCTTTGGAGCAGTGTATACACTGCTCCTAAAGCGCCCCTGCCCATTGAAATGAATGGGCAGCGCTCCTGAATCGCTGGCAAAATGCCGCTGTAGTGGCACTTTGCGGGTCGTTTTAACCCTTTTTGGGCCTCTAGTGGGGGTTAAAAGCGCCCCGCTAGTGGCCGAAAACCTCTGCAAAAACTACCGCCGACGCCCCAGTGTGAAAGCAGCCTAATAGTTACTCACTACCACTTTTCCCACCCAACCCCTCCCCTGCCCCTAAACACACTCTCATAAATTATCTCATGAGGCGACACTGTAAAGCCCCTTTCACATGGGGTCGATCTGTTTTGACGGACACCGTTAACTTAGTGGGGGATCGCTCCATTGATCGCCGCTGAGCAGGCGGATGACAGGTCCGTCTCCACTCACTGTGCGGAGACAGACCTGTCAGAGCTCCGCTCTCCTCTGTCGGGAGATCTGATATTAACTGGTGCGGTAAAACATGGTGCCGCCCCCCTCAGTCCCTGGGATCAGTAATGCATAATGGCCGACAGGCCATCTTACCAGACCCAGCGAAACAGCAGCAGCGATCTCTCTGGCTGGATGTTCCCTCACCCTGTGTTGTGTAGCGCTCTATCTGGTGGTGCTGGGCAGCGTGGCGCTCTCTCTGGTGACGCTGGGCAGCGTGGCGCTCTATCTGGTGATGCTGGGCAGCGTGGCGCTCTATCCGGTGACGCTGGGCAGCGTGGCGCTCTATCTGGTGGTGCTGGGCAGCATGGCGCTCTCTCTGGTGACGCTGGGCAGCGTAGCGCTCTATCTGGTGACGCTGGGCAGCGTGGCGCTCTCTCTGGTGGCGCTGGGCAGTGTCGCACTCTCTCTTGAATAGTTTATTCAATGGTAAGCATATACACCAATCCTGTTTTTAATGCAAGAGGAGATGGGGTGTAATGAAAGGGAAAGTAAATGGCTTAATCTTCTGGGACTACATTTCCCATGATGCTCCCCTAGGCTTTTGATTGGCCTCTGCTGTGGCCAATGGGGAGGGGAAAAAACGAGCAGGAAGCTGGGTGGCAAACCTGAATTGTCTGACAGCCTGCCTTCCTTGTCCTAGTGTCAGTACCTTTAGCCGCAGTCACCACTTCACAGCTGGGGAAGGGGGCTCAACAGCACCCGCTTCCTGGAGGGTGTCATTGGGTGCGTTCCGCCTCCCCCTGCCTGGGGGTTCCCTATGTCCTCCTCGCTCTCCTCCCCTGGACACAGACCCGCCACGCAATATGTAAGGATGACAGTGAAGGAGAGTGGGCGGAGCATTAAGCTCTGCCTCCACCAGTTGCATGGCCAGTCACCGGCCGCTCTATGGGGGTACTAGTCCCTCCCCCCTTACCTGGCCAACTACGCTCCATTCACTTGTACTGCACATAAGTGCCGCAGTACAGCAAGTCGCTGGCCGCCGGGGATTGTATATGTGCGGGAGGCGGCCGTGCGAGACTCAGGACGACGGGTGGGGGGGGCTTTTTCGTGTGGGGGGCGGCTATTCTGCCGCCCCCCGCAAAGTGCCGCCCTAGGCCTGGGCCTTGTTGGCCTAGGCCAAGAGACAGCACTGCATTTCACTGAGCACTGAACAATCCATCATCCTAAAATGGAAAGAGTATGGTACAACTGCAAACCTACCAAGACCTGGCCCTTCACCTAAACTGACAGGCCAGGAAAGGAGAGCATTAATCAGGGAAGCAGCCAAGAGGCCTGTGGTAACTTTGGAGGAACTGCAGAGATCCACAGCTCAGGTGGAAGAATCTGTCCACAGGACAACTACAAATCGTGCACTCCACAAATCTGGCCATTATGGAAGAGGTGGCAAGAAGAAAGCCATTGTTGAAAGAAAACCATAAGAAGTCCTGTTTGCGAGAAGCCATTTGGGGGACACGGCAAATGTGGAAGAAGGTGCTCTGGTCATGATGAGACCAAAATTTAACTTTTTGGTCTAAAAGAAAAATGCTATACGTGTCAGAAAACTAACATTGCACATCAAAACCTGAACACACCATCCCCACCGTGAAACATGGTGGTGGCAGCATCATGTTGTGGGGATGCTTTTCTTCAGCAGGGACAGGGAAGCTGGTCAGAGTTGATGGGAAGATGGATGGAGCCAAATACAGGGCACTTTTAGAAGAAAACCGGTTAGTCTGCAAAAGACTTAAGACTGGGGCGGAGGTTCACCTTCCAGCAGAACAACCCTAAACATACAGCTAGAGCTACAATGGAATGGTTTAGATCAAAGCATATTCATGTGTTAGAATGGCCCAGTCAAAGTCCAGGCCTAAATCCATTTGAGAATCTGTGGCAAGATTTGAAAATTGCTGTTCACAGACGCTCTCCATCCAGTCTGACAGAGTTTGAGCCATTTATCAAAGTAGAATGGGCAAAAATTTCTAGATGTTCAAAGCTGGTAGAGACATCCCTAAAAAAACTTGCAGCTGTAATTGCAGCGAAAGGAGGTTCTACAAAGTATTGACCGAAGGGGGCTGAATACAAATGCATGCCCCACTTTTCAGATATTTGTAAAAAATTGTGAAAAACATTTTATCATTTTCCTTCCACTTTTTTTTATCACATAAAATCTCAAATGCATTTATGTTTTGGTTGTATCATGATAAAATGTGGAAAATGTCAAGGGGTATGAATACTTTTTCAAGCCACTGTATATCAGTGATACCCTGAGCAAAGCTACATTGGATAATGTGGCATCTAGAGGTGAGTATGAGCATAGTACAACTTGTCTGCTGCAACAAGAGCAACATCAATGTCACAGATCAGCGACTACATCAACTCATACAGCACACAGTGATGCAACTTTACAAGCTTTGAAGTCTATTGTTTTGAGTGGGTGGCCAGATGAAAAAGAGGCAGTACCTGCAATTGTAAAGGAATACTGGTCCTTTAGAGATGGGATCAGCATACAAAACGGTTTATCTTGTATAAAAGGTCCAAGGGTCTATCACGTACCTGGTAGAAGAGCCTAATTGGAGGAGCGAGGCCTCCCTTACACCTGACTCGGGGCCTCTGATAGTGTGAACAGAAGGCGCCGGAGTGCAGAGTCGCAGGAGTGCCAAGAAGTCTTTGCTGGCAGCAGGGCAGTTGTCCTAGTAGGGCTGGTGAAGTCACTGGAAGGCTGCAGTGGATGACCGACAGGCAGGCAGCTGGTACAGATGGCAGCAACACAGTAGCAAGGTCAGGCAGGCTGGGTAATACACGGCTAGCAGAAATGAATACAGGGTACAGGCAGGATCGTAGTCAGCAGGCAAGCCAGGTCAAAAGCTGGATCAGTAGAACAGGAGCCAAGGAGAAGACAGGAGATTGGTCACAGGACAAGCTGAGGTCGGTACAGGTGGAGTTCAAGGCATGGTCAAGGCAAGCCGGGTGGATAACAGGAATCAAGATACAGGTTCTCAGGAAACAGGATACACAGAAGCTGAAGATGAAGCAGCACTGGAGCTAGGTACTGGCTGAGCCTAAATAGTCTCACTTGATGCCAGCGTCAATCACGGGTGCGCACAAGCGTCGACGCGCACATGGATGCGCGATGGCTGCTGTTTGCGCGCCAGTTCGCCCATGTGCATTTCTATACGCCACAGCCCGATTCCTACGAGCAACAGGAATGTGTGTTCCTCTGCACTTCAGAGTTCTTCTAGGGAGACGAATCTGTCTGCTGGCATGTGCATCCTGACAGGGTCATAGTGCCGAAGTCATGTTATTACGCAGCCAGCCATATTGGAGGTGAAGCATGCTACAGACAAGCTTGTGATACTCTTTACTGGCCCAGCATGCATGGTGAAATCAAAGACTTTGTCAGTAATTGTTCCACCCGCAATGAATATGCCCATTTACAACGAAAAGCCATGATGTCACATGAGATACCTACATGTCCGTGGCAGATTATCAGTATGGACTTTTTTAACTACGCAATCAAAGAATACTTGCTATTAGTTGATCATTATTCAGACTTCTGGGAAATAGACATTCTTTCTGACTTATCCACTGAAGCTACAATTAAGGGGTGCAAGGTCACATCATTTGCACATCATGGTCGACCAGATACAGTGATCTCTGATAATGGCCCTCAGTTTGCAAGCCTACAATTTAGAAAATTTGCCACTGAATGGGAGTTTGAGTATGTTACTCCCTCACCACATCATCCACAAGCTAATGGCACAGCTGAATCGGCTGTAAAGATTGTTAAAAATATATGCAAGAAAGCACAAAGAGATGGTAAAGACCCATGGAAGGCCATTTTACATTGGAGAAACAATGGATAGTCATGGATAGTAGTCCGGCACAAAGACTGATGTCCAGGAGATTAAAGACCTCCTTACCAGGTAGGTAGCAATTAGGCTTCTTGATCCCTCTATCATACAAGGTGTTACAGAAAAGTTAAGGCTTAAGAGACAAGTGTCTAAGGCACATCAGCCAGAGATTTGCCAGAATTGAATATAGGGGAACGAATCTGTATGAAACCATTACCTGTAGATCGAACAGGCTGTTGGGGAATTGGTACTTGTCTGCAAAAGGTTGCACCACGCTCCTATCTTTTAGACGTTGAAGGAACTGCCTATCATCGGATTTGAGAGTGGCAGAGCAGCCTGAACAACAATATCCCGTTGACATATCTGATTCGCCCAGTATCACAAGGACATACTCACGCATTGACAGTGAGGAATGAACAGAGGCGATGCCTCATACCAATGGTAATGACAGTTCTGAGCAAGCAGGTATACCCAGGGGCGGATCCAGGGGGGGGGGCAACGGGGCAATTGCCCCTCTGAGAAATGCAGGTGACTGAGAGCAGGGTGTGTGAGAGAGCCGCCGGGCGGCTCCATGACTGAGAGAGCTGCTGGGCGGCTCCGTGACTGAGAGAGCCGCTGGGCGGCTCCGTGACTGAGAGAGCCGCTGGGCGGCTCGGTGACTGGGGGAGCCGCTGGGCGGCTCGGTGACTGAGAGAGCCGCTGGGGGGCTCCGTGACTGAGAGAGCCGCTGGGCGGCTCGGTGACTGGGGGAGCCTAAGGGCGGCTCGACGACTGAGGGAGCCGCTGGGTGGCTCGGTGACTGAGGGAGTAAGTGAGGGAGCCGCCGGGCGGCTCCATAGGCAAAAGAGAGCCGCCGCTCAATGTGTTTGTGGGCGGGCTGCTGCCTGCTGGCCAATCAGGGAGCCGGCGGGTGGGGGAGCAGAGAGATGACATCATCTCTCACCGCCCGGCGCCTGCCCTGCATCCCTGCAGTTCAACTTCCCCCCCTCCATGCAGGCAGCTGCGGCAGCAGAGAGATTACATCATCTCTCTGCTGCCTGTCTTTGGGACACAAGAGACCACCTTAGCAGGTGGCAAGTGACAGGCGACGTGGCAAGTGACAATCCGCAACATGTGGCAGGCGACGTGGCAAGTGACATGGCAAGTGACAATCCGCAACGTGGCAAGTGAAAATCTGCATCTGGTGACAGGCGATGTGGCAAGTGACAATCCGCAACGTGGCAAGTGACAATCCGCGCAGTGGCAGGCAACGTGGCAAGTGACATGGCAAATGACAATCTGCAACGTGGCAGGCGACGTGGCAAGTGACAATCTGCATCTGGTGACAGGCGACGTGGCAAGTGACAATCTGCATCTAGTGACAGGTGACGTGGCAAGTGACACACTCGGGGCTCCCACTGATTCTGCATTATGGTGAGATAAACTATTTAATTTTTTATAACAATGTAATTATGGTAATAATGCGCTTCAATCATCCGGACACCATAACAACCATGGTGCCGTGATGATTGAAGCGCCAACACCAGCCATTTCCCCGACAGATGTACCCCAAAAAAATATATTTTCTGGCAGTGCCCCTCCCGAGACTAGACTCTGGATCCGCCCCTGGGTATACCTGACAGCTTTCAAGCGCAGAGCATGTCACTAAGTCATGAGAGGAGCCCAGTAACTTCAGTGACGGCTAAAGGAATCTTTGTACAGGGACCAGTCTTCACCCGTAGTGGTAGATGTTCAAAACCACCTATAAGACTTAGCCTATAGAATGTGTTATTGCTGTGTCTTCTCCGAATTTCACAATGTTAATTTTTTTTTTTTCCTCAATAATTTTTATTCAAATTTTGTCAGCTTACAGAAGGGTAAACAACATTGTCATACATCATTAGGTATCGTAGACTGGGATATAGACAGTAATAGCTAACAGAGTTGTATATTAACATTGCATTTACATTACAATTGTATGAGTTATGAGGGATATGGACAGGGCGGGAGACACTGTCTTGCTCCACCAGTCACCCCCTTGGGAGCTCACTGTGACTCTGTGGAGGTACAGCCCCTACAACCCCATGCTTCTGTGATAACATCAACTGGACTGTAACTGTTAGCAGTCATTCACCAAGAGCGTATAGCTCATAACTAATAGGAAGTAAACAAATATACAAACTAACAAGGATCAACCCAGAGACAGTAGGGAAAAGGTAGGATATGAACCTTAATAAAAGTACAATTAATGAATAGTTAACCAGATTGTTGTCTGAAGAAAGATTCCTTACTTGTTGTGTGTGTTATACCAATTTATCCATCGTTGCCAATGTAGATAAAATTTGGCATGTTTTCCCCTAATGGATGCTAGCATCCGTTTCATAAGTGTAGTGTAAGGACAGTGTACTCTTCTACCTCTGGAGGATTCGGAGATCTCCACTTTCGTAGTATCACTGACTTGGCTGCTAGAACTAAGTGAATGGTAAATTGCCTATGTAGTGGTGGAATGTCTTCTATACCGATATTTAAAATGGCTAATGAGGGGGAAGTTCTAGGGTTGTAGATTTGTTAATTGACATAGAATTGTGAAGATATGGGACCAATATTTGGCTAGGCCCTTGCAGCTCCATAAGACATGAAAGATAGTGCCCGGCTGTCCACAATTTCTTCAACACATGGGAGATGTGGAGGGGTCAAATTTAGCTATCTGATAGGGTGTTAAGTACCATCTCTGTGTAATCTTAAGGGAGAGTTCCCAAAGATTGGTACATTTAGTTGCTGAGTGGATGTGTTGTAGGGCTTTGTGCCATTGCTCTTCCGAAAAGGAGTCGTTAAGATCCCTTTCCCATGCTAGCATGGAGTTTGTTTTGGTGAGTATGTTTTCATCATGGAGAAAATTATATAACAATGAGATACCTCCTTTACGAAGTGTCTTGGCGGTGAGGTAGATTTGAATATGCCAGAACAAGTTGTATTTAATGGTGTCATTGCTCTTCAGATACAATGTAACTCGGAAGTGATTAAATTGTTCTAAAGTAGGTAAGCCATATTCCGATTGTAAGTCAGCAAACGGTTTTACATTAGTACCCGAGTATAGATCCGAAACCCATTTCAGTCCCCTTGTTTTTCATTTATTCAGGGTCAAATCCAGGATTATCAAGGCCAGGGTAGATATAGGTATTGACAGAGGGATAGTGGGAGATGACCGAGATTTGGTAGTCATCAAGGTCTTCCATGAATTCAGGGTTGCTAGAATTGGTAGAGGGAGGTCAGTAGGTTTGGATTTAAAATGGAGGTAAGCTAAAACATATTCATAAAGACTACCTCCTGGTATCATGGCTTGTTCAATGCTTCCCCATAGTGGGGTAGGTTGGTTAGGAAACCATCCTCTAAGTTGTGCTAATATTGCAGCGAAATGGTAGTCAGCTAAGACTGGTAGACCTACCCCGCCTGCTTTTTTTGTTTTGTGAAGCTTGAAAAAGGCGCTTCTGGCTTTCTTGCCTTCCCAAAGGTATCTAGAAAGTATGGTTTGTAGATTTTGAAAGAATTTTCGGGGGACTGGAATGGGTTCCGTTCGGTATATATAAAGTAATTGTGGTAAGATTAGCATTTTTAAGGCTGCCAGCCTTCCCGACCAAGATAATGTATGTTTGCGTAAAGACTAGAGTCCTGCTTGTAACGTACGTTCTAGTGGGAGGTAGTTGGCATGGAATAGTTGTTTAGGTTGAGGGGTGAGTTTGATCCCTAAATATGTAATTTCTTGGGAGTTCCACACATATGGAAATCTAGCTTGCAGGTTCACTCTATCACCTGTAGTTACACCTAGATCCAATATATAAGATTTGGCTTTGTTTACTTTGTAGTATGACACCATACCATATTTATGTAATAGTTGAGACACATATTCCTGGGAAGACACCGGATAAGTGAGCATAAGGATCATGTCATCTGCAAATAGGCTTATGACATGTTTGCGATTGTTGATCATGAAACCTTGTATGTTAGGGTTTTGTCTAATACTGGCTGCCAAAGGCTCCATTAACAGGTTAAAAATGAGGGGAGACAGTGGACACCCCTGGCGAGTGCCATTTGTGATCCTAAAGGGTTTAGACAGCATACCCGAGGTATACACTCGAGCTGATGGAGAAGTATATAGGGCTAGTATTGCAGAAAGTAGATGGCCTGTGAAGCCAAATTTCTCCAGCGTTCTTGTTAGGTACATCCAGTGTACTCTATTGAACGCCTTCTCTGCACCCAGAGCTAGAAGCAAAGAAGGCGTCCCGTGTTTCGCAGCTAGATGGATTACATCAATTAGTCTTCTGGTGACATCAGACGTTTGTCTACCTTTGGTGAATCCAGATTGATCTGGGTCAATTAGGGTAAGAAGGATGTCCACCAGTTTAGTATAAATCTTTAGATCGCTGTTCAATAAGGATATTGGCCTAAAATTTTGGGGAACGTTCGGTGTCTTTACCGGTTTGGGCAGCGTAACTATTAATGCTTCTAACATCTCAGATGGAAAGGAAGCCGAGGCAGCAGCGACCTCGTACACCTTAAGAAGGTGTGGTCCTAGGATTTTTTTAAAATTTTTGTAGTATTCCCCTGTCAGTCCATCTGGTCCCAGGGATTTGTTATTGGGAAGAGTTTCTATATCCATCAGTATTTCAGATAATGAGAAGGGGGAATTTAATTACTGCAGTTGTGAAGTGGAGAGTTGGGGTAGGTTAATGTCTTTTTAAGAAATCAATTATAGCTGATTGGGATGGTTGTACAGTACAGATATCCTGATTTAGGTTATAAAGGGACCCATAATATTCACTAAAGGCATCCTCAATGTTTTGGGGATCAAATAATTTTTGTTTGGACGTAGGATTGACGATGTGGGGTATTTTTGTTTTAAAGCGTTGGCCTTGCAATTTGCGGGCTAGTGCTTTCCCAGCTTTATTACTGGACGAATAGGTGGTCAATTTTATTTGCATTTATTTTATTTGCATTACTTTTGAAGCAGCCACTTGTCCATCAGAAACAGATCAATCCTCGAATAAGTGCAGTGTCTGTGAGAATGAAACGTAAAGTCCCGTTCATTAGCATGTGTGCACCGCCATGCATCGTACATGTCATGAGATCGTAAGAAGAAATTCAAAGGTGATCTTTTGGAGGATATGGATGCCTAGTCCATGTATGGGTCAGGTGTAATATTAAAGTCCCCACATATTACACGGGAACCTTGTTGGATTGTGTTCAGCTTTTTCATCAACTTTTTTAGGAATCTAACTTGGTTGTTGTGGGGAACATAAACATTCACTAGAGTATAACGGGTAGCATTAATGTCACATATAATAATGAGGTAGCGGCCCGCCGGATCCGATGCTTCATAGAGAAGTTGGAATGAAACAGAGTCTTTAATAGCCACCATGACAACTCTTTTTTTCGCTGCCATATTGGAAAAAAAGTAGTGTTGGAAGTTTTAATGAGAGCATCTAGGTGGAGCTATGTGATAAAAGTGTGTCTCTTGGACGCATAGAATATCGCATTGGGAAGAATCTGCTTCTTTCCAAAGGGATGCTCTCTTGGCCGGGTGGTTTAGGCCATGCGCATTGATGGAGAGTAGTTTAACTGGCATGTATCAAATTGGAGAATGCGCTATATGTCGAGGATCCATAGTACTCACACTTATGTTGATAAGTGGTAGGCCACTTGAAGATGAGTGTCCTTTGCTCCAAGGCGACGATGTCCCTAGAATGCTCTTTGGCTCAGGTAAGTATCATGCAGAATCCTGAGGTTCTTTTCCATAGAAGTGAACTTGGAGATGTCTCTGGTTGTTGGTTGTTGATCCATAAAATCAAATAGGGAGGTAAAACAGAACAAACTGAAAGAGGAGGAGAAAAGAATGGTAGCAGGGTAAAAGGAGAATCCGCAGGGGGATTCTTGATCCATATGATCTGTTTAATAAAGGTGAGGGGTATTGGAAGTATTTCCATGTGTGCCGTCACCGGGGGGTATAAGCACTAGAATTGATTTAAACGTTTAGGAGCGTTTCTTCGGGTGGACAGATTTTTTATCACTTTTCTTCAATGTCACCACCTGCCAATCAGCCTATATGTGTGAGGATCCATCTACTTGTATGGGAACTGGAGGTAATTCCAATAAAATTCCCCATTGTCAGAGGACAATCAGACCCTCTTCCAGGGTGGAAACATTGGTATCAGTTCCGTGATGGAGAGTGTGGCAGGGTATTTCCACTTGTGTATGATGTGATGGTTGCATAGCGCCTTGGTGATGGTGGCTAGATTGCGGCGGCGCTGGAGAGTGTGTCTAGAGAGGCCAGGGAGCAGTTGCAGAGAGGTGTATTGAGCTGGGCGTTGGTCAGATTTACGGAAAGCAGCTAGAATGGTTCATTTTGCCTTGTAAAAATGTAGCCGCAGTAAAATATCCCTGGGTACATCGTCAGCTAAGAAAGACGACTTTGGGATTCTATGCACTCTGTCCACAGTAAGCTCTAAAGTGGACATCGCGGGTAGTATTGTGGAAAATAAATCTTGGACATATTGTGGTAGCTGTGTCGCATGCACTGATTCAAGGATACCTCTTATTTTTAGATTATTCATCCTGGATCTATCCTCGAGCTCTGCTATTTTATCTTTGATCCAGGAGATTTCATCGGTATGAACGTTATGTGCATCTACTATCTTGTTGCAAGAAGTCACATGCATTTCCAGAGCATTTTCAATCTGGCTTACCCTCTCTCCCATTATATAAACCTCTGCTTGACACTTTTTCACTGTATGTAACATATCATGGTGTAATGATGATCACAGGGACATGAGCATTTCTTTTAGGACTATGTCTGACACAGGCTGCCCTGAGGTGGGGAATCCCACTATGGGATCTGGGGCCTCTGGGGTGTAAGGCTGTGAGGAGTTATGGCCACTCACCTCCATTTCCTGATGCTGCAGGTTCTCATGTGGAGAAGCTGTTCACTGCCTGATCTTGGCAGGGCATCTGGTGGTAGGGGTGGATGCCGCTGAGGAGGACCCGCTGGGTGGATTCCCCGGACTAGGCCCGCTGTGATCTGATGGAGAGGCCGCGGCTGCGGCCTTCCCGTTCGTATGCTCTGTCCGGGCGCCATTTTGTTGAGGCCGTGCCGAGTTGGTGAAGTAGCCCGGCAGCTTACGGAGCTGCAGTGGTGGCTCTTTCCTCCTCCTTGTCATCTATGACAATGTTCTAAGCTCTGCGGTGTCGGATGTGTGCGGACAGGCTGTGATAGGGCTCCGATGTTCGTGGATTCGCTATGTGGTGGAGCTCGCAAGCTAAGGGGCCATCTTCGGGCTCAGATGCCACGCCCCCAATGTTAATTCATTAACACTAAAAGGGGGAGATGTTATGGATGTTATGTTTATTTATATTAAGGTGACCAGATTTTAAAAATGAAATCCGGAGACATTTTTTTTTTATTGGCAAATGGTAAACTATTTTATAAGCACATTTTCCTCAAATGATATATGCAGTGTATGTGCTATGTGTTTATGGAATGATTGTATGATATATACGTTAGTTCTCACATTTCGTCCATAAATAAAGACTAAAAAAGAGATACTGCTTAGAATTTTTTGAGATATGACTGCCAAATGTTATGAGGATAAAAGACAGAGAAAAAAAACAGAGTGCAGAGTTCAGGAGTGCATTACATAAAGAATGCAGGGCTTAGCTGTGCCCATTTATGCAGCCTGACCAGTGCCCAGCAATGCAGCCTCACCTGTGCCCAGCAATGCAGCCTCATGTGGGCAGGGGATCAGAGAGGAGAAAAGAGCCAGTGTTCTGCTAAAAATGGCCAGATCATCACACAGATCTTCGGTGGGTGCTGAGGCAGGAGGATCTCCCCCCCCCCCCCAATTACCGCTGAGCAAACAGGTGACATGTCTATGTCCAGTCAGCTGATGCAGAGCAGACATAGACAGCACGCTGCTCTCTATGGGGTTTTTGGATGGAAACAGACCATCCAATCTGATCCGCCAGACAGATGGGGAATGGATCTCCCATCTGTCTGTCTTTGGTGGACCGGATCGGATGGTGGCGGATGTCAGCGGACACAGGTCCGCTGACATCTACAGCTCCATGGATGTTCTGATCGGGTCTAATGTGAAAGGGGCCTAACACATCTGTGCTCTGTACCCACTCCACCTCCAACCCCCAGCACGTCTTCTGTACCCCACCCCACACTTTTACCCCATGGTCGCTCACCAATCAATGTTGATGACAATCTGTGGTCAGCATCTCCCCCTGCACCCTAGATCACTTCTGTTGCAGTTCACTATGCAGTGGGGGGGAGGTGAGAGGGGGGCAATCGGCAGCTCTGTGGTATCCAAGGGCGGGATCTCCCTGGGGCTAGTAGTTCTCTTCCTGAGTCTATACAATGGAAAGGGGACGGGCCTCTGACCCAAGCATGTGTCAGCAAGAGTGTACAAGCAGAGCGACTCATTTGTACACTGAAGAGTGAAACCGATACCTGCCTGGGTCAAAGGCCCCTCCCCTCTCCACTGTATAGACTCAGGAACAGAACTAGTAGCCCCAGGGAGATCCAGCCACCACAGAGCTGCTGATCGTCGCCCCCCCCCCCCCCCCCCGCTGCATAGTAAACTGACAGCCAGAAGTGCTGGTTGAGATGCTGGGTCTTGGGCCCCCCGCCACCCCTTCAATCCGGGGACAGACACTCTCCGGTGAAAGTGTTCTCAATCTGGGGATTGTCCCCGGAAATCGTGGACGTCTGGTCACCCTAGTTTCTATGCAACTCTATGATGCATCTCTGTTGTACTTGCTTCCTCTGTTGTGTTTCCTGTTCCTGCTGAGTATTAGTCAGTGAACATGGCTTCTGTGCAGTAATGGCTTGTGCTTTCTTCACTTACATCACATGAAACACCTCCAGCTGTTGCAGTCCCATGAGGCATTGCAAGCCACTGACAGTTACAAGCATGACTCCCAAAGGCATGATGGGACTTGAAGTTCTGTAACAGCTGGAGGGCCACAGGTTGAGCACCCATGCTGTACACCCTAGTGCACAGCAGTACCCCTATGAAGCATTTCACACCTACATACTGTATATACCCACATACAAACACTCACCTACTGTATATACATATGACATAAAACCCATTTATGTGCCTGCCTGACCCAAGTGTCTTCTCTGGCTCTCTCTTTCATAATAAACATTTAAATCCAGGAAAATAAAAAAAAAATCCACCCTTGCATTGGGGCATCCCACTCATTTAGTCTAGGGGCAAAGGATTAAAGTGTTGGTAAAGGCAGATTTTTTTTTTATAACAAACATGTTATACTTACCTGCTCTGTGTAATCGTTTTGCACAGAGCAGCCCTGATTCTCCTTTTCTGGGGTCCCCCAATGGCACTCCTGGCCCCTGCCCCCTGCTGATTCCCCCATAGAAAGCCACTTGCTATAGGGGCACTTGTGAGGGCTGGCTCCTAAACTGGCCCTATGTGTCCATAGACATACAGAGCACAGCTCGGCCCTGCCCCCTGCTCCCTTCTCACTGGCTGTTATTGACAGCAGCAGGAGCCAATGGCTCCCACTGCTGTCTCAGAGCCAATGAGGACGGAGAGAAAGGAGAGACCTGTGTGCTACCACTGCAATTTAAACCTCTTCCCTACATTTGGAATTTTTCTTCTCTGGTCAAACCTCTGAATTATATGACCAAAAAAAGAGGGTAACCCACAGAATTGGTCCCCGGATTCCATGAAAGCCTTTGAATCCCTCAAGGTCCCTTTTCCTGCAGCTCCAGTGCTGGCACATCCTGAGCCTACATTACCCTTCATTCTTGAATTTGATGCATCCGAGACTGGAGTAGGTGCTCTCCTTTCTCAACGTCCTACCACTGAGCTCTATGCATCCTTGTGGCTACTTTTCTAAAAAAAAAAAAAAAAATGTCTCCAGGCAGAATGCAAATTTGGGACAGAGATATATTAGCCATCAGTTTAGCTCTTAAAGAGGTTGTAAACCCTGGGGAAAAAAAACATGTAAGACAAAGGCATAATGAGCTAGTATGCATGCGTGCAGGAGCTGCCGTTTACGGCAGGGTAAGCCGGACCTTCAAGTTTTGGAAATATTCACAGTTCCTACAGGAAAACCTTATTATAGGCTTACCCGTAGGAACAAGTAAAAAATAAGAGTTTACTTCTTTAAGGAATCGAGGCATCTCCTCGAGGGTGCTTTTGTGCCGATCCTCATTTTGACTGACCATAAGATTCTCACATTTTTGTCTGAGGCTAAAAGCTCATCTTCTAGAAGGACTCGGTAGGCCCCTTTTCTGTCAAGCTCCAATTATATTCTTCATACCGGGTAAGAATGAAAATATGTAAGAGCAGATGCATTATTAGGGCAGTTTTCCTCCTCTTCCAAAATGGAGTCTATTTATACTACTTTGATACCTCCGTACCGAATTTTGGCCACTATTCGCACTAGTGTCACATCACCTCTGAATGAGAGAATTATGGCCTCTCAGATCCATTCTCCTTCGGAAAACCCCATGACTACTGCTTTGTAGCAGCTGGGCACCCAGGCAAAAATCAACTCATATGATCTATATCTCAACAATTCTGTTGGCTTAGTCTCCGCCCTGATGTAGCCACCTTTTGTAGCTGCTTGTCCCGAGTGACCAGAATAAAACACACCAACATCTTCAAGTGGGCCTCCTACAACCCATACCCAGTGGAGAGAGGACTTGGATCAATTTGTCTATTGATTTTATTGTGGATTTGCCTCCCTAGGGCAACACTGTTATTCTCATGGTGGTTGACCGTTTTTCAAAAATGTCACATTGCATTCCGCTAAGGAAGTCCAAAGAACTGACATCGCTTTTCACTCAGGAGGTCTTTCTCATGGGTAACCTAAAGTTATCATCTCGGACAAGGGTAGCCAGTTTCTGTCCAAGTTTTGGCGAGCCTTTTGTGCACAGTTGGGTTTAGCTTTCATTCTTCTCAGCATATCACCCGCAGTCCAATGGGACCGCAGAACAGGCTAACCAAGCCTTGTTCCTACATTGCTAGATTTCACCATTAAACCGGATGGAACTGTTACCTTGGGCGGAGTTTGCTCACAATAGTGGCATTAATGCTGCCTTGCGATTATCTGCGTTAATGGCGAACTATGGGTTCCAGCCATCCATGTTGCCTGATACATTTGTTCTGCAAGGAATTCCTGCATTAGAGGAACACCTTCGGGAACTCCGTTCCACTTGGGTGCAGGTCCAAGAATCTTTGAGGGAGGGAGGGAGGGAGAGGGGCAAGCTCCTACCTGTGCCCTTCTACCAAGTTGGGGAGAGGGTCTGGCTGTCTTCCCGTAACCTATGACTCCGTGTACCCTCCCTAAAACTAATGCCTCGGTATATTGGGCCTTTCCGCATACTCCGTAAGGTTAACCCAGTGGCCTACATATTAGATCTTCCAACATGCGTATTTCCATACATACTCAATGTTTCCTCATTAAAACCGTTGGTGTGTAACCGCTATACCACCTTGGTCCCACACCCTTGCCCATTTCAGGTTGATATTCATGTGGAATATGAGATACAATCTATCATTGACTCCCATAGGTTACCTGGACACATACAATATCTAGTTCACTGGAGAGGTTACGGACTGGAGGAATGCTCTTGGGTCGAGGGGAGGGGTCGTTGAGGAGGGGGTACTGTCAGGGCTGGGCTCCTGCTACTTAACGAGCAGCTCTTTTCTTTCAGTAGTCAGAAGCTGCTCAGCTGTCGGTTAATTACCAGGTATTCATTGTTACCACAGTGACTCACCTGGTTACCATTAACTTGCCTCATTAGTCCAGCCTACAGCCAGTCCCTTTTTGCTATTTAAGTAGCTTAGCTCATTTCCTCCTTGCCCTTGTGTGATCTATGATCTCTAAGTGCATTTTTTCCTTTGCTCCTGTGTACGACTTGGCCCGGCTGACTTCCCTTCCGATTCCTGTTTCTGATTTTTGCTCCTGATTACGTTGACTTCTGGTTTCCTGACCCCAGGCTCGTCTGATTACCTGCTCTGGCATCCAAACCCCAGCTTCTGTTTTTTTACTATGTTCCTGAACTGTTATTTTTGCCATTTCATTAAAGGTGTGATTTTTAACTGCACTTTCATCTGCTTTATGGTTCCTGACAGTCGGTAAGCTGAGCTGGGAATTTTCTTTGGTTTTGTTTGACATGTGTCTCCCTTCCATGTGCTCCTTGCTGCAAAGGTCAGTTATAGGTGGGGGCAGTGGCCATTTGTTTTTACCTATACAAACACCCGTGCAAGGGGACATCTTTGCCAGCACAGGGTGCACAGGTGTTCAATGCATCAACATGCAGGCAGTCTCATTCATGTCTCATTCATATGCACACTGTCTGCATTCAGGGACATGCATCTGCACCCACATGGCTGTAAAATTGGGACCACCGACTGTGTCTGTGAAGCTGCTGTGTCCCAATAGACATGTGTAGCGATAGCCCCTTAAGGGCTGCTGGATTTTGGGTCCCCCTCTGCATGCACAGCCAAGCAGCAAGTATTTTCAGCACACACTCAAAAACTAGTCCAAGGGCTTTGTTTTGTTTTTAGTATATTGGAGGAATCAACTTGGATGAGGAAAGGGTGAACTGTAGTTTAGTAGAACTTGAGGACATGCAACAACTGTCTATGGCTGTCATAAAGATCACAAGGCTGTGCTCCTGTGGGACAAACTGTATAGACCAACTGGTAAATGATCAAGTGTAGACTTTAACCACTTCAGCCCCGGAGGATTTGGCTGCTCAATGACCAGAGCACTTTTTACAATTTGGCACTGTGCTGCTTTAACTGGTAATTGCGCGGTCATGCAATGCTGTACCCAAACGAAATTTGCATCCTTTTTTTTTCCCCATAAATAGAGCTTTCTTTTGATGGCATTTGATTGCCTCTGCAATTTTTATTTTTTGCAATATAAATGGAAAAAGACGGAAATTTTTTTTTTAAATGTTATTTTCTACATTTTGTTATAAAAAAAAAAATAAACTCAATTTTAGTCATACATTTAGGCCAAAATGTATTCAGCCATATGTCTTTGGTAAAAAAAAAATGTCAATAAGCATATATTTATTGGTTTATGCAAACGTTATAGTGTCTACAAACTAGGGTACATTTTCTGGAATTTACGCAACTTTTAGTTTATGACTACCTATCTCATTTCTTGAGGTGCTAAAATGGCAGGGCAGTACAACACCCCCCCCCCCCAAATGACCCCATTTTGGAAAGTAGACACCCCAAGGAAATTGCTGATAGGCATGTTGAGCCTATTGAATATTTTATTTTTTTGTCACAAGTTTTTGAAAAAAAAAAAAAGTACACAAAGTTGTCACTAAATGATATATTGCTCACACATGCCATGGGCATATGTGGAATTAAACCCCAAGATACATTCTGCTGCTTCTCCTAAGTATGGGGATACCTCATGTGTGAGACTTTTTGGGAGCCTAGCCGCGTACAGGACCCCGAAAACCAAGCACCGCCTTGAGGATTTCTAATGTTGCGTACACACGAGCGGACTTTCCGACAGAAAAGGTCAGACGGAACGATTCCGTTGGACATTCCGATCATGTGTGGGCTTCATCGGACCTTCGTCGGACCTTTTCTGTCAAATTCCGACAGATCTAAAAATAGAACATGTTTCAAATCTTTCCGATGGACTCGATTCCTATCGAAAAATCAGTTTGTCTGTATGCTAGTCCGACTGACCAAAAACAACGCAAGGGCAGCTATTGGCTACAGGCTATGAACTTCCTTATTCTAGTCCGGTCGTATGTCATCACATTCGAAACGATGGTGTGATCGTGTGTAGGCAAGTCCGTTTCGCTGGAACTCCGTCGTAACTCCGTCAAAGTCCTTCGGAGTTCAGGCAGAAAAGAAGTCCGCTCGTGTGTACACGGCATAAGGGTGTAAATTTTTTATCTCACTCCTCACTACCCATCACAGTTTCAAAGGCCATAAAATGCCAAGATAGCACAACACCCCCCCCCCCAAATGACCCCATTTTGGTAAGTAGACACCCCAAGCTATTTACTGATAGGCATGTTGAGTCCATGGAATATTTTATATTTTGTCACAAGTTTAGGAAAAATGACAATTTTTTTTCTTTTTTTGCACAAAGTTGTCACTAAATGATCTATTGTTCAAACATGCCATTGCATATGTGAAATGGCACCCCAAAATACATTCTGCTGCTTCTCCTGAGTACAGGGATACCACATGTGTGAGACTTTTTGGGAGCCTAGCCGTGTACAGGACCCCGAAAACCAAGCACCGCCTTCAGGCTTTCTAAGGGCATAAAATGGTGATTTCACTTCCTCACTACCTATCACAGTTTTGGAGGCCGTGAAATGTCAAGATAGCACAACCCCCCCCCCAAATCACCACATTTTGGAAAGAAGACACTTCAAGCTATTTGCTGAGAGGCATGTTGAGTCCATTGAATATTTTATATTTTGCCACAAGTTTTGGGAAAATTACAATTTTTTTTTTTTTTTACACAACGTTGTCACTAAATAATATATTGTTCAAACATGACATGGTTATATGTGGAATTACACCCCAAAATACATTCTGCTGCTTCTCCTGAGTATGGGTAGTGTGGACCCCGAACCGCGTACAGGACCCCGAAAACCAATCACCTCCTTTAGGCTTTCTAAGGGCGTACATTTTTTATTTCATTCCTCACTGCCTATCACAGTTTCAGAGGCCATGAAATGCCCAGATAGCACAACCCCCCACCCCCAAATTACCCTATTTTGGAAAGTAGACACCCCAAGCTATTTGCTGAGAGGCATGTTGAGTATTTTGCAGATCGCGCTTTTTGTCACAAAGTTTTGAAAATTGAAAAAAGAAAAAAAAATACATTTTTCTTTTCTTTCTTCATTTAAAAAAAAAATGAGATCTGCAAAATACTCACCATGCCTCTTAGCAAATACCTTGGGGTGTCTACTTTCCAAAATGGGGTCATTTGGAGGGGTTTTGTGCTATCTGGACATTTTAGGGCCTCCGTAACTGCGATAGGTAGTGGGGAGTAAAATCACAATTCTATGCCTTTAGAAAGCCTGAAAGCGGTGCTGGGTTTTTGGGGTCCTGTACGCAGGTAGACTCCCAAAAAGTCTCACATGTGGTATCCCCGTACACAAGAAAAGCAGCAGAATGTATTTTGGGGTGTAATTCCACATATAACCGTGCCATATTTGAACAATATATCATTTAGTGACAACTTTGTGTAAAAAAAAAAAAAATTACTTTTTCCGAAACTTGTGGCAAAATATCAAATATTCCATGGACACAACATGCCTCTCAGAAAAAAGCTTGAAGTGTCTTCCTTCCAAAATGGGGTCATTTGTGGGGGTTTTGTGCTATCTTGACATTTCAGGGCCTCCGAAACTGTGATAGTTAGTGAGGAAGTGAAATCACCATTTTACGCCCTTAGAAAGCCTGAAGGCGGTGATTGGTTTTCGGAGTCACAGGGCTAGGCTCCCAAAAAGTCTCACACATGTGGTATCAGGAGAAGCAGCAGAATTTATTTTGGGGTGTAATTTCACATATGCCCATGGCATGTTCGAGCAATAGATCATTTAGTGACAACTTTGTGCTAGAAAATAATTTTTGGCAAAATATAGAATATTTGATGGACTCAACATGCCTCTCATCAAATATCTTGGGGTGTCTACTTTCCCAAATGGGGTCGTTTGGGGAGGGGGTTGTGCTATCTTGGCATTTTATGGCCTTCAAAACTGATAGGTAGTGAGGAGTGAAATAAAAAATTTACATCCTTAGAAATCTTGAAGGCGGTGCTTGGGTTTTGGGGTCCTGTACGCAGCTAGGCTCCCAAAAAGTCTCACACATGAGGTATACCCATACTCCGGAGAAGCAGTAGAATGTATTTTGTGGTGTAATTCCACATATAACCATACCATGTTTGAACAATATATCATTTAGTGACACCTTGTGCAAAAAAAAAAAGTGTAATTTTCCCGAAACTTGTGGCAAAATATAAAATATTCCATGGACTCAACATGCCTAGCAGCAAAAAGCTTGGGGTGTCTACTTTCCAAAAAGGGGTCATTTGGGGAGTTTTGAACTGTCCCGGCATTTTATGCACAACATTTAGAAGCTTATGTCACACATCACCCACTCTTCTAACCACTTGAAGACAAAGCCCTGACACTTTTTGTTTACATGAAAAAATATTAATTTTTTTGCAAGAAAATTACTTTGAACCCCTAAACATTATATATTTTTTTAAAGCAAAGGCCCTACAGAATAAAATGGTGGGTGTTGCAATTTTTTTTTCACACAGTATTTGCACAGCGATTTTTCAAACGCAATTTTCTTGGAAAAAACACTTTTTATTTTAATGCACTAAAACGCACTATATTGCCCAAATATTTGATGAAATAAAAAAGATGATCTTATGCCGAGTACATGGATACCAAACACGACACGGCTTTAAAATTGCGCACAAACGTGCAGCGGCGACAAACTATATACATTTTTAAAAGCCTTTACAGGTTACCATTTTAGATTTACAGAGGAGGTCTACTGCTAAAATTACTGACCTAGATCTGACCTTCGCGGTGATACCTCACATGCATGGTTCAATTTCTGTTTACATATGACACCAGACCGACGCTTGCGTTCGCCTTTGCGCGTGAGCAGGGGGTGGGTGGACAGGGGTGCTTTTTTTGTTTTTTTTATTATTTATTTTGATTTTTTTATCATGTTATTAAATTGTTCCTTCATATTTTTTTTTTTTTTATTGTTCTCTCAGGGAATGTAAATATCCCATATGATAGCAATAGGTAATGACAGGTAATCGTTTTTGAAAAAAAATGGGGGGTCTATTAGACCCTAGATCTCTCCTCTGCTCTCAAAGCATCTGAGTACACCAAGATCGGTGTGATAAAATGCTCTGCCAATTTTCCAATGACACTGTTTATATCCGGAGAAACGTAATCCACGAAATGCTGGTAGCTTCAGGTTTCTTAGGCCATAGAGTTGATTGGAGCCGTTCTGGTCTCTGATCAGCTCTATGGTCAGCTGGCGGAACCACTGGCTGCATTCTCGGGTTCCCTGTTGGGACAGGAGAGCCTGAGAAAACCATGGAAGGGGGATGTTCCCTCCCACTGCTTGTAAAAGCAGTATAGAGGCTAATTAGCCGCTAGGATTGCTTTTACATGAAAGCTGACCGTTGGATGAAATGAATACCAAGATGATACCTAAACCTGCAGGCATCAATCTGATATAACCACTCAAAGTCCAGCAACATACCAGTACGTTGCTGGTCCTTGTTTGGCATACATTGTAATGTTCTTTTTTTCATACAGCCTGTGGGCTGAATGAAAAAAGAGATCGGTGGGTATGCCCACCATCAGAATACCACCTTTCATCCACCTAATGATGGGCATACATGCACCATTTTTTTTTAAACCTACAGCGCTGGAGTCGCCGATTTACGTATCGTGGGAGCAAACGCTGTTGCTGTCAAGATAAATAAACCCGTGCTGCAGCTGAATGGCGTACCTGAAAACAAAAAAATTGGTTAATAATAAAACACAGTAAAGTATAAAAGAATTACATACCTGAAAGAGAGAGAGAGAGAGAGAGAACCATTTTTTTTTTTTTTTTATATTCTTTGTGGGGTTTTTTTTTTGGTAACTGTAACGGTTCGGTTCCAGGGTCGGGTCTCCCAAAATGCAATGGCATCTTTGGAGACCCTGTGAATGTGTGTCCTAGTCTGTGCAGTGCTGTACCCTATGCTAATACTCCACTAGTGTGTGGTAGCGTTCAAAACATTCACCAATGCAAAGACCAGGATGGTCAGGACAGGAGGGACAATAATAGCGGGTGTCACGCCTATATCGGCGCTTTCTACAGACACAACATTCTTTTGGATGGGGCTCATTGGGTAGGGGTACCAGGGAGGACATACGGAAAATGCCTCTCATGCAGCCGGCTTACTGCATTTGGATGGGGAAGTTGGGCCACAGCACCGTCTGGAAACAGAAGGGCTGTGATGATCTCTTCCTGGAATTTAAGGAAGGATCCAGTTCATCCTGAAGCTTTGTATAGCACATAAGCATTCAGCAGAGCCAATTGAAATGGGTATACAGACACTTTTTTGTACCAACATCTGGCCTTACGGGCAACTAGGTATGGCGCCAACAACTGGTCGTTGAGGTCCACCCCATATTAAGGTTGTATTCGTGGACACAGAGGGGTTTCTCCACAACACCAGTCACCGTAGGAATTTAGACCGTCGTGTCTGCGTGAAGGGAGGACAGAACGAAAACATTCAGATTATCCCTCCAGTTCACAGTGAGCAAATTATTACACTTCAAGCAAGCTCTCTCCCCCAGCCTAAGACTACAAGCCGCTGGGGTAAGCCCTGGCGATTAGATCGCACGGTGCCACATGCACCAAATCTGTGATCAAACAAGTGTCTAAAAAGTGGCACGTGTAATAATTGTCCACATACAAGTGGTACTCCTTTCCGAATAAGGGTGACACCAAGTCCCACACAAACTTACCAGAGCTCCCTATGTAATCTGGGCAGTTCTCCGGCTCTACGTGACTATCCCTTCCCTCGTAAACCATAAACCTATATGTATAGCCTGTGGCCCTGTCACAGAGCTTATACATCTTGACCCCATATCTGGCAAGCTTGCTGGGAAGATACTGTTTGAAAGATAAGCGGCCAGAAAACTTAATCAGCGACATCAATGCAGACAACTTGATGGGGAGTAAACAAGGCTGCAAACTGTTGGTTAAAGTGGTTTATGAGGGGCCGAACTTTGTAGAGCTGATTGTATCCAAGGTCACCCCGAGGACAACAGAGTTCATTGTCATTGAAGTGCATGAACCATAAGATCTCCTCGTATCGTGTCCTGGTCATGGAGGCAGAGAACACGGGCATATTGTGAATTGGGTCAGTGGACCAATATGACCACAACTCACTCTTTTTAGTTATGCCCATGAGGAGTGAAAAGCCCAGAAAGGTCTTAAATTTGGAAACCATAATAGGTTTTCAATCTCTGGCAAGGGTCAAATGAGGATTAGCAGTGATGAATTGACCAGCATACAAATTGCTTTGGTCTACAATAGAACTATAGAGTTTTTCCGTGAAAAACAGCGAATAAAAATCAAGTGACGTGAAGTCAACTGTTTCCACCAGAATTCCGGGTTGGCCGGTGAATGGGGGAAGTACGGGTGCTGCAGAAGTGGTTGGCTCCCAATTAGGATTGCCAAATGCAGTAGGAAGGGCACTATGGGCTTGACGGGCCAGTGTTTGTCTTCTTCTTTGTGGCTGTGGGACACTAGTTGTGCTAGCCACCGCATCAGTTTGAACTGCACTTATGAGACACCCCACGTCACCACGTGTTACTGCAGTGCTGGTTTGACTACGACCAGGGTGTACTAGGCCACTGGTGCTTGCCAGTTTACCAGTAAAATGAGCGTCACTAGTACTGGCTCTCTGCTCCATACGAGAGCCCTACGGTTCTTGCACCTCGACAGCAGAAAAACGGGGTCGGGTACACCTGACCTTAGCAGGGACCACAATTCCATTGTCAGAGCTATCTGTCGGGGTGCTGCTGCTGTCTACGGGATCATATTCTGAGCCTGAATCTGACAGATGAGTCACTTCCTCTTCATTATCATGCTCAGAAATGTGTAGGCCTCTTCACTAGTGTACCTTCGATTTGACATTTTGGTCTCTAAATTTACTGGTGCACTAGTGAGACTGATTCACTAGTGCCTGCCCTCCCTCCAAGTGAAATCAGATAGCAGCGCTAATTATAAAAATGTGCATACATATGTGACTTAATCACAAACAAGCTGAAAAGTGACAACCTCTTAAGTGTCATATAAATAATGAGCAAAATTATTCTAATGTGAAAAAATTAAACAGTGTATAAATTGGTAACATAAAAGTCCAATAAAGTAGTGACGTAGTGATATGTGTGATGCTTCACAAATAATACAGATCTTCAGTGAGCAAAAATCTTCCACCACACCGCTGTGCACTGTGATCTCCACTCCCCTTCAGCGAGCAGACTCACCAGCTATTTTTGCCTTACACTCTCGTGCTTGGCTCACAGGCTATTCCCACACAGTAGGGGGTACAGTGATAATTTCCACTCAATTCCTGTTGGATATCCAGAGTATATGCTAGCGTACTCTCCACATGAAACAAAGAAAAGCGAAGCAATAGTGCAGTAACGCAACAAACTTTAATAAAAGTAACACTCTCCTCCACCATTAAACTCACATTTCAAAAACTTGAATCAAGCAGAATAGCACAGCACACATGGTCATCACCAAAAAACACTCTCCAAATAATAACCGGACGTATGGTGGTCACGGCGGACCCAGGCAGTCGGATGTTCGGATGACTCTCACCCGTTCCTCGCGTCTCCTGGAGCCGCTTCCCCGCTTTCCCGTATGGCGCCTCCTATCTCAGCGTCCTACGTCTAGCGCGTCAGATTGCCTCGTAGCCACGCCCCGACATGTTTCGTCACAAGGGACTTATTCATGGGATTGGCTGCGCTATCTGGCAATCTTTCTTAAATACCCTCCTCTCTCGTATGACGCGGTAATGGTGACACCGCGCCTGCGCACTCCCTGTGTCTCCGCTCGCACCATACGTGTACATTGCTTAGTATACACAAGTTAACATGCATTTAAAAGCTTCAGTTACTGCAAGTGCTGAGTGTGACACTATATATCTGCAAGAGAACTGCTTGGTAATCCCGTGAGCTCATGTCATAGGCCGTGCGGGTCACCAATCATCTTTACATGTGTTCTATATTGCAGGTCTTAAGTGTCATCTCAAAAAACATTTAAAAAAATATTTTTTAAAATTTATATCTTTTTTATTTCTATAAAAGACTGTCATTAATATTAAAGCTGAATGGTTGGAAAAGTGAATAAAAAAATATATAAAAATTATTAAAAATAAAAATAAAAATAAAAATAAAAATAAAAAAATTATAAAAAACTTAACCCATTACGGTCCATCTCAGGTACTCCTGGGTATTCTGAAAGAGTTCTACCAACACACAATTTTTTATCTATGGTGCACCTTCCACAGTTATCAAAGTGCAGCATATTATTATCCACTCTGTCCCCCCTCCCTGTCACCCCCCTTAGTAGGTAAATCTCATAATTGCGTTGGTGTTATGGATTCTTAGCCTCTCTATATTTAGGGTGACAAATACAGAGGGACCCCAACCGGTCATCAACCGCCCACCAATCATTATCAATAATCATTGATGAAACAGTTGAGGTCCAATTCTATATTTAAACCCCCCGGAAAAAGACATTTAAAGAGGTATATCCATCGGGTTTCTCGTTGGGACAGATCCCTTATTCTGTTTGAACCCCTCCACGATGGATATACAATGTCTATCCCGCAAAATTGTAATAAACTGGGGTCCTGGTTATGGTATTCTTTGAAATGGAGGGACACGCTGTGATACTTGAAACCATTTTTTATATTGGTTAAATGCTCAGAAATACGAACCCTTAGTAGTCTTTTGGTGCGTCCTATATAGAACAGGCCGCATGGGCACCACATCAAGTATACAACAAATGATGAGTTACATGTAATGAACTCCTTGATTTCAAAAGTTTCATTTGCTCGATTAGTGATACTCTTCGTACTCCTACTCCTGTTCCTCACTGTTCTACAACATATGCATTTGTTGCATGGAAAAAAACCTTTAAGGTTAATTTTAATTGATGGTTGAACTGGGGGGTCAAGAATTTTCTTTACCACTTTGTCTCCAAAGTTGGGGGCCCTTCTATAGATGAACTTAGGGGTTTCGGGTAACATCTCTCCTAGATGTCGATCCCTACGGAGTATGTACCAATATTTTTTAAAAATGGTCTCTATCTCTCTATATTGACTATGATAGTTGGATATGAAACTCCACTGATGTTTTTCCTCAGACTTAGTCCTTTCTTTCTTTTTCAAACAGTCCTCCCTTGGTATATTAGCTACCTGTTCTATGACATCATCCATGGATTTTTCTGAATACCCTTTCTGGAGGAATCTCTCTTTTAAAACCTTTGCCTGTGTGTAGTACTTCCCTTGTTCTGTACAATTTCGACGGACCCTCAAGAATTGTCCCTTTGGAATATTTTTTATCCATACAGGGTGATGACCACTCCTGATGGATAAGAAACTGTTCCGGTCCGTTGGTTTGAAGTATACACTAGTCACCAGAGACTGTTCCTTCCTTTCAATGGACACATCTAAAAAATTGACGCATGTTTCACTAATCTGGGCCTCCAATTTGATGTTGTTATTATTGGTGTTGAGGTATTTCAAAAATTCTTCAACAGATTCTCTAGATCCCTCCCAGATGAACAGGAGATCATCTATGAACCTTCGATAGAATCTCAACTGGGGAAAAGATTTACTAAAAATGAATCTGTCTTCCCACTCAGCCATGAACAGGTTGGCGAGGCTGGGGGCAAACTTAGCCCCCATAGCCACGCCAACCCGTTGGGAGAAAAAGTGCCCATTCCACCAAAAATAATTGTGTGACATGCAGAAGTTTAGGGCCTGGCCCACAAACCTCTTCTGCATGTCTGGAATGTCCTCTCTCCTACTCATGGCCCAGTTCAATGACAGGGAGGCGTCCTCATGTTGAATGATCGTATATAATGAGGACACGTCTGCTGTCACTAAAAAGATGTCAGCGGCAGGGTTCAAACAGACCTCCCCCAATCTTTGGAGTAGGTCGGTGGTATCTCGTAGATACGCCTTAGTGTTTTTTACACTTGGCTGGAGAAACCTATCTAGGTACTCTCCCAACCTCGCCGTGACAGATCCTATCCCGTTTACAATCGGGCGCGCTGGTGGTAGTTTGGCGTCCTTGTGAATTTTAGGAAGTGTATATATAACAGGAATCCTACACGCACTAGGGACAAGGTACCTTCTCTCTCTAAGGTTCAGGGCATTAGTAGCATATCCCCATTCAACCAATGAGTTTAACTGTTCCCTATATTTCTCAGTAGGGTCTGTGGTTAATCTTTCATATGTGGAGCGGTCACTAAGCATATTTGAAAGTTGTCCGTGATAAAATGATTTATCCATAATGACAACCCCCCCTCCCTTGTCAGCCGGACGTATAATGATGTCGTTCCGTTTTTCTAGTGCCCTGATTCCTTCATTAATATGTTTTGAATTCACTTCCTCTTTTACTTTAATGGTATCTAGATCTTTCAAAACTAGATTTTTGAATACCTCAACATAATGGTTATTGGAGTTTTGGGGATTAAATAGTGACTTGTTCCTTAGGCCGCTATCAACTTTGCTAGAAGAAGACCCCGCATTATGGGTCGAAACTACTGGGTGACTGAGAAAATATTTTTTAATGTTGAGGGATCTAATAAACTTATGAGTGTCAATGTACACTCCAAATTTATTTAGAACCCTCCTGGGGGCACATTTCAGGCCCAAATTTAAAATATTCATCTCTTTGGCATTTAATGTCACTTCACTTAAATTGTAAATCCCCGTATTTACATGTCCCTCAATCTCTTTCTTGGGTTGTTGCCGTCGTCCTGCCCGGCATCCCCTTCGCCTCCTGGGAATGGTCCCATCGCTCTGTTGGTATATGGCTGTGGTCCCTTCATTCCTTCCCTGTTGTGTGTTGGGTGGTTCTTTCCTCTCGGTGTCCCCCCTCCTCTCCCCCTCCTCCCTCGCTGGCCTAAAAAAGGTGGGGGGCCATGTTCTTGATATTGAGGTCTATGATATTCCTCCTCCAGAGGTAGATATCTATTATGAATTGGTATGGGACTTCTCCCCTCTCCATAATTGGATGCCTGATAATGATAATGACTGCCATAGTCTTGTTGTCTATATTGTTCCCCTCCGTAATTTGATCTCTCTGTTTGGGGGCCCTTCCAGTCATCCTGATTATAATACGCATGTTGTCCCCCTCTCATTGGTTGGGGGGGTTTTGGTGAACCATAATAATCGTTCAGTTGATTCCCTCTATATTGTGTAGGGGGATAATTATTATAAGTATGCCCAGGTGCATTCTGTTCATGCCTCATCCCACCCTTCTTATTGTCAACCTTTTTACTATGGTCTACTATAGGGGCATTGGATATTTTCCCGTTTCCTTTAACTGGTACGGGGGCCTCATTAGTACCTGGGGTGGGGGTCTGCCATGCATAAATTTTATTATTCTTAAAATCTGCCGCATCCCTATTATATTTTTTAACTTTTTTCTTTTGTGTGTCTCGATCAACTTTTTCAAGTTTCTTTTTCATATTAATATTAAAATCCTTCATCTGGTTTGACTCATTCACTGGTTCTAATTTACTACGTAAGTGATTAATTTGTTCATTGAGCTTCCCCAATTTCACTTGTTTCCTAGTGAGTACCAGATCTTGTAACTCCCTCCCCACTCTATTAAAAAATTCCAACCATTCATTCATAAAACACTGGTCCTCAAGACCATCTTGGGGGGGCACATCCCACCTCAAACTCCTAAAAATTAATTTTTCCTTTTGATAATGTGAGAATGTGAAGACATCCCACCAAGTCTTAATCTGTTTCTCCAACAGACCTTCTAGACTTTTGAGCATGCCGGACACATCCTCATCATTCTCAGCCACCTCTAGATTAGCTGAAAAAATATTATCTGGATTCATTTGTCTGTTGGCAAGAAAATTAAAGACTTCCATGGCTGCACGCGTTAATAAATTCAATAACTCTGTCACTTGGTATGGTACACAGGAATACCGCCCTCTCCTATGTGCCAAACGCTGCGCTCACAGACCTACCCCTCACTGACAGCTGCTGCTTAAATTAAAACAATGCAAAAATAATGATAAATGATTCACTAGTGCCTGCCCTCCCTCCAAGTGAAATCAGATAGCAGCGCTAATTATAAAAATGTGCATACATATGTGACTTAATCACAAACAAGCTGAAAAGTGACAACCTCTTAAGTGTCATATAAATAATGAGCAAAATTATTCTAATGTGAAAAAATTAAACAGTGTATAAATTGGTAACATAAAAGTCCAATAAAGTAGTGACGTAGTGATATGTGTGATGCTTCACAAATAATACAGATCTTCAGTGAGCAAAAATCTTCCACCACACCGCTGTGCACTGTGATCTCCACTCCCCTTCAGCGAGCAGACTCACCAGCTATTTTTGCCTTACACTCTCGTGCTTGGCTCACAGGCTATTCCCACACAGTAGGGGGTACAGTGATAATTTCCACTCAATTCCTGTTGGATATCCAGAGTATATGCTAGCGTACTCTCCACATGAAACAAAGAAAAGCGAAGCAATAGTGCAGTAACGCAACAAACTTTAATAAAAGTAACACTCTCCTCCACCATTAAACTCACATTTCAAAAACTTGAATCAAGCAGAATAGCACAGCACACATGGTCATCACCAAAAAACACTCTCCAAATAATAACCGGACGTATGGTGGTCACGGCGGACCCAGGCAGTCGGATGTTCGGATGACTCTCACCCGTTCCTCGCGTCTCCTGGAGCCGCTTCCCCGCTTTCCCGTATGGCGCCTCCTATCTCAGCGTCCTACGTCTAGCGCGTCAGATTGCCTCGTAGCCACGCCCCGACATGTTTCGTCACAAGGGACTTATTCATGGGATTGGCTGCGCTATCTGGCAATCTTTCTTAAATACCCTCCTCTCTCGTATGACGCGGTAATGGTGACACCGCGCCTGCGCACTCCCTGTGTCTCCGCTCGCACCATACGTGTACATTGCTTAGTATACACAAGTTAACATGCATTTAAAAGCTTCAGTTACTGCAAGTGCTGAGTGTGACACTATATATCTGCAAGAGAACTGCTTGGTAATCCCGTGAGCTCATGTCATAGGCCGTGCGGGTCACCAATCATCTTTACATGTGTTCTATATTGCAGGTCTTAAGTGTCATCTCAAAAAACATTTAAAAAAATATTTTTTAAAATTTATATCTTTTTTATTTCTATAAAAGACTGTCATTAATATTAAAGCTGAATGGTTGGAAAAGTGAATAAAAAAATATATAAAAATTATTAAAAATAAAAATAAAAATAAAAATAAAAATAAAAATAAAAAAATTATAAAAAACTTAACCCATTACGGTCCATCTCAGGTACTCCTGGGTATTCTGAAAGAGTTCTACCAACACACAATTTTTTATCTATGGTGCACCTTCCACAGTTATCAAAGTGCAGCATATTATTATCCACTCTGTCCCCCCTCCCTGTCACCCCCCTTAGTAGGTAAATCTCATAATTGCGTTGGTGTTATGGATTCTTAGCCTCTCTATATTTAGGGTGACAAATACAGAGGGACCCCAACCGGTCATCAACCGCCCACCAATCATTATCAATAATCATTGATGAAACAGTTGAGGTCCAATTCTATATTTAAACCCCCCGGAAAAAGACATTTAAAGAGGTATATCCATCGGGTTTCTCGTTGGGACAGATCCCTTATTCTGTTTGAACCCCTCCACGATGGATATACAATGTCTATCCCACAAAATTGTAATAAACTGGGGTCCTGGTTATGGTATTCTTTGAAATGGAGGGACACGCTGTGATACTTGAAACCATTTTTTATATTGGTTAAATGCTCAGAAATACGAACCCTTAGTAGTCTTTTGGTGCGTCCTATATAGAACAGGCCGCATGGGCACCACATCAAGTATACAACAAATGATGAGTTACATGTAATGAACTCCTTGATTTCAAAAGTTTCATTTGCTCGATTAGTGATACTCTTCGTACTCCTACTCCTGTTCCTCACTGTTCTACAACATATGCATTTGTTGCATGGAAAAAAACCTTTAAGGTTAATTTTAATTGATGGTTGAACTGGGGGGTCAAGAATTTTCTTTACCACTTTGTCTCCAAAGTTGGGGGCCCTTCTATAGATGAACTTAGGGGTTTCGGGTAACATCTCTCCTAGATGTCGATCCCTACGGAGTATGTACCAATATTTTTTAAAAATGGTCTCTATCTCTCTATATTGACTATGATAGTTGGATATGAAACTCCACTGATGTTTTTCCTCAGACTTAGTCCTTTCTTTCTTTTTCAAACAGTCCTCCCTTGGTATATTAGCTACCTGTTCTATGACATCATCCATGGATTTTTCTGAATACCCTTTCTGGAGGAATCTCTCTTTTAAAACCTTTGCCTGTGTGTAGTACTTCCCTTGTTCTGTACAATTTCGACGGACCCTCAAGAATTGTCCCTTTGGAATATTTTTTATCCATACAGGGTGATGACCACTCCTGATGGATAAGAAACTGTTCCGGTCCGTTGGTTTGAAGTATACACTAGTCACCAGAGACTGTTCCTTCCTTTCAATGGACACATCTAAAAAATTGACGCATGTTTCACTAATCTGGGCCTCCAATTTGATGTTGTTATTATTGGTGTTGAGGTATTTCAAAAATTCTTCAACAGATTCTCTAGATCCCTCCCAGATGAACAGGAGATCATCTATGAACCTTCGATAGAATCTCAACTGGGGAAAAGATTTACTAAAAATGAATCTGTCTTCCCACTCAGCCATGAACAGGTTGGCGAGGCTGGGGGCAAACTTAGCCCCCATAGCCACGCCAACCCGTTGGGAGAAAAAGTGCCCATTCCACCAAAAATAATTGTGTGACATGCAGAAGTTTAGGGCCTGGCCCACAAACCTCTTCTGCATGTCTGGAATGTCCTCTCTCCTACTCATGGCCCAGTTCAATGACAGGGAGGCGTCCTCATGTTGAATGATCGTATATAATGAGGACACGTCTGCTGTCACTAAAAAGATGTCAGCGGCAGGGTTCAAACAGACCTCCCCCAATCTTTGGAGTAGGTCGGTGGTATCTCGTAGATACGCCTTAGTGTTTTTTACACTTGGCTGGAGAAACCTATCTAGGTACTCTCCCAACCTCGCCGTGACAGATCCTATCCCGTTTACAATCGGGCGCGCTGGTGGTAGTTTGGCGTCCTTGTGAATTTTAGGAAGTGTATATATAACAGGAATCCTACACGCACTAGGGACAAGGTACCTTCTCTCTCTAAGGTTCAGGGCATTAGTAGCATATCCCCATTCAACCAATGAGTTTAACTGTTCCCTATATTTCTCAGTAGGGTCTGTGGTTAATCTTTCATATGTGGAGCGGTCACTAAGCATATTTGAAAGTTGTCCGTGATAAAATGATTTATCCATAATGACAACCCCCCCTCCCTTGTCAGCCGGACGTATAATGATGTCGTTCCGTTTTTCTAGTGCCCTGATTCCTTCATTAATATGTTTTGAATTCACTTCCTCTTTTACTTTAATGGTATCTAGATCTTTCAAAACTAGATTTTTGAATACCTCAACATAATGGTTATTGGAGTTTTGGGGATTAAATAGTGACTTGTTCCTTAGGCCGCTATCAACTTTGCTAGAAGAAGACCCCGCATTATGGGTCGAAACTACTGGGTGACTGAGAAAATATTTTTTAATGTTGAGGGATCTAATACACTTATGAGTGTCAATGTACACTCCAAATTTATTTAGAACCCTCCTGGGGGCACATTTCAGGCCCAAATTTAAAATATTCATCTCTTTGGCATTTAATGTCACTTCACTTAAATTGTAAACCCCCGTATTTACATGTCCCTCAATCTCTTTCTTGGGTTGTTGCCGTCGTCCTGCCCGGCATCCCCTTCGCCTCCTGGGAATGGTCCCATCGCTCTGTTGGTATATGGCTGTGGTCCCTTCATTCCTTCCCTGTTGTGTGTTGGGTGGTTCTTTCCTCTCGGTGTCCCCCCTCCTCTCCCCCTCCTCCCTCGCTGGCCTAAAAAAGGTGGGGGGCCATGTTCTTGATATTGAGGTCTATGATATTCCTCCTCCAGAGGTAGATATCTATTGTGAATTGGTATGGGACTTCTCCCCTCTCCATAATTGGATGCCTGATAATGATAATGACTGCCATAGTCTTGTTGTCTATATTGTTCCCCTCCGTAATTTGATCTCTCTGTTTGGGGGCCCTTCCAGTCATCCTGATTATAATACGCATGTTGTCCCCCTCTCATTGGTTGGGGGGGTTTTGGTGAACCATAATAATCGTTCAGTTGATTCCCTCTATATTGTGTAGGGGGATAATTATTATAAGTATGCCCAGGTGCATTCTGTTCATGCCTCATCCCACCCTTCTTATTGTCAACCTTTTTACTATGGTCTACTATAGGGGCATTGGATATTTTCCCGTTTCCTTTAACTGGTACGGGGGCCTCATTAGTACCTGGGGTGGGGGTCTGCCATGCATAAATTTTATTATTCTTAAAATCTGCCGCATCCCTATTATATTTTTTAACTTTTTTCTTTTGTGTGTCTCGATCAACTTTTTCAAGTTTCTTTTTCATATTAATATTAAAATCCTTCATCTGGTTTGACTCATTCACTGGTTCTAATTTACTACGTAAGTGATTAATTTGTTCATTGAGCTTCCCCAATTTCACTTGTTTCCTAGTGAGTACCAGATCTTGTAACTCCCTCCCCACTCTATTAAAAAATTCCAACCATTCATTCATAAAACACTGGTCCTCAAGACCATCTTGGGGGGGCACATCCCACCTCAAACTCCTAAAAATTAATTTTTCCTTTTGATAATGTGAGAATGTGAAGACATCCCACCAAGTCTTAATCTGTTTCTCCAACAGACCTTCTAGACTTTTGAGCATGCCGGACACATCCTCATCATTCTCAGCCACCTCTAGATTAGCTGAAAAAATATTATCTGGATTCATTTGTCTGTTGGCAAGAAAATTAAAGACTTCCATGGCTGCACGCGTTAATAAATTCAATAACTCTGTCACTTGGTATGGTACACAGGAATACCGCCCTCTCCTATGTGCCAAACGCTGCGCTCACAGACCTACCCCTCACTGACAGCTGCTGCTTAAATTAAAACAATGCAAAAATAATGATAAATGATTCACTAGTGCCTGCCCTCCCTCCAAGTGAAATCAGATAGCAGCGCTAATTATAAAAATGTGCATACATATGTGACTTAATCACAAACAAGCTGAAAAGTGACAACCTCTTAAGTGTCATATAAATAATGAGCAAAATTATTCTAATGTGAAAAAATTAAACAGTGTATAAATTGGTAACATAAAAGTCCAATAAAGTAGTGACGTAGTGATATGTGTGATGCTTCACAAATAATACAGATCTTCAGTGAGCAAAAATCTTCCACCACACCGCTGTGCACTGTGATCTCCACTCCCCTTCAGCGAGCAGACTCACCAGCTATTTTTGCCTTACACTCTCGTGCTTGGCTCACAGGCTATTCCCACACAGTAGGGGGTACAGTGATAATTTCCACTCAATTCCTGTTGGATATCCAGAGTATATGCTAGCGTACTCTCCACATGAAACAAAGAAAAGCGAAGCAATAGTGCAGTAACGCAACAAACTTTAATAAAAGTAACACTCTCCTCCACCATTAAACTCACATTTCAAAAACTTGAATCAAGCAGAATAGCACAGCACACATGGTCATCACCAAAAAACACTCTCCAAATAATAACCGGACGTATGGTGGTCACGGCGGACCCAGGCAGTCGGATGTTCGGATGACTCTCACCCGTTCCTCGCGTCTGTCGGGGTGCTGCTGCTGTCTACGGGATCATATTCTGAGCCTGAATCTGACAGATGAGTCACTTCCTCTTCATTATCATGCTCAGAAATGTGTAGGCCTCTTCACTAGTGTACCTTCGATTTGACATTTTGGTCTCTAAATTTACTGGTGCACTAGTGAGACTCACAGGAAAAAGAGCTCCTGTCAGTGACTGATTCAAAAGCTACCAAAAAACTGTTAGCGTTCGCAGGGATCAGGCCTGACTCTGCGAATGCTGCAGTTATGTGTGTTGTGTTTTTGTAAGTGACAATGATCGATTGATACTGCATTTGGGTGGGCTGAGCAGAGGGGCTAAATACAGGTGCCAGCAGGTATCTGGGCCGATCCCGCTAACACTGCGTTTTTGGGAACCCTAAACTGCTGGGGACGCTAGCATAGATCTGATCAGATATCAATCCGTTCAGACACTATACCACTAAGGGAGGTGTATGGTGCATACGTGGGTGTTAGATTAGTGCCAGTAGTGCTGACGCTGCCTGGGGCGACGCAGACCCTGACTGACGCTAAAACCTAACTGATATCACCCGCCGGGCGATAAGGTGGTTAAACCTTTATTGGGTAATATACGGCAGGCGCCCTGATGCTATAAAAAACAAACTAACCAGCGTCACCCTTAACACTAATACGGTGATCACTGGTGACAGGGGGTGAAAGGGTTAACTAGGGGGCAATCAAGGGGTTAAAACCTTTATTAGGTAATATATGGGGGTACCTGATGCTATAAAAACCTGACAGTGAAACTAACGAGCTAACTAGCATCACCAGTGACACAAATATGGTGATCGATTATTGACACTGGCGATAGGGGGTGAAAGGGTTAACCAGGGGGTTAAAACTTTTATTATGTTATATAAATGGAGGTACCAGACGCTATAAAAACCTGACGGTGAAACGAACCACATAACTGGCTAACTAGCATCACCAGTGACACAAATACGGCGATCGATTAGTAACAACGGTGACATGGGGTGAAAGGGTTAACTGGGGGCGATCAATGGATTAAACCTTTATTAGGGGGATTTAGGGGGGTAACCTAGACCTAACGGGGGCTACTACTAACTGCCCTAACACTTATTTCAGTCACAAATGACACCAATGCAGTG
This sequence comes from Lithobates clamitans, assembly GCA_037952925.1. Taxonomy (NCBI): domain Eukaryota; kingdom Metazoa; phylum Chordata; class Amphibia; order Anura; family Ranidae; genus Lithobates; species Lithobates clamitans. The sequence goes on from JBBGZY010000497.1 coordinate 7,377,854, forward strand.
ATCGGTGAAAAATCTGAAAAGTGCAATTGGTGACACAGTGACAGGGAGTGAAGGGGTTAACTGGTGGGGGGGGCAATCGGGGGGTGATCAGAGGGTGACAAGTGTATCTATGTTAGTATAGTGTTGTGCAACTCACAGTTAGATGTCCTCTATCCTCTCACTGGAATCGAAAATACCCCACAAGGAGAGATGACATCACTTCCTCCTGTCTGTGTTTACACTTACACAGACAGGGAAGGATTTAATTCGTTAGGAGCGATCACCAGGTCCAGACCATAAATCATTGGTCTGGCCCTGGGGACTGATCACTTCCCTAATGAATCCGAAAGCCGCGGGCACGGGGGGGGCCTGATCGCGCCCCCCCCTGCCCACGGGAAGGGAGAGACGTACAGGTACGCCCATTTGCCCACCTGTGCCATTCTCCCCACGTATATCATCATGCGGCGGTCGGGAACTGGTTAAGCTACTCAATCAGTCTCCTGTAAAGATCCTGTAGCTCATGTGGTGACTGCTGAACAGTCCATTGACTCCCAGGGTGACTCAGCTAAGCCTAGCTGAAGGGGTGTGAGGTTTCCTCTTCTGTTCTCTCTCCCTCTTAGCACTCTTCATCTTTGGCCCCGTCTGCCTTCAAAGCCCACCATCACAGAGGTTCCCTCCCAGGCCACAGGACCCTGGAATCTGCTCTCACATGGCCAAGCTCCAGAAAACTTCAGGGCTATCTCGCCACCTTCTGGGCAGTCCTTTCCCGGGTATTGAAAGAGACCCCATAAATATTCAGGCCTTATCTCTTCCTCTCCACCCTCTAAGTTCTAGAACTCTCCAGGAGCTTCTAGAAGACAGGGGTAGGCAACAGAGACTCAGTCCTTATGCCGCGTACACACGGTCGGACTTTTCATCTACAAAAGTCCGACAGCCTGTCCGACAGACTTTCGGCGGACTTTCGGCGGACTTGCGGCGGACTTGCGGCAGACTTTCTAACGAACAGACTTGCCTACACACGACCACACAAAAGTCTGACGGATTCGTACGTGATGACGTACACCGGACTAAAATAAGGAAGTTGATAGCCAGTAGCCAATAGCTGCCCTAGCGTGGGTTTTTGTCCGTAGGGCTAGCATACAGACGAGCGGACTTCGGGGTCCGTCGTAGTTACGACGTAAAGATTTGAAGCATGTTTCAAATCTAAAGTACGTCGGATTTGAGGCTAAAAAAGTACGTTGAAAGTCCGGAGAAGCCCACACACGATCGGATTACCAGCCAGCTTTAGTCCGTCAGCGTCCGTTGGACTTTTGTAGACGAAAAGTCCGACCGTGTGTACGCGGCTTTAGAGCACTGCCAACCTAACAACAAATTAACCCTGGGTCCCCTGGCTAAAGCAGGAGCCCAACTAAATGTACCTACTGTACACAAGGGGTGCTACACATGAATGGGACTGCTTGTACGTGGATGCATGGAACACTTGTGCATAGTGTGTGGGCAAAGAGGGGAATGTATAGTTACATCCCTGTGAATGAGGTCAAAGTATCACAGTGCTGAAAACTAACCTGGACAGGAATGAGGTTTAAACTGCCAGTCTTCAAGTGGTTAAACAAAGTAACAACATAGAAAATCTCACATATTCATTGTTTCAAGGTCTTACCTATGCTGGAGAGTCTTTCAATAAGTTTGGCATTTCTGATTGCAGCTGGTCCATGCTCTACACCTCGCCATTTCTGCAATACATTTTGAATACATTAAAGCACATATGAACCAGCAACAGTATATGTGCGTAAGGATTTTCAAATATAATACACTAGTACCAGATTACAGTCTCAAATGTAGTACATATGTTTAAAGGGTGTAATTAGGTTTGTTACAGAGCAACATAGGCTGGTTTCACTAGATACAGCAACAGTTAAACATTTAAGATAATCACAATGGTTTTCCAAGATTAAATGACATACAGCACATGGAACAGCCTTGAAAGACCAATCGAAAAGTTACTTTTGAACTTGGACACCGTGGTTCCTTTTTAAAGACCCATGTCTCTCTACCCTATATAGGAGACTCCTAATTCTCTGCCCCTTTTTTCCTCTACCATAACCAACACCCTGTGGTTTATAGAAATAGATTTGCGGATGATGGACTTGCAAACCTATTTCTTAAAATCAAATTTACCGGGACGTGGCATTATATACCCAATTCTCGTATCCACAGCACCACTCTGTGGTAATACGATCCCTAATCATCAACACCCTGTGGTAGTGTGGCACACACTAGAGCAGTGTTTCTCAACCGGGGTTCCGCGGCGATCTACCTGTCAATCGCAAGTTGCTGATAGGTAGATTGCATCCCCACCACTGTCTTACACTCACGTTTGCATGCAAAGCAGTGCTCGCAAACAAAATGTGTCTCTGCTCTTCCCTGCCGGCCCCTCCCCACCCCTTCTCGTATTTTCAAGGTGTGATAGGATGGACAAGAGAGGGCTGACCTGTTACAGTGCGCAAGAGTAAGGACTACCACAGCCAGCCCCTTCCCTGTGTACCTCTGCATGAAAATGAAACCGCTGATGCCCTGCTCCAATGTAGGCATGTGCCCTGCCCCCATGTAATCGTGTGCTCTGTGCACTGCTCTGCTGTGTCATATGTTCTGCTCTGCTGTGTCATGTGTCCTGCTCTGCTCCCATGTGTCATGTGTCCTGCTCTGCTCCCATGTGTCATGTGTCCTGCTCTACCCCCATGTGTCTTGTGTCCTGCTCTGCTCCCACCTGTTCTTCAAGCCAAAACCGAACACTTTAGCGACGCACAGCATTTTTCTTTTTTTTGTAGTATATACACTATGCAAAAATTCTAATCCAAGGTGGTCCTTACTCCTGCACACAATGCAGAATTTATGTAATGACATAAAAGTGCCATTCTGCGCAGGTGTAATAAGAGCCCATGATGATGTACAACCAGGAGTGGTACTGCACACCTTTCACCAGACTCTGATCTAATGGGAGGTCTGTAAGGGGGGTCCGCACTGATATAAGGGGACTCTGAGATAATGATGTGGAGTGGTGATATAAGGTGATACTGATATAATTGGGGTCTCTAATGGGGGGTGCTGCCTGCTAATCTAATGGTTGGTCAGCAAATTCTCTTCCCCCTTCTGGCACCCCCCTCCCCCCAACCCATTTTTTCTATCGCAATTCCTCTCCCCTTCCAAATTCCTCTAGCACATATCCTCCCCCCCCCCTCCAGTGTAATCTCCCAAGTATAAATCCCCCCAAGTGTGAATCCCCCCCCCGTGTACTGTAAATTGCCCAGGTGTAATACTGTAATTGCCTTCCCCCATGTAAATCCCCCTAGTGTAATCCCCTATGTAAATCTCCCTGTGTAGATCCCTGCAGTGTAATCCCTCCATCGTAAATTCCTGCAGTGTATTCTCGCCTTCATTCCTTCATTGAGAGGTGAATTAACAGAGCCAAGTGCCAGAACGCTGGCATTGGGCTTCGGGACTCCAGCCTAGTTCTGAGGAAATGGGGCCCCCTACAGGGCCCGATTAACCAAATGATCAATTCGCCCCTGCCCACAGCCTGTCCTAATCCTCCTCTGCCTGCCCAGTATACTCTGATCTAATGAATGATCCCGTTAAACCTATTATACTAACAATAAGTAGGTTGATCGGTCAATGGGTAGATTGGTGGGTAAGTGAGTGTACTTACTGGCTTTACCCGCCTTGGGTCTCTACAGCAGCTTCTGTACCATGCCTAGGTCCTCAGCCTCGACAGCCTGGAGCAGCTCCTGGTCCTTTGCCATACTCAGTGCCACACCCCTGGGGAGGGCAATCCTTAGTACTGGAGAGGAAGGACAGGTCCTGGTGGAACTTCCTTCTCTCCGGGGAAGGATGCTGGGGACATTAGGGTCAAAGAAGTGGAGATGGGGACACCGGGTCAGATGTGCTGCTGGGGGGGAGAGCTAGGGTTGCCAACTGTACGGGAGTGACCCGTACAGTCCAGGTTTTGACACTTGTGCCCGTGTTTCTGTCCTCCTGAAACCCAGACACAGCAGCATACCTCCAGTCCCAACCATCAGGTATCTGTCCTGGGGATTTAGGAATGGATGACTGGAGCCAATGTGGGAACTCAGTGGGGGTATCCTTAAATGCAGCGATAAAATCCTGTGGGCTCCGGCTTCACTGCTGTGCATGCTCTCCCTCCCTCACGCTCCCCCAACCCCCCCTCCCGTGCGCCCGCCGCTGCTGCCGCCAGCCTTTGAATGCTCTCTACGTCCAGCTCCTGGCTGCTTGGTGTATCTTGCTTCACTCACACAGCGCATCTCCCCTAGGCTCACCCCTGCGCCGCCACCCTGGCTCCCGAGTATGGTGAAAGCCCACAGGTGTTCCTGGCTCCTCCCCCGGGCTCACCCCGTCAGGCTCCTGCATATAGTACACACCCCAAGGTGTTCCTGGCTCCTCCCCCAGGCTCACCCTATCAGGCTCCTGTATATAGTGCACACCCCCAGGTGTTCCTGGCTCCTCCCTCAGGCTCACCCCGTCAGGCTCCTGTATATAGTACACACCCCCAGGTGATCCTGGCTCCACCCTATCCTCACCCCATCAGGATCCTGCATATAGTACATGCCCCCAGGTGTTCCTGGCTCCTCCCCTGGGCTCACCCCATCAGGCTCCTGTATATAGTACATGCCCCCAGGTGTTCCTGGCTCCTCCCCCAGGCTCACCCCGGATGAAGGTATGCTCTCATGTGTAGAGGGTGAGAAAGAGTTAACAAGACTGAAACATTCTAGAACTTGCTGACAGACAAATATCTTTTGTTTCTAGTGTCTTGTTTGTCACGATGGTCACAGGTTAAGTAGGACCTGGAGAGAACTGGTTTTGGAATGTTTTCAGCCAATATCAACCGTCAGCTATAAAACTAGTTTAAACTATGTCTGAGATGCTACATGTTTTATATAGGATTTATGCCTCATGTGATGAACTCTGTCCTCCCTCCCTCCTTTTCTTTGTGCAATATTCTTTGTCCATATCCTGTATAAAAAGGTACAGCTCACGCTGCCAATAAACTGAAGCATTCTTTGAAATGATTCTCTTGTGTTCATTTGAATGTTTTTCGGGGCTCCGAGATTCTCACTGATTGTCCAGGTCTAAGCAGAATTAACCCTAATGCCGCATACACACAATCGGAATTCTCGTCGGAAAAAGCTATGATGGTTTTTCCAAAGGAATTCCACTCAAGCTTGTCTTGCATACACACGGTTACACCAAAGTCTGACCGTCCAGAACACGGTGACGTACAACATGTACGACGGGACTAGAAAAGGGAAGTTCAATAGGCAGCGCGCCACCCTTTGGGCTCCTTCTGCTAATCTCGTGTTTATCTCGTGCGATTCGCGCTTTTCAGATAGTTTTACTGCTGTTCAGTTTGTGCTTGTGGGTTTGTATCTGGTTCTCAGTGCGTTCTTGTCCGCTCGTTACTGATTTTCAGCTTGCTCTTCACAGGCCTTGCTGTTCTTCAGTGCGTTCTGTTTAGTTTGTTCTAACCAGCCGACCATTTTGAAGCCATGTACGTGCTCGTCGTAGAGTTCGTGCTGTGCGGGGGCTTAGTGTTGGGGTTCTAGCTTTGACCCAAGCCCAGTCCAGGAACAGGGTGGGGAGGAGTTCATGAACCAAGAATTGGTCGATCCAGCGTGACCAATTCTCTCATATGCCTTTGTTGCGGGAGATCCAGGAGAATAACCCTAAAGATTTCAGGAATTATCTCTGGATGACAGACCCCATTTTTCACTGTTTGTTGGCTTTGCTGTTCCCTTATATCCGCAGGCAGACACCTGCATGCGGCAAGCCATCACTCCGGAGCAGAGACTCGTCGCCGCATTGCGGTACTTGGCAACTGGGAGAAGTCTACAGGACCTCAAGTTCTCGGCAGGCATCTCCCCCCGGGCTCTGGGGATCATTATTCCAGAGACCTGTTCTGCTATTATTCAGGTCTATATTAAGGTAAGGTTCTCCTTTAACATCACATTCTATGTCTTTAATTTATTGTATTTCTTTCATCATTCCCTAATTACCATGATTGGAATATGCTGTGAAAGTCCCCTTTGTTCTCATGCATGCTTGACTTTTTAAAATTTATTTTTTTGGCCTACATGCATATTTGCCTTCACTAACCTCCCCAGCATGCTATCCTGGGTCCATATACACCTATAGCCTAGTCACTTAACAATGTATTTTGTCAGCTCCATAGTAGTGCTTTACCCTAAACACCCCCTAAAATGTGTCCAAATGTTATTTGTGTCCTTAAATTCAGGCAGAGTGCCAGAGGATTTTTTTTCCGTGGCCCAAAATCATTTGGAACCCTCCCTCCCCCCCAACCGCTAAATCAACCGATACCAATCCTCTATCTGCTGACTTTGCCAAATGCATACACACTACACCTACCTCTTTTGTGTTCATATTTATGGATGAATTCCCCAAAGCATGTAGTGCAAGTGTCTGCCTGAATATTTTCAAATGGTACTGTTTAAAGTTTTGTTCTCCTATTATCTTGATAGGTAGTTGCAGAATGTAAAAATGTGCTTCAATTTATACAGTGTGTATTTTTATTTTTGTATGACGACACTTCTTACCTGTCCAGTGGGCTGCCAATAGTGTAAGTAAGGAGGGGCTGGCCAAAGTAAAACACATTATTTATGCAAAATAGCAGGGACTTTAACGGTGCCAATAAAACTTGAAAAATAGTTTCATTTAAAAAAGTATGAATGTTATTAGTACAAAATATGTTAAAAGAAACAAATTTATTACAGATGATGCAACACTTCTTACAAAGATAATAAAAAACAGGGTGGTTATGAAATATGTAGGTTCAAACCAAATTCGAGAGAAATTGCACATTAGCCCAACATGTTTCGCTGATTGCTTCTTCAGGGGACGTGCAATTTAGAGAAAAATTGGTATGGCAAACTAGACAGTGTAGAGCGAAAAAGACAATTTAGACCAAATTATCATTTAATATTGAACTTAAACATACAAGCAGGTATATTATTATATCAGCTGGGTCTCCACTACAAATCATGTAAACGCAAACACTCACCCCACAAATATCGCCACCAAAACAAACGCACCTGGGTATGAAAGCTCACCCCCAAGATTCCCCAACAAATAGGGAGAATGTCTAGGTAGTGGCCATAGAGGGCAGAAGGATCAGGCTGCAAAGTAGAATGTAGAATATTGAAGGATGATATATATGAAGTAGATGATGGTAATAACTAACGTAAAAAATAATAAAAAGTAATAAATAGTATTATAAAAATACTATGTAAGGGGACATATGCCTCTCATAACGTTACTTAATATAGTTATATTCGATTAAATAGAAGTTGGTAAGAATAAGGTTAATTCTGAAGCAGCTGCAGGCTATCAGCACAATGTTGGGTGCTAGGGAGGGTGCTATAAACAAAAAGAAGGATATAACTATAATTTGATATAAAGGTTATTAGTGACCTAATTAAAAGTGTGACAATTAGAATGATGATAAAGTGAGACAAGGGGTGAATAAATAATTAGCAAGATGTATGAAGATAAAGTTGGCCATTGAATACTCAATGCACAGGACTGTGTCTCAAGAAACTATCAAGGTGTAAGGAAAGCGTTTTGAGTTCAAGACACTCTGAAAGGTGAGAATGAAAAATGTACTTAACAGATGCACAAGTGAAGGAGTATGGTAGATGTTTCTAGTTGTTCAAAAGTGTACCTGCGATGTAGACGCCAGCTCGATGGAGCCCAATCCTCCGGCTCTGGTTGAAGCAGACAGCCAGACAAGCCGGTCTTATCTACTCTCCGAGCTGGCATCTGACGTAATCGGCTCGATGCGGACATGAACTACGCCAGGGCGCGTGCGCAAGGCGCCAAGAGGAACCCTCTGACTACACTAACCAGGGAGCTCTGCGGGGGGAGGAGTCAAGTGCGTCCTGCTAGACCAGTAAGTGGACGCAACACAGACACACCCCCACCACAAACGCTCCCCGGGAGAGCAGTAGGTGGAAACACAGTGGATGGAAATACTCTGGCAGTGACAGTTGACAATTAGAGAAATGTCGAGGGGTAAAAAGATTGCCATGTTTTCAGACGATATCAACCGTCAGCTATAATACTAGTTTAACCACTTCAATACCATGCACTTTCCACTTCCTTCCTGCCCAGGACAATTTTCAGCATTGTTGCGCTTTGAATGACAATTGCGCGGTCATGCAAGACTGTACCCAAACTAAATTTTTATCATTTTTTATCATTTTTATCATTTTCTTCCCACAAATATAGCTTTCTTTCGGTGGTATTTGATCAAATCTGGGGTTTTTTTTTTTTTTGCTAAACAAACTAAAAAATACCAAAATTTTTGGAAAAAAATAACTTTTTTCTCAGTTTGTCATAAAATTTAGTTTTCTCCTTCACTGACGGGCACTAATGAGGCAGCATTGATGAGGAGGCACTGATATGTAGAATTGATGGGCACTGATAAGCAGCACTGATGGGCACCAATAGGCGGCACTGATATGCAGCACTGATGGGCACCAATAGGCGGCACTGAAAGGTGGCACTGACAGGCGGCACTGATTGGCACTGATAGGTGGTACTGATTGGCAGTGACAATGAGGTACTGATGTGTTACTGACAGGTGTTACTGCTAGGCACTGATTGGCACTGTAATGAGTACTGATTGGCACTGTGGTGGGAAACTGGCAGTCTTATTATGGGGACACTGCTGGGCACTTATTGGCATGTGATTGGCACATTGGCACTGAGGGGGCTGTGCTGATCATCAATGTGCTGATGATCAGCATGGACCCCCCCCCCCCCCCCCGCTGACAGGGAGAGCCGCTGATCGGCTCTCCCTGTCAGCGCGAACATAGGAATGCCGTTTGTTATCCTGCTGGACTTCATATGACGCCCAGTCAGGGTAACAGAACCACTTCCCGGACTTCAATATGTTATTGACCGGGCGGGAAGTGGTTAAACTAGGTCTGAGATGCTACATGTTTATATAGGATTTATGCCTCACGTGATGAACTCTGTCCTCCCTCATTTTCTTTGTGCAATATTCTTTGTCCATATCCTGTATAAAAGGTACAGCTCACGCTGCCAATAAACTGAAGCATTTTTTGAAACGATTCTCTTGTGTTCATTTGAATGTTTTCTGGGGCTCCGAGATACTCACTGATTGTCCAGGTCTAAGCAGAATTAACCCTAACAATGTGCCCTGTGTCCTGCTCTGCTCCCATGAGTCATGTGTCCTGCTCTGCTCCCATGTGTCATGCTCCCATGTGTCATATGTCCTGCTCTGCTCCCATGTGTCATGTGCCCTGTTCTGCTCTCATGTGCCCTGCTCTGCTCCCATGTGTCATGTGTCCTGCTCTGCTCCCATGTGTCATGTGTCCTGCTCGCATGTGCCCTGCTCTGCTCCCATGTGCCCTGCTCTGCTCCCATGTATCCTGCTCCCATGTGTCATGTGTCCTGTCCTGCTCCCATGTGCCCTGTTCTGCTCCCATGTGTCATGTGCCCTGCTCTGCTCCCATATGTCATGTGCCCTGCTCCCATGTGTCATGTGCCCTGCTCTGCTCCCATGTGTCATGTGCCCTGTTCTGCTCCCATGTGCCATGTGCCCTGCTCCCATGTGTCATGTGCCCTGCTCCCATGTGTCATGTGCCCTGCTCCCATGTGTCCTGCTCTCGTGTGCCCTGCTCCCATGTGCCCTGCTCTGCTCCCATGTGTCATGTGCCCTGTTCTGCTCTCATGTGCCCTGTAGGGATGGGCCAAACGGACCCTTGTTCGGTTCGCACCAGAACTTTCAAACACCGAATAACAAGCCCTATTATAGTCAATGTAACCCGAACGTCAAAAAACATTGTAAAGGCTTATATACAAGTAATTGGACACACAATGGTTATAGGGGTCTGGGTCCTGCCCTGGGTGACATGTATCAATAAAAAAAAGTTTGTTAAAAACTACATTTTTAAATGAGCAGTGATTTTTTTGATTTTTTAAAGTGAAAGCATAAAAATGACAAATTCCTTCCAAAATAGTGCCTGAGGGGTCCCCTTAGTCTACCTGTAAAGTGGCAGATCTGTACCATGTCTAGAATCTGCTGCAACAATAATTGGATTTATAAAGCTCAAAAAAAAAAAAAAAAAAGACTTTCCCTGCAAGCTGCCTTTATTTTGCTCAGCTGGGGAACCAGTGTGTATGATGAGGCCACAATGTAGTGCCCTGGGAAAAAGATTAGAGATTTTTTGGATACATTCTGGTGTCACTTTGACTTCGGATAGAAGCAACAGGTACATAAAAATTGGTCTTTGGGTGTTGGTGGTGCCCTCCTACCGTAGCCCTATAGAGGTAATCTTGATGAAAGCAATAATTGGCTTTGCTGTAAAAAAATTGCAATGATATGCACCTGTCAAACAGGTGCAGAAAAATTGGTCTTTGAGTGTTAATTTTGCCCATGAAACCTATACTAAAAACATTCTTCCAGATGAAATGATTGAACACCCTCAATGCTAGGCAGCCTCGAAGCCCTGCAGAGATTCCACATTCCAAAAAGACTTAATCAGTGACAACGGCATCAGGGGCTTCATAGCTGGTAATCCAGGACTGATTCATTTTTATAAAAGTCAAACGGTCCATGGAGTTTTTGGACAGACGCGTTCTATGATCAGTAACAAAACCTCCTGCAGCACTGAATGCCCGTTCTGAAAGCACGCTGGATGCAGGGCAGCCCAACAACTTGTACTGGGCAAGTTCTGGCCAGTGGTCAATTCTCATGACCCAGTAAGTCAGTGGATTGTCAGCTGGAAAGCTCTCCATCTCTGTTTTGGCCCCGAGGTAATCGTCCACCATGTGATGCAGACGCTGCCGATGGGATGTGGAAGCTGACAGCCCTGGCTGGCGAGGACTAAAAAAATTCCGTAATGCCTCACTTTGGCGGACGCCTTCTCCAACGCTCCTCTCTTGACCAACAGAAGACTCAAAACATCGTTTTCCACCACACTGTAACCTACTGGAGTCAGGAAAAACGGTCAATAAAATCCCCATTAATGTGTCCTCAAGAGATTTTATCTTCTGCACTCTCTGGGGACGGGATGAGTTTTGAGACCTTCCCCTTATAACGGTGGTCAAGGAGGGTTGCCAACCAGTTATCATCCTTCTCCTTTATGCCATGTATTCTTGGGTCCTTTCACAGGCTTTGAAGCATGAGGTGTCAGTACTAGGATCCCTTTAGGACCCAGCACAACTCACCTGACACAGCCTTTGCCTGGGAAACAACAATGATTGGCCAGCTCACCTTTAAATCACTTGTATCAGCATTCAATCATTGCTAGTGTTAGAGTTTACCTTGTGTTTTATCCAGTTGATATCTGATCTGTGTATTTCATGTATGACCCGGCTCGTTTGACCCTGTTTGCTTGCTTCTGATTCGGTACCGTTTGGACTCTGATCTTCCTGTGTATGACCCAGCTTGCCTAGACTATGCTTTGCCTGATTCTACTGTAGTACCTTCATCTGCAGCGGTAAACTACAAGCACCAGACATCTATCCTCACCTGCAGCGGTGAACTACAAGCACCAGACACCATCTATCCTCATCTGCAGCGGTGAACTACAAGGTCCAGCAAACATCTACCTACATCTACAGCGGTGAACTACAAGTCCCAGCTGACCTGCTCATGGTATGTGCTCTTGTTCTTTGAACTCTTTGCATAATCAGAACACCTGAACTGTTACCTGTTATATGCTCCTAGCTTGACATTAACACGAGCCATACATAATAAAGGAAACCTATCATGTATCCTGAGCAGGCTCAGTTGTTTGCACAGGAACTTTGCCGTTTATCCCATCAAGTTCAGGAAATGGCCACAGAGCTCACCAAGGTGCAATCTCCTTCTATTACCACCGCTACAAAAACTCCATCTGAACCAAAAATCCCTTTGCCTGACCGGTTTTCTGGTGACCGTAAAGGGTTTTGCAACTTTAAAAACAGCTGCAAATTATATTTCAAGTTAAGGCCATCCTCGTCTGGCCCTGAAACTCAGAGGGTTCAAATCTTTATCTCTCTACTACAGGGTGACCCCCAGGCTTGGGCCTTTAACCTGGAACCAAACCATCCAGCCTTGCTAACAGTAGATGCCTTCTTTGAAGCCCTAGGGTTGCTTTATGATGATCCAGATCGTGCTGCTACTGCAGAATCAAACCTGCGTAACTTAAAGCAAGGAACTACCACAGCTGAAATGTATTGCTCAGAGTTTCGCAGGTGGGCCCCGGAATCTGGCTGGAATGATGCAGCACTCTGCAGCCAGTTTAGAATGGGCCTTTCAGATGCAATTAAGGATGCTCTGGTCAACTTCTCCTACCCAGCCTCACTGGAAGAGGTTATGAGTCTAGCCATTAGAATTGACCGCCGCCAGCGAGAGAGGAGACGAGAACAAACTACAGCTGTGGTAAACTATATACCTCCCTTGCCACCTGACTATTCCACCTCCAGTGCCAAATCTGAGGAAGAACCTATGCAGTTAGGCTCCACCCGGTTATCTGCCCAGGAACACACGCGCCGGCGTAACATGGGACTCTGCTTGTATTGTGGCCTCAAGGGTCATATGCTTCGTTCGTTCCAGGACCTAGGTAATTGCGGTGAGGTTACCTTAGGTCTGCTCTCATCTACCCAGGGGGACAATCGTATTCTTTTACCCGCTGTCATTCACTTTGGGACAGGGGCTCATGAACTGCTGGCCTTGGTAGATTCTGGAGCCGCTGAGAATTTTATCGATAAGACTCTGATTACCTCTTTGTCCCTGGAAAGTCATGCTCTAGATTGCCCAGTCCACCTGATTTCCATGGATAATCGCCTCTCTCACAAGATCTAGTGCTCCAAGCCACCAACCCTTTCCAGTTACAATTGGGGGCTTTGCATTGGGAGAAGATTTCATGTCTTGTCATTGACTCTCCATCCACTCCTTTGATCCTAGGCTTTCCTTGGCTTCAGAAGCACAATCCTATAATTGACTGGCGAACAGGAAATATTCTGGCTTGGTCCAATCAGTGTAAAAAGAACTGCATCCAGCACCCTGTTCGACTTGCTACCTGTCAAGTGGGAATGGAACAGATTCCACTTTGTTATAAGGACTTTTGGGATGTGTTTTCTAAAAGGGATTGCTGACACTTTACCACCTCATCGCAGTTATGATTGTCCCATTGATCTCTTGCCTGACACTACACCTCCTCGAGGGAGAGTCTTTCCACTGTCTGAGCCAGAGAATCTTGCCTTGCAAGAATACATCCAGGAAAACCTAGCTAAGGGTTTCATCCGTCCCTCCACTTCTCCCGCAGGAGCAGGATGCTTCTTTGTCCCAAAGAAGGATGGGGGACTGAGACTTTGTGTTGATTACAGAGGTCTAAATAAAATAACTGTTCCCAATCGGTATCCTCTTCCTCTCATCACAGAATTGTTCTCTCAAATCCAGGGAGCCAAAATCTTCTCCAAACTGGACTTAAGGGGAGCCTATAATCTGGTGCGCATACGTGCAGGCGACGAGTGGAAGACAGCCTTTAACACCAAGGATGGTCATTACGAATGTCTTGTCATGCCTTTCGGTCTCAGAAATGCACCAGCTGTCTTTCAGAACTTTATGAATGACATTTTCTGTGACATGTTGGGTCGCTTCATGCTTGTATATTTAGACGACATTTTGATATATTCTCCCAATCTTGAAACACATCAGAAACATGTCTGCTCGGTATTGGCCCGATTAAAGACTCACTCCCTTTTTGTAAAGCCTGAAAAATGTTCTTTCCATGTTAAACAAGTACCTTTCCTAGGCTACCTAATTTCTGACACAGGCCTCACCATGGATCCAGCCAAGATTCAAGCCATTTTAGACTGGGCGCCACCTTCAGACCTGAAGGCAGTTCAGCGCTTCCTGGGCTTAGCAAATTTCTATTGAAAATTCATTAAGAACTTTGCCACCATTGCACATCCCATCTCCTCTCACCAGGAAGACTCCGACTACCTTTAAATGGACTACTGAAGCCCAGGCAGCCTTCACTCAGTTAAAGAAAGCCTTTACCTCTGCACCAATCCTACGCCATCCTGTTCCTGAGCTACCTTTTATTGTGGAGGTAGATGCATCTGAAGTAGGGGTGGGGGCACTTTTGTCACAAAAGGATCCTGTAAATGCTGCCATCCACCCCTGTGCCTTCTTGTCTCGGAAATATTCCCCAGCAGAGCACAATTATGATATAGGCAACAGAGAACTTCTAGCCATAAATCTCGCTTTGGAGGAATGGAGACATTGGCTGGAGGGAGCTCGCTATCCATTCATAGTTCTGACTGACCACAAAAACCTTGAATACATCCGTTCTGCTAAAAGACTGAACTCGCGTCAAGCCAGGTGGTCATTGTTATTCTCCAGATTTGACTTCACAATTTCATATTTACCAGGACCAAAAAACATTAAGGCTGACGCCTTGTCTCGCAGCTTTTTATCAGAGTCTCCTCCTCCGCTTCCTCCACAACCCATTATCTCTGAGGATAGGATTTTGGCTTTCACCCAGACTGACATCTCTGAGGCCTTGTTACCTGCACAGGCTGAAGCCCCTCCCTCCACTCCTTCCGGTATGCTTTTTGTGCCCCTGGCTCTTCGTTTGCAGGTATTGCAGCAGGTACATGCATCAAAACCTGCAGCACATCCAGGGTTTAGACAAACTTTTGAGATTATCTCTAGCAACCTCTGGTGGCCATAGATTAGGCAGGATGCGTTAGCCTTCACCCAGTTTGTGCCAGAAGCAAGAGCAGTACCTCTAAACCGCCCGGTCTCCTACGTCCTCTACCAATACCTACCTGTCCCTGGACCCATTTATCTATGGACTTTATCACTGACTTGCCTCAGGGATGTTCCACGATCTGGGTGGTGGTAGACAGGTTCAGTAAAATGGCCCACTTTGTTCCGCTTCCGAAACTTCCATCTGCTAAAGAACTGGCATCTTTATTCATTAAACATGTTTTCAGGCTCCATGGGGCACCAATTAACATTGTCTCAGACCGTGGCTCTCAGTTTATGGCCCAGTTTTGGAAGGCCCTTTGCTCTCAGCTGGGGATTAAGTTATCATATTCTTAGCATATCATCCTGCGACAAACGGCCAAACAGAAAGGACTAATCAGACTCTAGAGAAGATGGTACGTTGTCTGATGGCCAATGATGAGGTGGAGTGGGTCAACGTCCTGCCATGGGCAGAGTTTTCCCTTTAATAATTGTGCCAGCACATCTACAGGGACCTCTCCTTTCTTCTGTGTTTACGGGTTGCATCCTTGTGTGTGATCCTTTGATCTGCCACCCTCTGATGTGCCAGATGCCAACACCACAATTGAAAATTTCTCCAAAATCTGGTCTGATGTTAATCGTGCTATTTCTCGCTCTGTGCAGGCTTTTAAGAAAATGGCTGACAAGAGGCGCTCAAAGGCACCAGGATATAAAGTTGGTGACAAAGTGTGGCTATCATCTAGGAATCTGTCCCTGCATGTTCCATCTAAAAAACTTGGCCCAAAATTCATCGGGCCCTATGAAATTTTGGAGATTGTTAATCCTATTTCCTAAAGATTAAAACTCCCCCCCATCCATGCGCATTCCAAATGTCTTTCATGTTTCATTGTTGAAACCTGTTCATTCCACCCTCCAAGTAAATGAACCAGAACCTGTGGATGTGTTGGACAGTCAGGAATATGAAGTGGCATTTATTCTTGATTCCAGACGAGTGCACAATTTCTTACAATATTTCGTTCAATTGAAAGGTTTCGGACCAGAGGATCGATCTTGGGTCCCAGCTCGTGATCTTCATGCTGACCGACTTAAGAAGTTCCATCTTCGTTATCCAAGTAAGCCTGGGGGTGCAGGAGCAGCCCCTCGAGAAAGGGGGGGTTACTGTCAGTACTAGGATCCTTTTAGGACCCAGCACAACTCACCTGACACAGCCTTTGCCTGGGAAACAACAATGATTGGCCAGCT
Organism: Lithobates clamitans; assembly: GCA_037952925.1. NCBI lineage: Eukaryota > Metazoa > Chordata > Amphibia > Anura > Ranidae > Lithobates > Lithobates clamitans. The sequence goes on from JBBGZY010000497.1 coordinate 7,393,875, forward strand.
CACCTTTAAATCACTTGTATCAGCATTCAATCATTGCTCGTGTTAGAGTTTACCTTGTGTTTGATCCAGTTGATATCTGCTCTGTGTATTTCGTGTATGACCCGGCTCGTTTGACCCTGTTTGCTTGCTTCTGATTCGGCACCGTTTGGACTCTGATCTTCCTGTGTATGACCCAGCTTGCCTAGACTATGCTTTGCCTGATTCTACTGTAGTACCTTCATTTGCAGCGGTGAACTACAAGCACCAGACATCTATCCTCACCTGCAGCGGTGAACTACAAGCACCAGACACCATCTATCCTCATCTGCAGCGGTGAACTACAAGGTCCAGCAAACATCTACCTACATCTACAGTGGTGAACTACAAGTCCCAGCTGACCTGCTCTGCTCAGACCTGCTCATGATATGTGCTCTTGTTCTTTGAACTCTTTGCATAATCAGAACACCTGAACTGTTACCTGTTATATGCTCCTAGCTTGACATGAGGTTGCCCATGCACCTCAAATTTGCTGAGGCTTGAGAAACAGACTCCTCCGGGTCACTCAGGATGACAGCATCTGGAACTTCCTCCTCCCAGCCACTTACTACTCCCAAGAGTCCTAGGGTTGGAAAGCCATCGCATACAGATTGAAGCATGTCTTCCTCTTCTTCGAAGCCTATGAAAGTGCCAGAATCCTACTCCTCATCCTCCTCCCCTCTCTCCTGCCTACTCTGTGACATAGGAATGATGATGTCTGTATAAAGTGGGCCTTGAGAGGAAAGGAAGTCCTCCTCTTCCTCCTGCTGCTCTGCCTCCAGTACCCTGTCCATGCCACGCAGAGTCTGCTCCAGCAGGAACACAACAGGGATTGTTAATGATCAACCATTGGTGTGGGGAAAAAAACCCGAGGCGGCCTGAGCCTGTCAAGCCGTACTGGTACAGATACTCATTGACGGCCCTCTGCTGCATGTATAGCCGCTGCAGCATTATCAAAGTCGAGTTCCACCTGGTGGGCATGTCACAAATCAGGCGGTTTACGGGCAGGTAGAATTCCCACTGAATTTCAGCCAACCGAGCACCGGCTGTGTATGACCGCCTGAAATGGCTACAGACTCTTCTGGCCTGTTTTAGTACATCTTGCAACCCTGGGTACGTACTTAGGAAACGCTGCACCACCAAATTGAGGACATGTACCAGGCATGGCACATGTGTCAACTTTCCCTGTCCTGGGTGGACAAGAGGTTTGAGCCATTATCGGACACCACCATTCCTGGCTCCAGCTGGCATGGTGTGAACCACCTCTGGACCTGTCCCTGCAGAGCTGCAAGACACTCTGCTCCGGTATGTTCCTGTCCCCTAAACACACCAGCTGAAGCACTGCATGACACCTTTTAGCCTGGCTCTAGGAATAGCCCTTTGAACGCTTAGGGGGTACCAGATGTTCATAGGACAATTCTTCAGAGGAGGGCATAGAGGTGGCAGAGGAGGTGGTAGAGCTCACAGGTCTGGCATCATCACCACCAGCTGTATGGAGACGTGGGGGCACAATAAGCTGCAGCACCGAGCCCTGTCCTGCATCCTTTCGAGATTGCAAGCAGAGTTACCCAGTGTGCTGTGAACAAAATATATTGTCCCTGCCCGTGCTTGCTGGACGATGTGTCAGCAGTAAGGTGGATTTTACGACTGACTGCCTTGCCCAACGATGCCAGAAAATTCCCTACCACATGATGGTAGAGAGATGGAACGGCGTTACGTGAAAAGTAGTAGCGACTGGGTAGCTGCCATTGGAGTACAGAACATTGTGCAAATTCACAAAAGGTAGCAGAATCCATCAGGCTGAAAGGCAGAAGTTGGAGAGCCAACAGCTTTGACAAGTTTGCATTTAGACGCTGGGCATGTGGGTGGCAGGGACTGTATTTTTTTTTTCTGCTGCAGATGTGGCAGGGAAATTTGCCGGCTACAGTCTACAGCTGGTGGTGTGCTGCTGGCAGATTTGCTGCTAGGACCTGGGACACCCTGTGCTATACCATCATCCCCGTCAGTGGAGGCTGCTGAAAGGTAATGACTCGGTATCGCAGAGGCAGACTGAAGTGGGTAAGGAGGAGGAAGGACAGATTTGTGCCCCTTTTGCGTGGCTTTTAGGTGCTCTTGCCAACGGGCAAGTGGTTGGACATTAAATGCCTTGTTAGGCATGTGGTACCTAAATGGTTGGTGTTTTGCCACGTTTGATGTGCCTGAGACACAGTTTGCAGATAGCAACAGTGCGAACTGCTGCAGATGTGCTGAAAACGGCCCAGACAGCTGAGCTTTGGGGAGTGGGCTGGGAGATAACCGGTGCAGAATGTGATGGAATAGGGTGGCTGCTCTCTACTCTTTTTTGTTTTTTGTTTTTCAAAGATGTTTTATTGAATTTTAACAGGTATACAGTAATCATAACAGTATTATACAATACATAGTCATTAAGCATAACCAGGTTGACAATTACAATACAAGAAATGGTGTTAGCCAAGTCTGTCAATTACGTATCTTTTCCTTGAAGAGTACGTTTGGTTTGGCCTATAATCAGCAAGTTTTGTCTGTATCTCTATTTGGGCATCTTGGTCAATATCGGTAGGAATAAGAGGTAATCTATAGTTTTCTATATCATAATATAGGGGTATAGGTGCGTGATGAGCTCTGAGGGTGTTATGGGCGTTTACCGACCATATTAACCCTCGCCTCCGAACACCCCTAAAGGGTTCTGACTGTGTCCGGTGGGTGGGTGTACAGGTGTACAGGGGCATGTCGGGTCGGTACATTCTATTGTGATCAAGAGCCCATACTATGTGTGAGAAAGTTTTATGTTCCAGAAGGCCCAAGAATGCGGGAAGTAGGCTACCACTGGTGGTCCTCCAGTGGTGTGAACCTGTTTGTGTGGGCCCCAGGGGCCTTTGTGCGGAAAAGCATTTGAAGGGGTTGTTTAGCACCGTGAGTATGAGTTTATAGGGAGTCTTTGGGGATAGGGTAGGGCATGGTAAGGAAGGGGGCAGAGGTCCAAGGTGTGTTAGACACTGTTGGCTACAGATTGTTCTTAGGCAACGGTGGAGGAGGTAACGTTGGGTGTGTTCACCGTTTGAGATTATCTAAAGTGTGACCAGCAGGCCCAGGTTTCCCTGTATTTAGATGGAGCATCTCTAGATTGGTGTATGAGGTTTTCCATCTCAGCCACTCTGTCCACCCGTTGTATACAGTCTATGATCGTGGGGGGAGAGATACTCCTCCGGTGCACTGGGACACATTGATTTGCCGCGTTAATGAGGTGAAGCACAAGAGATTTTTTGTACGCCGATCACGGTATGGAGGTGTAGTGCAATAGGAATTGAGCAGGAGTAAAGTCGAGGGTATATGTTGTAATTTGGGTGATTAGGCAATGGATTTCTATCCAATAAGGTTGGATGAGCGGGCACTCCCACCAAATTTGGAGTAGTGTGCCGTGCGCAGCATTACATCTCCAGCATGTCAGAGGGAGACTAGGGTGAAATTTGTGAATTTTGTCAGGTGTCCTGTACCATTTTGTGAAAATTTAGTATCTGTTTTCCTGTGTGGATATATTAATAGAGCCTTTGTGGATATGATTGTATATGTGCACCCAATCTTCAGAGGTTAGGTCTAGATTAATGTCAGCTTCCCACTGTCGAACCAATTTGTCTTCTTTGATTTTGTGTGTCGAGAATAGGAGGAGCGCATAGACAGTCGAGATTAAATGTCATTGGGGTTCCTCGTTGTTGCAAAGGAATTCAAAAGGTGTGAGCTCTCTATGCAGAAATGCATTGGGTTTAGAGCTTTGAAGAAAGTGTTGGATTTGCAGATATTTATAGAAAGGGATGTGGTATTCTGGGAATTTAGATGCCATAACTTGGTGTGTCAGGAGTTCTTCGTTATGCAAGAATTGTTGTGCTTTAAGTTGAGGCCTGTGTGAGTCTACCATTGGGTTGCGTAAGGCCAGGCCCGGTTCAAAGTCTGGGTTGTTCTCTAGAAGAGTCATGGGTCCGTGTGTAGGTCTTAAATGTAGTTGTTTGCATGCCGCTTTAAAGTTCAGCATTGTGGCGTCAATTAGTGGATGTGATTTAAGTTCATTTTGAAAGCTTTTAAGGATTGATCTAGGGTAACAACAAGGATTGTGTTTTAGTGGGATTTGGGTATATGCGTTTTCAAGCTGGATCCAATCCTTGTTGTGTCCATGTACATGCCAGTCGACAATTCTGGTCAAGTGGCATACCCAGTGATATTTTTGGATGTCTGGTAGGCTTAAGCCCCCCTGTATTTTGGGGAGCGTCAGTCTATTCCAACTTGGCCTGGGCGTTTTGGAGGACCATATTAGTGTTCTACACATCCGTTTGTATGCAGAAATGAAAGATAGTGGGAGTTTTATGGGGATGGCTTGAAAGAGATAGAGCAGTCTGGGTAACACGTTCATTTTCAAAATGGCTGTCCTTCCAAACCATGAGAACGGTCCTGTATGCCACTTGTGCAGATCGCCTTGGATAGGTTGAAAATGTTGCTTGTAGAGGTCTGTCAGTTTGGTAGGGATTTTAATACCAAGGTATGTGATGGCGTGGGGTTCCCAACAAAATGGGAAGTTGTTCTTACATTGTGTGACTAATGCAGTCGGTAGGGTAATGTTTAGGGCTTTTGATTTTGAAAAGTTTATTTGTAGGTTAGAGAGGGATTTGAAGAGTGAGAAATCCTTGAGAAGGTTAGGGATAATATTTATCGGATCTGTTAGGAAGAGCAGGATATCATCCGCGTGGGCTGCTACCTTATATTGTTTGTGGTTTATATCCCGGCCTTTGATATCTGGGTTTTCTCTGAGTTTACGAAGTAGGGGTTCCATTGTGAGTATGAAAATTAAAGGGGATAATGGGCATCCCTGTCTGGTACCACTGGAGACTGAGAAGGCGTCCAACAGGCGACTGTTTACCCTATATTTAGCTGTGGGGGCTGAGTATAAAGCTAGAATCATTTGAAGTAGGTATACCCATTGTGGTATACCCATTGCTCGTAGAGTTGCTTCCATAAAATCCCAAGTCACCCTGTCGAACGCCTTTTCCGCATCCAGGGACAGAAAAAATCCTTGCGTAGATGTAGTGGAGAGCCAGTGGTGAATGTTCAAAGCTTTCGTGGTGTTGTCCCTAGCTTCCCTACCAGGGACAAAACCTACTTGGTCCAAAGAGACCAGTCTGGGGATTAGGGGGAGGATGCGGTTGGATAAGGCTTTGGCGTATAGTTTTACGTCTACATTTAGCAGAGATATGGGGTGATAGTTGGAAACCAGCGTGGTGTCCTTGCCTGGTTTAGGGATCAGGGTGATGTGAACTTCTAGGATATTTTTGCTGGCTATACTGGAGGGCGTGAAGCTATTGAAAGCCTTGACTAGCTGGGGGATAAGTGTGTCGGTGAAGGACTTGTAATAGCTGACCGTCAGGCCGTCCGGACTGGGGCTCTTACCTGGTTTCAATTGTTTTAATGTGTTTAGGGTTTCTTCCACTGTCAGTGGTAGGTCTAAACTTGTGGATTCTTCAGCCGTGAGGGGTGAGGAAGAATATTGGTTTAGGAATTCCTGGATCGCTGCCGTCCGGTCATTAGAGGTGGTTGTCAGCAGAGGGGTATGTCGGTTGTATAATTTAGAAAAGTATTGCACAAATTGGTCTGCTATTTCTTCCAATGTTACTAAGGCTGTACTAGTGGGATCTTTGATCGTGTGAATAGTATGTGCCGCCTTTTTAGCCTCTGGCTCTGGCTCCCAGTAAGGCTCTGGCTAGCAATTTCCCTGTTTCATAGAAGACCCTTTGAGTTAATGCGTATTTACGTTTTAGTGTCTTATTTAACTCTCCCAAGAGTTCTTCCCTTGTTTGAGTCAGTTCTGTCACGTGCCTCCGTGGCCAGGGAGGCCTTGTGTTTTTGTTCCAGGGTGGAGATACGTTTATTTAGTTCCTCTATTCTTGCTTTTCTGAGTTTATTTCTTTTGGCGGCCATAGAGATGAAGGTACCTCTAATTACACATTTGTGTGCAGCCCAGATTGCCTCCGGAGAGGAGTCTCCTTGCACGTTTTCTGAGAAGTAATGTGTAAGGTTTTGGGATATGGTTTGTGATATTTTTGGATCAGTGAATAGGGAGTTATCAAGGCGCCAAATGTGCCAAAATCTAACCATTGTGGTGGGTAGGTTTAGGGCCATGGTGATGGGATTGTGGTCCGACAGAATCATCGGCTCAATAGTTGCTTTAGTGAGAAAGGATAGATTGATTTGAGAGACAAAAGTGGTCTAGTCTTGAATATTTGGAATGTTGTGGGGAGAAAAAGGTGAAATCCTTACCAGTAGGATGTAATGTGTGCCAAGTGTCACGTAGCAACAGTTCGCTGAATTGTGCCTTTATTGTGCGTAGTGCCCTGTATGTAAGTGATAAACCATTTGATGTGTCGAGGGAGGGGTTAAGGGCAACGTTGAAATCACCGCCGACAATTAGGGTACCGGAGAGGAAGGTCAATAGTTGGAGTGTTTTATGGAAAAAAGCCACTTGTGTATTTGAGGCGTAGACATTGGCAATGGTGATAGGCCTGTTGTGAAGGTTGCCCTTTTCAAAGAGGAACCTTCCTTGTGGATCCCTTAGGATGTCCGTTATGTTAATTGGGCAATTTTTAGATATAAGGAGGGACACCCCTTTTGATTTGGCATCTTTATTGGATGCATGGTATACTGTCGGGAGGTGTCTGTCCTGTAGTTTAGGAATGGTGTCTGTTTTGAAGTGCGTTTCTTGAATAAGCGCAATATGAGCTTTAGATTTCAGCAAAGAGGAAAGTAATTGTGATCGCTTTTTGGGTGTGTTGAGACCGCGTAGGTTTATAGAACTTAGTTTGAGTTGTGCGTAAGGTTGAGCTTTATCGTGTGGTACGTGGGTGGGTCCCATTTCCTCCGCCAAGAATGGATGGGTATGGGGGATAGAGGGCAGCAGGTCTGGGAGAGTGGACTCTGTTATAATATGTGTAAACTGAAGTTTGGCTTAGTAAATCCTATGGGGTAACCGATGATGCAACGAGGAGTCTATCCACTTGCCTCAGTATCAGTGGGGGAATGGTAATGTACAGAGTGGGAACTGCGTGCACACCGCACATGACGGGATTGCACCCTGCCCCTCTACTGTGTGGGGGTTGGTTATAACCTGACACGGGAGAGTGTCTGAGTCTGAAAGTCACAGATGTCCCGCAACTGTCTGACCATTGAGAGGAATTAAGGAGGTTGTGCACAGTTCTAAGTGATGTAGTGCGAAATGGGACAATGTCCAGTTTTTGGTGGGATAAAGACATGGAGACTTGAGCATTAGGTAAATTCATGTATGCATAAGTATATTCAACCACCTGTGTAGAAGTGTTTTAGCCGAGCGGAGTGACGAAAGAAACTATGTGCGCGCGCATCGAAATAAAAAACATACACAATGCGCATGTGCAATTACATCGTGATGGGGCAGTGAAGGGGCAGGACAGCGGCAATACAAGCCGTGCCTAGCTGCGTATCCAAACAAGCATAGTGAAAACCACCCAGAACCCCCCAGACGACGTCTATGCAGACGAAACGCGTCGGGTAGGACCCCACTGTCGCCACTTTCTTCACAGCGCTGTTTTTACTTATTATTTCATGTGAGTGTATACTTTTTTATTATACTTTCCATTAAAAACGGATTTACACTATTTGGCCATTCCTTTTCTTCATTCGGTTGCTGATATTGCTGGTTCACACGCGGATCCGAGGGATACGATCCATGGGCGCTGGATTTCACATCTTCTGACCCGATCACGCATGAATAACACAGCTATGTGGTAGCCATTCCACCAACTCTGCCCGTCTGGGCCCACTTCAACCCAGCACCACCTAAGCCTGATTGACTCCACCTGGCGTATGCCTTGTTGGGTCCACCAATTCCGGTAAGCCTCTTCACTTCTATTGGGTGGTGTATGGACCCTTGTCACGGATGATTCATTCTCTTGTGGAGATTTGCTCCAGAGGACTTTTATATTTCTCTTTAGTGATGGTCTTTGCCAATTTATGACCATTGAATTGTCAAGCCATAGACTGTATTTTTGGGACCTTCTCTAGCGCTACACTTTTCTTGTTATTTCGACATCATTTACACTTGCTGGTTGTGTTAGCTGCTGTGTCCTTCTCTTTTTTTGTGGGAGCGCAAAATTATTGTGTATTTATTTCACATTACTGCCTGGATGGGATGGAGCCAGAAAAGGAAGCCATGGGTAATGCTTGCAAGTCCTTCTGTGTAGACCTGGAAGCCATTCGCAGAGCGTTATGGGGACTGTAGTTTTAGGTATATATTTGCGAGGACACTGCCTAAATCGTATGTAGTGCATATCTCACTAGCCGCAGAATGTAGGGGGAAGTCTGTGAGGTGGAGGCAGGCAAATCAGAATGGCATTGCGGGTCATAGGAACCATATAGCAGTGTCCACTTTTGAACACTTGAAAACAGTCAGAACATTTACACCTAATCTAGTAAAGCATAGAAGAGCCGAACATGGCGTAACAGCAACGGGGGATTACTGAGTACCTGTGAGGGAGTTTAGCGGTCCCTTCTGGTCTCCCTCTGTATCTGGTGCTTTGTACCTCCATAGGCTCTTCAGGCGGGTGGTCCCTCCTCACAGTAGAGTGATGAAAGTCCGCATACCAGTTAGGCACCTCCACCATCGGGATGTGTAGGGTGTCACAGAAGTGAGGGAGATCTTCAGGCACCTTCAGAATTGCCGTGCGACCTTGAGCGGTGGCCAAAAGGCAAAAAGGGAACTTCCACTTGTATGTAATACCCTGGGAGCGGAGAGCATCCAGCAGGGGTCTCAGGTCTCTGCGATGTTGTAGCGTAATACCTGAGAGGTCTTGATAAATTTGGATGGTCTTCCCCTCATGCATGATTTGTGGTTTGCCTCTGGCCTGCCTGAGGATTTCTTCTTTGGTTTTAAAGTCGACTAGACAGCAGATTATGTCCCTTGGGGATCTGTGTCCCGCCCTTTGGGTGTCAGAGCAGGGTGGATCCTCTCCATTTCAATGGGGGTCTGATGGGGTCTATTCAAAAGGCCATCAAACAAGCCCGTGACCAAAGGTGATAGTTGGTCCCCCTCGATCATTTCGGGGAGCCCTCTGATTCTCAATTTATGGCGTCTGCCCCTATTGTCAAGTTCTTCTAGGTGTCTTTGCATATCCCTCATTTGGAGGGTATGAGTATCAACATGCTGTGTGGTTTTACGAAGCTGCGTGTCCTGGCGCTCTCAGTGAGCGCACGGATGTCCAATTTTAGTTCCGAAATGGCCGCCGAGAGGGTATCCTTTATATCCGCGGCAATCGTCCACGGATCATGGATGTTTAGGTGAGGTTGTGGTGAGTCCTCCATGCCATTCCTGTCCGCGGAGAATGGAGGGGAGAGTGATAGGCGGCGTTTCCAGATGTGAGGGAGCTGCGGTCTGTGAATTCCCGTGGCAGGAAGACGCCATGTTCCCTCTGCTGGAGCAGAACATGTCAGGGATATTGTGGCTTGTATTCCCCGTTTGTTCCCTGGGCGAACGGGACCGGGAGGCAGGAGTTCCTCAAGGCAGTCCCCATTTGTTTAGCTGAGGTTAGTTCGAGTATACCTCCAATAGGCTGAGTTCAGGTCGTGTAGCAGCAGCAGCTTCAGATCTAAGCAGCCATCTTCATGCCAGGTCAGGCCACGCCCCCTCTACTCTTTCTTGATGTCGGCCACCTTGGAGTTGTGCCGCCTCACCTTCAGTTTCCTCCTCTGCTCTGTCGCATCAGTGACCTCATCATCATCATCATCTCCATCTTCATCATTACCACTGGAGACAACTTGGCAATACGCTGTGGCTTGGGGAACATGAATGCCAATTTGTCTATCAGTGTTCCTTCCTCTATCTAGGCTCATGTTCCTGTCATCCTCAACCTCAGAACCAACATCTGAATCCAGTAATGGGTAGGCATCAAGGAGCAAGTGGCTGACGCTGTGGTCAAATAACTCAGCTGACTCCTCAATGGCTGATGTTGGGGCTATGGCAGAAATAGATGTGGACATGGAGGCAGGTCTATCCACTCTGGCAACTGCAGGGGACTGCGCACTTGTCTTGCATGACTGAGGATGAGGAAGGTTTACTAATGCAGTCCACCACCTTCTCTGCATGCTGTGGCTGGATAGCATGGGCAAACTCACTAAACAGAGGAAGTGATGCCCTGCCCGAGGACTGACCACCACGTCCACCTTTGCCTGTGGACACATTTGTTGCTGGCCCCCTTACAGTGACAAGGGAACGTCTGCCTCTCCTTGTTGTCCTCTCAGACATTATTGGGAGGGAGGGGGTGGTGCTTATAAGCAAATGCAAAGAAGTTTAAACCTGTACGTAGATGCACTTTAATCAATGTAAAGAAGTTTTGGTGCACTTTAATTTGAGTACTCACACTACACAGACACTCCACGGATACACTATAATATACTGCAATATAATGCGCCAAACGTACAGTGACACACAGACCTATATGGCGGTAAACTGGCAGTAATGCACGCAAAACTATATGGCGTTAAACTGGCAGTAACGCACACAAGTAAATGGCGTTAAACTGTCAGTAACGCAATCAAATAGACAGTGTTCAACTGTCACTACACTGATGCTATCTGAACTGTCCCTACTCTAGCTATACACTAATGTCAAGATTACTGACACGGTCTCACTACACTACACAAACTATATGAGCTAGGGACGTCAGGGGGTGTGGCTTGGTAATGGCGGAGTAGAGACACATATGAGTGGAGCACCTCCCGCAAAGCTCCAGCGATAGCTTTTGAATGTTGCAATTACACTACTCAAGCGATAGCCCAGATATATGTATCAAACGGAATGAACAGCATGAGGAAGAAAAGAGCAAACTTACACAAAAACCCCCTGCTCAACCGGAGATACAACAGTTTTTTCTGCGCACGCGGGCGGCCATAGCATGGGTTACAGTATCGGAGACACGGGAGAGACTGTGTATTGACATCCCAATGGCGGCACCTCGTATGAGCTTACTGAGGAGGAGAGGAGGAGGAGCCAGGAGCGCCGTGGAGGGACCCCGGAAGAGGAGGATCAGTGCTGCTTTGTGCAAAACCAACTGCACAGCGGAGGAAGCTACATTGAATCCAGCTGGAGGAGTATTTCTGACATCAGCACTGAGCCCAGGGGTGGCCCCAAAGCGCATTTGGACTCAGGGTAACAGCTGGGTCACATGCTCTGAGGTGAGCAGATTAGCCTAAAGGGACCACTGAAGGCACCGGAGCATGTTTTGCAGCACATAGGATATTTCAGCATGATGAGTGTTATCACATTTGGACATCACCTGCACACACTAATTTAGAGTGCTACATAGAACTTTTCACATTTTACCCTGCATTATTCATTGGGGCACTTATGGTGTCTTATATGGAGTATTTAGCACTGTTTATATTAATTGATGCAATTTATTGGTTGGTTTTACATTATTGATGTTTTTCATATTTATTTTACTTTTGCACTTTGCACCTTCATATGTATAACGTTTGCACTTTGCATTTTTATATGTATAAGAACAGCAATATTGGTGAATTTAGATTTATACATACATAGTTGGATTTCGTTTATTTTGTCATAATATTTTTTATTTTTTGGTTTACTTGAGCACAGCGCATATTCTTTTTTCATCAATAAAATTCCCCCAGACTTATCCCGGGCGACCTTACAGCGGAGGGCACAATCATGTCCACTTTTGAATAAAATCAAACAATCTGGGGGCTCGTATCGATGGGGTTACCCTATGTCGTTATGGATAAAGAAAGGATCATCCTTCTTCGCTCTGACCCAACCGTCGGATCTTCCAGCCCTGTTCCTGTTCCTGGGGGTGGAGCAGATGGCGGTTCCAGACTGGTTGCAGCCGACGATGAGGAGACAATGACGGGCTGGTTCCCTCACGGTAACAGTGGAAACCCCCCTACAGCCAGTGGGGGAACAGCGGGATTTAGGTCCAGAGAAGCAGTCCGGAGACTGTGAGCCCTAAGGAGACGGATGTCTCTTTGCTGTTTCTCTCCTTTTTTTTTCTCCCATAGAAAAGTTAGAAAATGACTATTTCCCCTCCCCTGGGCACCTGGGCATGGATTACTTTACCTTAAGTGAATAGAGACAATACGTGGAACTCTTATGCCCTGTACACATGATCGGACATTGATCGGACATTCCGACAACAAAATCCATGTGTTTTTTCCGACGGGTGTTGGCTCAAACTTGTTTTGCATACACACGGTCGCACAAAGTTGTCAGAATTTCCGATCGCCAAGAACGTGGTGACGTATACCACGTACGACGAGACTAGAAAATGCCAGTTCTGAACCAAGCGTGGCACCCTTTGGGCTCCTTTTGCTAATCTCATGTTAGTAAAAGTTTGGTGAGAGACAATTTGCGCTTTTCAGACTCGTGGTTTTCAGATCGTTTTCTGCTGTTCAGTTTGTGCTTGAGGGTTTGTATCTGCTCTTCAGTGCATGCAGTCAGTTCGTATTGGATTATTCAGTGCGTTCTTGTCCGCTCGTTGCTGTTTTTCAGGTTGCTCTTCACAGGCCTTGCTGTTCTTCAGTGTGTTCTGTTACTCCGTTCTGAGCAGCCAACCGTTTTCTAGCCATGTTGCATATACGTACTCCTTGTAGAGTTCGTGCTGTGCGGGGGCTTGGTGTTGGGGTCCTTACCTTGACATCTCCCCCCAGGCTCTGGGGATCATTATCCCAGAGACCTGTTCTGCCATCATCCAGGTCCTGCAGAAGGATTATATTAAGGTAAGATTTATCCTTTAATATCACATTTTATTGTATTTCTTTCCTCATTCCCTAATTACCATGATTGTAATATGCTGTGAATGTCCCCTTTGTTCTAATTCATGCTGGATTTTTATGTAATTATTTTTTTTGTCCTTCATGCATATTTGCCTTCACTTACCTCCCCAGCATGGTCTCCTGGCCCTATATTCACCTTATGTAGTCACTTAACAGTATATTTTGTCAGCTCCATAGTAGTGCTTTACCCTAAACCCCCCCTAAAATGTTTAAAAATGTGATTTGTGTTTTAAATTCAGGCAGAGTGCCAGAGGATTTTTTTGGGGTCCCCAAATCATTTGGAACCCTCCCTCCCCCCAATTGCTAAGTCAGCTGATACCAATTCCCTATCTATCCTCAATCATCTATCTGCTGACTTTGTCAAACCCATACACACTATACCCATCTCTTTTGTGGTCAGATGTATGGATGAATTCCCCAAAGCATGTAGTGCAAGGGCCTGCCTGTATACTTTCAAATGATACTGTTTAAAGTTTTTGTATACTATTATTATCTTGATAGGTAATAGCAGAATGTCCAAATGTGCTAAAATGTGTACAATGTGTATTTATATCTTTGTATCATGACACCTCTTACCTGTCCAGTGGGCTGTCAATAGTGTAAGTAAGGAGGGGCTGGCCAAAGTAATACACATTATTAAGGCATTCATCTCTCAATGAAGTGGAGAGGGTTACCTGTCCAAAACATCTCCCCCCCCCAAAAAAAATGTTAGAAATGGCCCATGAGAGGGGGGGATCTGATAGGTGGACCTTATACCTTGGTCTTTCAAAACTCCCTAAAATAAATGTTATACTAATGTTGGCCAAGAATGTTTGTGTCTAATCTGCTTTCACTGTTTAGGTGCAAAATTATTAATTTTTTTTTATCTTGTTTGACTCCACAGTTTCCTTCCAACCCACAGGAATGGCAATCTGTGGCCTCCCACTTTGCCCAGCGGTGGGACTTTCCTAACTGCAGAGGGGCAATTGATGGGAAATACGTCCACATCATCCCACCACCCAACTCGGGGTCATACTATTACAACTATAAGGGGTTCAATAGTATTGTGATGTTGGCGGTGGTGTCGGCTACTTATGAGTTCCTGTATGTGGACGTGGGGAAGAATGGCCAGATGTCCGATGGTGGAGTCATCGCCCAGACAGAGTTCTACAGACGTCTCCAGAATGGCAGCTTGGACTTGCCACCTCCAGAAGACAATGTGGAAGGACTCCCATTCGTCTTTGTTGCTGATGAAGCGTTTGCGCTGGGGGACCATCTTATGTGGCCATTCCCTATGAGGACCCTCACCCCGGACCAGAGGGTTTTTAATTACCGGCTGGCCAGAGCCAGAAGAGTGGTGGAGAACACATTTGGAATCATGGCCAGCCGGTTCCGCCTATTTCTTACACCCACACACATGGCGGAGTACAAACTGAATCATATCATCCTGGCGTGCTGTGTTCTACACAACTTTTTAAGGCAAAATTCAGTGAACTATGCTGCCTCAGTTGGGCCTGAGGCCGGAATTCATAATGAACCAACCCTGACGGCGCTTGAAAGTGGTTGTCCTGGCTTGCCCCCCCCCTGAGTGCCCGTGAGGTCCATCTTAGATACCTTGATTACTTTGCGCGTAGGGGGGCCATCAATATGCCAGACAATGTCTGAAACATTTTTAAAATAAAAAATCATTTTAACTACTAAAATCTTTGGTGACATTTACTGCTTGTGTTTCTTTTAACTGACCCTGACAGAAATGTGGTGAGTTCTGAAAATGGCGTGATTGTGTAACATTACAAAGCACTGTTGGGTGTTATTTACTAAAGGCAAAAACACTTTGCACTACAAGTGCACTTGAAACTGCACTGAAACTGCACTTGCAGTGCAAAGTGGTTTTTCCCTAAGGAAATAACCCCCATTGTCACAGAAAACACCAATTTGAGCACAACAAAAGTTTTGGAGCGTTGAAACAATAATCCACACATTCTTGATTATCATTTTTTTTAATACCAGCACAATCACACGTGCATTTAGAAAAGGTTTTTAAAACAAACCACCATGTTTGTTGTATAACAATTTTTTGGGTCACATTACTAAAAGTAGAAATGTCCATTTAAAGGTAAAACAGGCATGTTTAAAACCAACAAGAAAGACACAAATCTGGAACTTACAAAAGTTCAACTTTTAAAGAAATTGAAGGCAATATCAGACATGAGTATTTAGAAACTGTGTTTGATATTGCGTTCAGATGGGGTGAAGTCACCCCTGGAAAAGCCATATTTTGAAGATGCACACAAATTGCCGAATGTCAACATGTGCTAGCTACCATCATGGGGGATCAATGGACGTGTTTTGGGGGTACAACCCCTTCCTCCCAGCTACTTTATTATTGGTGCAACCCTTTCCTCCCAGCTACTTTATTATTAAGGAAGGGGTTGCACCCCCAAAACGCATAAATTGATCTCCCGTGATGGCAGATAGCACATGTTGACACACTGTGTGCATCTTCAAAATTTGGCTTTTCTCAAATATGTCAAAAAATTGAGAAATTTTTAGATCCCAAAAAGCACAAAAAAGGGAAGGGATTTTGAGTTTTTTAAACTCTCCCTAAAACATCAATGATGTTCTTCATTTTTTTGATCATCATTGATGTTTTTCTGGATGTTTTCCAAGTCCCTATTACACGCCATGATCTCCCCGATCAGGATCTGTGCACTTTTAGAGGTGAAATGACCTGGATCCAAAACATCACGATCACCTAAAAAGATAGAAACAAAAACACACCATGTATTATAAATATGCCGGCTTCCATCTCTTACCTGAGCCTGTGGTCGCAGACACTCACCTGTTGTGGTGACTATTTCCACCACGTCTCCTTCCTCCTCCTCCTCCTCATGTTGGCTTTGTGGGATATCCACTTCTTCCTGAGCTCAGGGGTCTGTGGTCTCCTCGGATGAGGGGTGTCCTCCGAGTTTTTTAAACCAATGTAAAAAAAATAAATAATTATACTTAGCACACAGATATTTGATGGGAGAAATAGGAATATGAAACATTGCTTGGAAGTGGGGTACAATAGTCTATTTTGCCAGAGTTACAAGATAAAGAAATATTTTTTTCCTTTGTCAAGCTTGAATACTTACCTGTTTTGTGCAAGCTTCACAGATGGAGTCACCCCTATAATATTCACTGGAGCACCTGTGTGGGGCCCTCTAATAAAAAGGGTGTTCTGGTGTCCCACACCAGTGCTCCACCGTCCAGATGTGAAAACTGCTGCTGAGTGTCCTCTCCTTACACAGAATCTAGCTTGCATGACATTCTAGTTACAAACCCATCTACACAAAATTATTTGAAGAGAAGTAGGCCATAAAAAATGTATTCAAATGCATATGGCCAAAACAATGGTGTTTTCTAGGCTGAACGAACAATGTTTCATACGAATGAACAATGTGCCCATGAACATGAAAGTTGCCATTTTAAACTGTACAACAGTAAAGAAAAGCACGTGGAGCAGCACGAACGTAATAAAAATAAAGAATAGGAACACAGCACAACTACTTACTTTTTTGCAGCACTCTCCTGATCCTTCTGTACTGCTCGTGCTCCCTTAATTTAAGGTCCAACCACCGCTTCCTGAGCTGATCCTTGGATCGTCGTACCCCGAAATTCCGGTGCAGACTCTTGACCACTTTCGCCATGATCTTGGCCTTTCTGACATTGGGGTTGGGGTAAGGTCCATACTTCCCGCCTTCTTCAGGATGTCGACCATCTCCACAAAGGACATATTTGATGCCTTAAATCGTCTCCTTCTGGATCGGGATGTTTCAG
Organism: Lithobates clamitans; assembly: GCA_037952925.1. NCBI lineage: Eukaryota > Metazoa > Chordata > Amphibia > Anura > Ranidae > Lithobates > Lithobates clamitans. The sequence goes on from JBBGZY010000497.1 coordinate 7,410,567, forward strand.
GCTCCGGGCTTTCCTCCTCCTCGTTGGTGTAATTATCAGACACCTGCTGTGTCTCTGCCATGTGCTCTTCCTCACTGTGACGAATGAGAAGGGGCGGGGAATAGACTAGAAAGAAGGTCAGGGGCGGGGCGGAGTTTCACGTATGCACAGTGTCTATAAAGCGTAACACGCGTGCGTAGTATGTACGATCTGTGAGCGGAGGAAGGAGTATCGGAGGCGCCGATCGTGATAACGAAGGTAAGATTTAAAATTGGGCCTATACTGCTTCTAGATTGAGGCCTGTATTTGGGCAGGTTTAGAAGACTTTAGGCTGACGTTAGGGTTTGTTTGGTGTTGTGTCTTGCAGTTAAAATGGATATCTTGAAGGATCGTGACTTTATGCCAATCTTCATAGATATGTTGAAGGAGCTGCCCTGTCTGTGGCAGATAAACCACCCTGATTATAAGAACCAAACAAAGAGGAAGGCAGTGCTGGATAAATTGCTGCAATTTGTGAAGACTGTGATCCCCACGGCAGACATCACCTATTTGAAGATCCTAATTGGTGGCCTGAGGAGCACTATACTAAGGGAGCACAAGAAGGTCCAGGATTCCCAGAGATCAGGAGCTGCAGATGACATTTATGTCCCCAGGCTGTGGTACTATGACAGACTGCATTTTCTGGCAGGTCAGACTGAACCCAGGCCAGCACTCTCCACTCTTCCTTCCACGCTTCCTTCCCCCCCAGCTGAGGCTTCTGACGCCCAACCTGGGCCTTCCAGGCAGCAACATGTGGAGGAGCCCAGCTTGAGCCAGGTATAGCATTCTTCTAAATATTTATGGTTGTCCAATCAATGATGTTAAATATATGTTAGTTTGGAGTACTGATTTATGATTGTGATTGATGAAGCAAAAATTAAAACCATGTCCCTTTTTCATACACAGGGAAGGCTCAGCCAGGAGGTGGCCGGGCCAAGTAGGCTGCCCGATACCCAGGTCCCTCCCCTCCACCTTCAAAGACAAAGTGGCAGGAAGAGGAGTAACCTGGAGGCTGCCATAGGCCTATTTGGCTACTGAGGCCCTCAGAACACCCCACAGTGTGGAGGAGGACTTTGCTGCCATAACTGCATGCAAAATGATGCAGATGGAGGAGGGCCAACCACTCCTATGTGAGTTTTTAATTTTGGAAGCTCTAAATAAGGGGTTGAGGGGCCAAATCACATGTGCAACCCACATTTGTCAGCTCACCCATAGCCCTCCTCCTCCTTCAGGTCATACTCCTCCTCCTGCCACACCTCCAACACCAGAGCCACAGCGTGGAAGGAAGCGTCTAAGGAAGACCAGAGAGTGATGACCTGGGTTCAGACTGGTCTGGCAAAATATGCAGCCTCTTGTAGTACCACAGCCTGGGGACATACATGTCATCTGCTGCTTTCATGATCTCCGGGACTTTTGGACTAGACTGCACTCCCTTAATTGATGTGTGCCCTGGGGGTCAAAGGCTTCGCCAATTTATGATGTTTATCCAGCGTTGCCTCCCTCTTTGTTTGGTTCTGAGCCCTTAATAAAGGAATTTTTGTTTCAATTATACTCGCCTATGTGTGTTTTCCTTCAAAAAGGACAGTTTGTTTGTGAGGATTCAGGTACATTTCAAAAATACAATGTGAAAATAACAAGGGACACCAACACCAAGCAATCTCCTTGAGATTAAATAATACAAGATAATAATGGTGTTGTGGTAACCAGACACACAAAACGCACACAAAAATATTCAGGATGTAAAATCAAAAAATAAAAATAATTAACAACAAGATCAGGCTTGAAAACAATACAAACCAAAAAAAAAATCAGGCTTGAAAACAATACAAAACAAAAAAATAAAAATAAATATCTTTTTGGTCAGATGTGACAAATCTAAATATATTGATGAAATCACGATAAATAAAGAAAGAAGTTTGTGAGAAGTCTGTGTGAATATGAGAAGCAAAACTACTTCATTCTTCTAGCATTATAAAGAAGAAGAGAGTGCGCTGCATTGAACAATTTAAAACATTGCAGCCTGACGTGCTGTATCCATTCCGAACGCTAATTTTACCAGACCGAGCAGTTCAATCTCGGAATTTCTTCTGAGCATGCGTGGCACTTTGTGCGTCGGAATTGTCCACACACGGTCGGAATTGACACGATCGGATTTTGTTGTCGGAAAATTTTATAGCCTGCTCTCAAACTTTGTGTGTCGGAAAATCCGATGGAAAATGTCCGATGGAGCCCCCACACGGTCGGAATTTCCGACAACAAGCTCCGATCGCACATTTTCCCTGTCTGACCATGTGTACAGGGCATTAGAAGAATAAGGATGTGATGAATTTGAAAGAGAATGTAAGGAATACAAGGGTGAGCCACCCCCTCCCCTCCACTTGCTGCTTGCTATGGGGTTTTTTTTCTCCCCATTTTTATGGGGATTACCCCCGGCCTTGTTACTCATGGTAGTTTAGGGATGATGTAGCCCTGGTTTCCCCTATGCAGTAATAAGATGGCTAGAGATATTGTAGGCTAGGTGAGAAAATATATATGTACGGATTATTAGCGGACTTTGAAACACGGATTGATTGACTCACTGAAATGCATTTCTTCACTTTTTTTTTTATTTATGAAATATGTTTACATGAGACAATTAAATGTCTTCTTTTTTAGGGGGAGGGGGGTGGTTGGCACTAATAGAAAGTACTTCTTAGCACAATACTGCACTTTTTGGTCAAACGGTGATATGTATATATGAAACATTTTTTGTTTTTTATTTGTTTTTATTTAGGGTAGGGGAGGATGGGGAGGTAGGAGGGGGAGGGGGTGGGCAGCGGATTAGACACGATTGGTATGCACTTTTCAGCATAATGTATTACACTATATTATATATATATATATATATATATATATATATATATATATATATATATATATATATGTATTTATCGGCGTATAACACGCACTTTTTTCCCCTTAAAATCAGGGGAAAGTTGCAGGTGCGTGTTATACGCCGATCCCCCTGCGATCCGAGCTGTCACTTGTTCAAAATCGCGGACCGCGATTTGAAAATGGCGCCGCCGGCGCCGAAGTACACAGAGCCGGTCCTCGGCTCTTTCCGGCGGCTCTCGTTTACTTTCGGTTTCACTCGTAGTCCGGAGCGGAGCTATCCGAGTAGGTTCGGATAGCTCCGCTCGGGACTACGAGTGGAGCCGAAAGTAAACGAGAGCCGCCGGAAAGAGCCGAGGACCGGCTCTGTGTACTTCGGCGCCGGCGGCGCCATTTTCAAATCGCGGTCCGCGATTTTGAAGATGTGACAGCAGGGACAGGGGATCCCAGGCTGCACTGGGGCAAGGCTGCACTGGGGAAGGCTCCACTGGGGAAGGCTCCACTGGGGAAGGCTGCACTGGAGAAGGCTGCACTGACAAGGCTGCACTGGGGAAGGCTGCACTGACAAGGCTGCACTGACAAGGCTGCACTGACATGGCTGCACTGACAAGGCTGCACTGACATGGCTGCACTGACAAGGCTCCACTGGGTAAAGCTGCACTGGGGAAGGCTGCACTGGGGAAGGCTGCACTGGGGAAGGCTGCACTGACATGGCTGCACTGACATGGCTGCACTGACATGGCTGCACTGACAAGGCTGCACTGACAAGGCTGCACTGACAAGGCTGCACTGACATGGCTGCACTGACATGGCTGCACTGACATGGCTGCACTGACAAGGCTGCACTGACATGGCTGCACTGACAAGGCTCCACTGGGTAAAGCTGCACTGGGGAAGGCTGCACTGGGGAAGGCTGCACTGGGGAAGGCTGCACTGACAAGGCTGCACTGACATGGCTGCACTGACATGGCTGCACTGACAAGGCTGCACTGACAAGGCTGCACTGACAAGGCTGCACTGACATGGCTGCACTGACATGGCTGCACTGACAAGGCTGCACTGACAAGGCTGCACTGGGGAAGGCTGCACTGACAAGGCTGCACTGACAAGGCTGCACTGACAAGGCTGCAATGAAGGACATTTAAATGTAAGTTTTTTTCCCTTCAACTTCCCTCCTAAAAGTTTTTTTTCCTTAAAATTCCCTCCTAAATTGGGGTGCGTGTTATACGCCGGTGCGTGTTATACGCCGATAAATACGGTATATATATATATATATATATATATATATATATATATATATATATATATATATGAAATGATTTTATGTTGAAGTGGGTGAGGAGAGGAAAGATTTACCAGGTATACACAAATGCACAAGAGGGAGGGAAGCGGGGGTAGGATATAGAGAGGGAACGAGATATTTGGTGGTGCACAGATAGAACATGGGTTTGTGGACACTATTAGAGACACCTTAGATGCACATAAACACATACACAATACCACTTTATATAGGAGTCTGGATACAAAAGGAAAAGGGGAGATATGGGGTACAAGGGGAGGTAAAGGGGTATACGACAGATGATAGAGTACTATAATTTTTTTTTTTCCCCTCTTACTTCTCTCTTCTTGTTTTCTCTATGGGCTTTCTTCCTATGGAGAGGAGAGTGGACCCCTTCTCTCTACTGTCAAATTGAGAGTACTGCAGTAAATTATATTAATGGTAGCATGAGGGGAGGGAGGGGTGAGTAGGTTGGAGGGGAGTGGAGGATGCCCGTAAGGGGATAGAATAGAGACATGCAAGACAATAATTAAAACAACTTAAGTAGAGAGAAGGATGGGGAAAGAAATAAGGATCGTCTTATGCTCTGGAATGGTGCCCTTAGATTTTACGACATTCACCCATGGTCAACTATAGTGACGCATAGACGATACCCTGTATGAACACTCAACGTATAGAGCTACGTAGAGCATTGTATAAATTATGAGCCTGTTATTGGGGAGAGGTAACATCTCAGGCTTAACTATGCAAAGCGCATGGACTAGTAGTTGCAGAGAGTTGGGAATACTCACCAACATTATCTATCTTATGGTATAATACATGGTATAATACGCGCCCCTCTCCACCTTAGTTTTCTCTTTTTTTTTTTTGGACAGGGGACTCGTAAGGTTATAAGTGACAATTGGTTAATTCTTGGATTTTGCAGCCTGGACATGGGGTGGGGGGGTTCGAGATAGTAGAGAGAAGAAAGTTGGGTGGTCATGGGGAACCAGAATAGGAAGTAATTAGGAGCACGAGAATTAGGATCTTTTGCCCATCCACGGGCGGGGTCGGGGGGGTATGTGGGGGCCTCTCGCCCCCCCCCCCCTCCGTTCTTGGCCCCCGCTCTGTCTTGGAGGTCGATGGGGGGGATAAATAAAAGGTACATAGATTTGATATGTGCTACATTAGATATATTTTAAAAAAATGTATGAAGACCTCTGGAGTTTTGTGGTAGGGAGCCTCACTCCCTCGGCTATTTGTCTAACCACTCCCTCATATTGGACACTTACGGGAAACTAAGTACACGTAGGTAGGTGCCAGGGGTTTTAAGCTCCCTTTTTTTTTGTCTTATTTTGTTACCCCCCTGCCCTAAATGCCAAGGGACTCAACATCCCTGAAAAAAGAAAGATGTTATTAAATGATTTGAAACATTCAAACATGGATGTGGGTTTTGTGCAAGAAACTCATTTTAAAGAAGAGGGCCTTCCCATCCTTCAAAACAGATTTTTCCCTTGTGTATATCATGCCTCTAACCAAGAGGATGAAACCAAAGGAGTCTCTATTTTAATCTCCAATCGGATCCTGTGGTCCCTCACGGATAAATGCTCGGATATAGGGGGGAGATATCTTTTTCTAAAAGGACATATCGGTAGTGTAAAGGTTACCCTGGCTAATATATATGGACCGAATGTGCATCAAGAGTTTCCTTGATAGAGTTCTTTCAAGGTTAACAGAGTTTATGGAGGGAAAATTGATTATCGGGGGAGACTTTAATGTCCCCCTAGACCCTAAAATAGACACCTGTGCTGGCGTTTCTTCGGTTCCTAGAGGAACCAGGAAGCGTATCCTGCGGAAACTCCACGAACTCCAGCTGGTAGACGCTTGGCGTATCTTGCACGTGGGGGAGAGAGACTATACTTTCTTTTCTAACCCTCATCAATTATATTCCCGAATCGATTTTTTTTTTGGGTACCCCACCAGTTACTTCCCTCAGTGCAAGATATATCAATAGGACATAGAACATGGTCGGATCATGCGCCAGTAATGATCAGACTTTCTCTGTCTGGTTTGACCCACTGTTCAGAATGGAGATGGCGCCTGGAAGAAAGTTTACTACAGTCTCCGGAAATTCGGGAGGATTTGATCAAGGAAATTACAATATATTCCCAGATAAATGAAACCTAGGGGAAGCGACCCGGGAATACTGCGGGAGGCCCACAAAGCAGTAATTCGAGGGATCTTAATAAAACATGGCTCCTGAGTGAAGAAGGCTCGAGAAGAGCAAATAAAGAAACTATTGGAGGAGATTCAGAGAGTAGAGTTACAACACAAGAGAATACCAGAAACTGTTCTGGGGAACAAATTAGCCCACCTAAGATGACAGATATCAGATCTTCTCCGCCCAAAGGCAAAAACAGTTCTACAAAACGGTAGGAGGATATCATATGACTTTGGAGATATATGTGGCAAACTGTTGGCAAGGAAACTAAGGGAACAGCATATGCAGTCATATATACCCTATATCAAAGGGAGTGGAGGCCAAAAACTCTCAATGCCGAAAGACATTGCGTAGGAGTTTGGGGATTATTACTCCTCGCTGTAGAATTTGACACCACCTTCTTTGCCCCCCTTTTCGCTAGAAGAATATCTATCCTCCTCACAAATGGCTCGCTGTAAACTAGAAGCACCTATCACTACCGAGGAAGTTCTAACAGTAATGAAAATGATAAAACCCGCAAAGGTACCTGGCCCTGATGGCTTTTCTATACAGTAGTATAAGAGGTTTTTTTCATTACTAGGTCCATATATGATTAAAGTATTCAATGCATTAGGACAAACAACTGCTTACCCACCAGATGCACTAAGAGCCCATATTTCTGTTATTCCAAAAGAGGGGAAGGACCCATCAGATTGCGGTAGTTACTGACCGATCTCACTACTAAACGTGGACCTGAAAATGTTCACAAAGGTACTTGCTTCTCGCTTACAACCTCAGCTTTCCCAGCTGGTCCACAGGGACCAAGTGGGATTTATCCCTACATGTGAAGCAAGAGACAATACCACTAAAGTACTTAACATGGTCCAATATGCAAACCAATCGAAGACACCTAGTGTCTTTTTGAGTACAGGTGCAGAAAAAGCTTTCAATAGGATCAATTGGACATTCATGCTGGGAGTCTTAAGATACATGGGCCTGGGGGATCAGATGATACAATGGATAGCTGGGGTGTATTCCTCTCCACAAGCTCTAGTTAAGGCAAATAGAGTGTACTCAAAAATGTTTTCCAATCTCAAACGGGACCCGACAGGGGTGTCCCCTCTCGCCTCTATTATTTGCTCTCACGTTAGAGCCCCTATTGAATAAAATCTGGCAGAACTCCGACATTGTGGCGTTAAGAATAGGGGGGCACAACTATAAAGTGTCCGCCTACGTGGATGACCTACTTTTTCACTCTCCAGCCCACATGTGTCACAATCTAATCTCATGAAGGAGTTTGAACAGTATGGAGCTCTGTTGAAATGAAAAATAAATTACAGTAAATCAGAGGTGATGGGGGTGGCACTACCGGGTCCTGTCCACAGTACCCTACAGCTTAACTTTAAGTTTAGATGGACGGCAACTGCGCTAAATTATCTGGGTACTCACATTACACCAAATTTAACAGACACCTTTGCGGTGAATTTTACACCGCTACTTATTGCAGTTAGAGCACTGCTAGATAAGTGGAGTAGAGGAATACACTCATGGTTCGGCATAAAGATGAATATAGTGCCTAGATTTTTGTATCTTTTTTCAGGCATTACCTATTACTATTCCCATGGCTTACTTCAGCCAAATTCGGGCCACATTTACTAAATTTATCTGGGCCAGTAAACACCAAAGGATCAGCAGAGCACTGTTGACACTGCCCAAGAGGGCAGGAGGAGTAGCGGCCCCAAATCCATATAGATATTATCAAGCAGCCCATCTCGGCAGAATAATTGACTGGTGTAGACATGGAGAATATAGACTGTGGGTGACCATTGAACAACAGGTGAGTCCAGTCCCACTAAATAGAGCTATATGGTGTTACAATGCCTTACCAGCTTCGCTTAAAACACATCCCACGATAGGTACTACACTGCGAATAGGCTTTAAGATCTGCCAGAACTAAATTCTCTACTAAACACTTACCCTTGTTTCCCATATTGGAAAATCCTGACTTTTCCCTAAGCCTAGAGTCACAAGTGTATGGGAATCTGAGGGAGAAGGGGTGTTTTCAAGCTTCACATTTTTTGACCCCCCTGACAATTGGCCAACTATAGGCTCTCTGGTGCAACAGGGAGGACAGTTTGAAATATCTTTTTGGCAAATGCTACAGGTTCGCCATTTTCTTGAAACATTGGGACCCACGGAGGGCTTTCGACGCCTGCGCACAAAATTTGAGGTATATTGCGAGGAAGGGGAGCCTCTTCCTCATAAAATTTCTAGGATGTACGCGTTGTTGATGGCACCCCCTGAGGATTTTATAGTGCCAGGCTTAAGCAAATGGGAAAGAAATCTTGACCAAATCTTCACACCAGTCCAGCGCCAGAACATTATATATCTGTTGTTAAAATCATCAAGGTGCACATAAACTCAGGAATCTAATTATAAGTTACTAACACGTTGGTACTATACCCCTTCAATTCTTAATACATTTTTTCCAGATGCCTCAGACCGTTGTTGGAGAGGCTGTGAGGGACAAGGGACCTTACTCCATATCTTTTGGATGTGCCCAAAAATTAGACAGTTCTGGCTGGAAGTACAGAGGATTACCCAAAAAATTCACAGAGTTTCAGGTTCCAGATGATCTGACATTTTCCTTGCTACAGAGCTCACAAATCCCACTTACCGACTGGTTCCTGTACATATACATCGGCACTTTGAAGATGGATATCTCGGTAACGGCAGCAGTTGCTGCCACAACTGGAGTATTCATCTTTTCAGGAGCCGGTCGGGTTTACGATAATGGTGGTCTCTGCGGTGGATTCGCCACAAGATCATCGTTATCAGCGGCGGGAGAGGTGCCACCCCCTCCCGCCGCTCTCCCGCGCCCTCCGCTGCTTACCGGAGCCGCCAGTAGCGGCGGAGGCGATCGGGACCTGTCATGTCTGTGGTATGGAGACGAGTGAGGGGAAGATGGCCCCCACCCATCTCCATACCATAGGAGGGCGGAAGCCCATACGTCTTAAAGGGCCATTTTTTTGTTGTCATTTTTTGCAAATGACAATTTTTTTTATTTTTTTTTTTGCATTTAAGTCCAAATATGAGATCTGAGGACTTTTTGACCCCAGATCTCATATTTAAGAGGACCGGTCATACTTTTTTCTATTACAAAGGATGTTTACATTCCTTGTAATAGGAATAAAAGTGATCCAAATTTTTTTTTAAAAACAGTGAAAAAATAAATAAAGTAAAATAAATAAGAAAAAAAAAATTTTTAAAGCGCCCCGTCCCGACGAGCTTGCATGCAGAAGCGACAACATACGTGAGTAGCGCCCGCATATGAAAAGGGTGGTCAAACCACACATGTGAGGTATCGCCGCGACCTGTAGAGTGAGAGCAATAATTCTAGCCCTAGACCTCCTCTGTAACTCAAAACATGCAACCTGTAGAATTTTTTAAATGTCGCCTATGGAGATTTTTAAGGGTAAAATGTTTGACGCCATTCCACGAGCTGGCACAATTTTGAAACGTGACATGTTGGGTATCAATTTACTTGGCGTAACATTATCTTTCACAATATAAAAAAAACATTGCGCTAACTTTACTTATATTGTCTTATTTTTTTATTCAAAAAAGTGAATTGCTTCCAAAAAAAGTGCGCTTGTAAGACTGCTGCGCAAATACGGTGCGAAAAAAAGTATTGCAATGACTGCCATTTTATTCTCTAGGGTGTTAGAAAAAAAACAATATATAATGTTTGGGGGTTCTAAGTAATTTTCTAGCAAAAACAACTGTTTTAAACTTGTAAACACCCAAATATCAAAACGAGGCTAGTCCTTAAGTGGTTAAGAAATATAAAAACTCAGTACTTTGCCACTTGGTGAATGCAGTGAAAACTTGCATCACCCTGTGCTGGAAGGACCCTCGGCCACCCCCCATCTCTTTGTGGCTTAGAAGAGTTGGGATAATGGAAAATCTTGTGCCCACGACCTTGGATAGAATAGAAGTTACTGAAATATGGACCCCGTGGGAAGTATTTGTACAGTCGGAAGAGGAGAGGAGGCTACTCGGAAGTGAGGAGGGGGAGTGAAGACTGTTTAGGTAGGAAGTGGGGGAACCTGGACAGATGGCTCTTCTTCCTTGGGCATGGGCGGGGAGAGTCTCAATTTTTTTACTCCCCCACGCCCTTTTTTTTTTTTTCTTTTTTGTTGTGTAGTTATGTTCTGTATGGTTTGTTTTCTATGTTTAAATATGATTAAAACAACAGGAGAATTGAAACTTCGGAGGCATATCGATGTAGAAATATGAGGAGAGGGTTGAGTATTTTGCAAAGTATAAGTATGTAGGGAAACCGTGTACTCCCGGTGACCAATTTTTGTTATGGAAAATACATGATGCATGATGTGACTGTATTATGACTATGATGTATTTATGGTTTCATTTTTTTTTTCTTCTCTTGTAAAAATAAAGAATTAAAAAAAAAAAAAGAAACTATGAGAAACTATATGAGCTGTCCCCACTCTAGCTGCACACTATGCAAAGCTAAATGATGTTCCTAATCACACTATCCACTGACAATTGAAGCAATATATCTATAGCAATATCACAGTATAGCACACTAACTGATAGCACTGAACAGAGCCCTGTTATATCTCTTTCCACGCCGAAATTACACTGAAAATGGCTGCCATTGAAAGAATACTTTTATACTGTGGGGCGGGAATGAGCCATGATTGGATAAAGTCATGATGACAGTGTCCAATCATGACCCTGACAGTGCTCTGTGCCCTGATTGGCTGAAGCTTTCACTGCTTCAGCCAATCAGGGCTTACAATGCACTGTTCAGCACCACAATGCATTGTGGTCAGTTCAGGGGGCCGAACAAACGGTCGAATGACCTGTTTGTTCGGCTGTTCCCCGAACAACCGAACAAAGAAAGTTTTGCACGAACTTATACTCAGGCCGAACCGTTCACCCATCCCTAGTGCCCTGCTCTGCTCCCATGTGCCCTGCTCTGCTCCCATGGGTCAATTGGCTTCAGTATAAATCACACAAATAGGAAACATAAGGGGAATACAAAGACACTAAATTTCAATAGAGCTAAAATCCCTAAACTACGAACCTTGCTAGAAGGCATAAATTGGGAAAAAACCTAGGAACAAAGAACACGGAGGAGAGATGGGTTTGCTTTAAGAGCATATTAAATAAGGGCATTAGCCAATGCATCCCATTGCTTAATAAATTTAAAAGAGCAAAGTCCTGGATGGCTTAACTCCAATGTAAAAATGCATATAAAAGCAAAGGAGAAGGCTTTCAAAAAATACAGGGTTGAGGGGTCATCATCAGCATTCAGACTTTGAGGAATGCAACAAGAAATGTAGGGGTGCAATTAGGGGGGCTAAGATAGAACACAAAAGACACATAGCGGAGTAAAGCAAAAAAAAAAATCCCAAGAAATTCTTTAACCACTTCAATACGGGGCATTTTCACCCCCTTCATACCTAGGCCAATTTTCATTTTTCAGTGCTGTTGAATGACAATTGCGGTCATGCAACACAGTACCCAAATGAAATTTTTATAATTATTTTCCCCACAAATAGAGCTTTCTTTTGGTGGTACTTGATCACCTCTGCAGTCTTTATTTCTTGTGCTATAAACAAAAAAAGAAGAGTGACAAGTTTGAAAAAAAAAAAAAAAGCACAATATTTTTTACTTTTTACTATAATAAATACCCCAATTAAAAAAAAACAAAAAACAAAAAAAAACCTCATTTCTTTATCGGTTTAGGCCGATATGAATTCTATCATTTTTTTTTTATTACCAAAAATATTGCAATAAGTGTATATTGATTGCGCAAAAGTTATACCTTCTACAAAATAGGGGACAGATTTATGGAATTTTTTTTTTTCTTACTAGTAATGGTGGCGATCTGAGATTTTTATCATGACTGTGACATTGCGGCTGACATATCGGACACTTTTGACACTATTTTGGGACCATTCACATTTATACAGCGAACAGTGCTATAAAAATGCACTGATTACTGTATAAATGTCACTGGCAGCGGAGGGGTTTACACTAGCGGCGATCAAGGGGTTAAATGCATTACCTAGGGAGTGATTTTAACTGTAGGGGGAGGGGCCTCACAAGGGGAGGAGACCGATCTGTGCTCCTCTGTACGGGGAACACACAATCGGTCTCCTCTCCCCTGACAGGACGTGAATCAGTGTGTTTACACACATATTCACATCCCTGCTCTGGTACCGGGAATCGCGTCATCGTGGCCACCGGGCACGCACATCATATGACGCTCGCCCAGGGTGGGAGATCCCTCCTGCGGACGTCATTTGACTATGGGCGGGGAAGCAAGTGGCTAAGTATGTAAACAGTAAAAAAGGGAGGACAAACAATATTGGCCCCATAAAGAATGAGGAAGGTCATCTGGTTACAAAGGATGGGGAGATGGCAAAGGTATTGAATTTATTCATCCCCTCAGTCTTCACAAGGGAATCGGGGGGCTTCAGTAACCAAAACTGTATTGTTTATCCTCATGACACATGACAGGAAGCACCTCAATGGTTAACAGAGGACAGAATTAAAACTAGACTTGGGAACCCTAACATTTATAAATCACTGGGACCAAATGGCTTGCACCCGAGGGTACTTAGGGAACTTAGTCAAGTAATTGCCAGACCATTGTTCCTAATTTTTACTGACTCCACTGAGTCCACTGACTGGAATGGTACCAGCTGATTGGAGAAAAGCCAACGTAGCACCAATATTTAAAAAGGGCCCAAAATACATCCCTGGGAATTACAGACCAGTTAGCCTAACATCAATAGTATGCAAGCTCTTGGAGGGGATGATAAGGGACTATATACATGATTTTAGTAATGAGAACGGTATCATTAGCAGTAATCAGCATGGATTCATGAAGAATCCTTCTTACCAAACCAATCTATTAACCTTCTTTGAGGAGGTGAGTTGTCATCTAGATAAAGGAAGGCCCGTATACGTGGTGTATCTGGATTTTGCAAAAGCATTTGACACAGTTCCCCATAAACGTTTACTGTACAAAATAAGGTCCGTTGGCATGGACCATAGGGTAAGTACATGGATTGAAAACTGGCTACAAGGGCGAGTTCAGAGGGTGGTGATAAATGGAGAGTACTCGGAACGGTAAGGGGTGGGCAGTGGGGTCCCCCAGAGTTCTGTGCTGGGACCAATCCTATTTAATTTGTTCATAAATGACCTGGAGTAAACAGTTCAATCTCTGTATTTGCGGACGATACTAAGCTAAGCAGGGCAATAACTTCTCTGCAGGATGTGCAAACCTTGCAAAAAGATCTGAACAAATTAATGGGGTGGGCGACTACATGGCAAATGAGGTTTAATGTAGAAAAATGTAAAATAATGCATTTGGGTGGCAAAAATATGAATGCAATCTATACACAGGAGGGAGAACCTCTGGGGGAATCTAGGATGGAAAAGGACCTGGGGGTCCTAGTAGATGATCGGATCAGCAATGGTATGCAATGCAAAGCTGCTGCTAACAAAGCAAACAGAATATTGGCATTATGCATTAAAAAGGGGATCAACTCCAGAGATAAAATGAGAATTCTCCCACTCTACAAGACTCTGGTCCAGTTTCTCTTTAACCACTTCCGGACCACCGCACGCCGATATACGTCCTAACTTTGAAGAGGGATATCTTTGTTATGCCAGCGGTTAGCTGCCATAACCCCGGTATCCTCATCCTTAGCGGGCGGTCTGGTTTCCGATAATAGTGGTCTCTGCAGCGCATTCATCACCAGATCACTTTTATCAGCTCCAGTAAGCGTCGGAGGGCACCGGAGAGAGTGGCAGGAGGGGGGCCCCTCTCCCGCTGCGATCGGATCCTTCTCCTTCATGGGTATGGAGACAAGTGGGGGGAGGATGGCACCCACCCGTCTCCATACCATTGCAGGGCATAAGCGACATCAAAAATGTCACTTCCGCCCATCGCTTTTTTTAAAAAAAAATTTTTATTGCATTTTAGTGTAAATATGAGATCTGAGGTCTTTTTGACCCCAGGTCTCATATTTAAGAGGACCTGTCATGCTTTTTTTCTATTACAATGTTTACATTCCTTATAATAGGAATAAAAGTGGCATATTTTTTTTTTAACAGTGTAAAAATAAAAAGGTAAAATAAATAAGAAAAAAAGTCCAATTGAAGGACATTACCAGCCAGGGAACATTACGTACCTTTCATGACCTCAGAGTACGAGAACCGCGGTTGGTGTTGGACAGTTGGAAATACAGGCAGCTCAAACATTTTCCGCAGCCAATTAGAGTAATAGAAGATCTTTACCCCCTGGAGAGAGCACTTATAAAGAAAAATAGGAGGGGAGGAATGTCAAGAATATATAGAAGCTTGATGGAAATGGGAGAATTAGGCCGACCAAGATTTCTCGGGAAATGGGAGGAGGAATTAGGTAATAAGATCAGTGATAATGAGGCGAGGAGAATTTTGAGAAGGGCAAATGGCATGTCAGTAAACTATAGGATTGCGGAGATGAACTATAGAGTTATGACTAGAATGTACATCACCCCAGACTTAGCACATAAAATGCAGGATGAGACTTCGCAGTTTTGCTGGAGGGGGTGTAGGGAAGTTGGGACAGCAGGACATATTTGGTGGTCGTGCCCAGAAATTAAAAAATTCTGGGAAGAGGTGCGAGAGACCACATACTTAATAACCAATAAGAAAATTCCGGACGACCCATGGGTTTGCCTGCACCATGGGAGCAATATACCATCCAAAAACTATCGCATAAGCCTAATACCACACCTCCTCAATGCGGCCAAGAGTCTCATCCCTAGACATTGGCGGGATAGGAGGAGACCTTCAATGCGGGAGTGGCTCGACAGAATTGATGAAATCTATCATATGGAATATCTGAGATATAGCGAAGGAATGGAGATGGAGGAGTATGAGGATACTTGGAGAGATTGGGCCAAATTCAAGGCCTCCAACCTGGCAGCTGAGGTATGGGAGGATAAAGTAGAAAATTCACCTTAAAAGAAGCACCCCAAATAAGTTAAAGGTCTCCTAGTGCGACAGGTTATAGAATTACTTGAAATAGTAGGAAAGGATCACCAACATCTTGAGGCTGCGTTGGAGCTCTCTCCCTCAAACGGGGGGGGGGGAGTTTTGCGGGAGGGGTGGGAGCAGGAGGGAGGGTCTTTAGTTATAGGATATGGATTTAAATCAAGGAGTTACAAAGCAAGGATCGTATTGAGAATATTGGGAGTATAAGGCCCATCGGCCAATAGAAAACAGCCACGAGGATGTGAAAGTATGATGGGATAAGTTTGACTGAAAAGTTGAAATAATATATCCTCATGAAAAATACTTAGCTGATGTGGCATAAAAAAAAAAGAAAAAAAAAAAAAAAAAAGGGGATCAACTCCAGAGATAAAATGAGAATTCTCCCACTCTACAAGACTCTGGTCCAGTTTCTCTTTAACCACTTCCGGACCACCGCACGCCGATATACGTCCTAACTTTGAAGAGGGATATCTTTGTTATGCCAGCAGTTAGCTGCCATAACCCCGGTATCCTCATCCTTAGCGGGCGGTCTGGTTTCCGATAATAGTGGTCTCTGCAGCGCATTCATCACCAGATCACTTTTATCAGCTCCAGTAAGCGTCGGAGGGCACCGGAGAGAGTGGCAGGAGGGGGGCCCCTCTCCCGCTGCGATCGGATCCTTCTCCTTCATGGGTATGGAGACAAGTGGGGGGAGGATGGCACCCACCCGTCTCCATACCATTGCAGGGCATAAGCGACATCAAAAATGTCACTTCCGCCCATCGCTTTTTTAAAAAAAAATTTTTTATTGCATTTTAGTGTAAATATGAGATCTGAGGTCTTTTTGACCCCAGGTCTCATATTTAAGAGGACCTGTCATGCTTTTTTTCTATTACAATGTTTACATTCCTTATAATAGGAATAAAAGTGGCATATTTTTTTTTTTAACAGTGTAAAAATAAAAAGGTAAAATAAATAAGAAAAAACATTTTTTAAACACGCCCCGTCCAGCCGAGCTCGCGTGCAGAAGCGAATGCATACGCGAGTAGCACCCGCATGTGAAAACGGTGTTCAAACCACACACATGAGGTATTGCCGCAATCGATAGAGTGAGAGCAATAATTCTAGCCCTAGACCTCCTCTGTAACTCAAAACATGCAACGTGTAGAATTTTTTAAATGTTGCCTATGGAGATTTTTAAGGGTAAAAGTTTGTCGCCATTCCACGAGCATATAAAAAAAAAAATTTGGGCTAACTTTACTGTTGTCTTATTTTTTAATTCAAAAAAGTATTTTCTTCCCAAAAAAAGTGCGCTTGTAAGACCGCTGCGCAAAAACGGTGTGACAGTAAGTATTGCAACGACCGCCATTTTATTTTCTAGGCTGTTAGAACCCCCAAACATTATACTTTTTTTTCCTAAGTAATTTTCTAGCAAAAAAAACAGTTTTTAACCACTTGCCGACCGCTGTCAGCACATATACGTCGACAGAATGGCAAGACTGGGCAAAGTAACGTACCTGTTTGTTACTTTGAATTCCCCGCCGTGTGCGCCTGCCGTGAGCTCCATGACTGCGGGGATACCCACGATCATGTCACGGAGCTGAAGAACAGGGAGATGCCGATGTAAACAGCATCTCCCCGTTCTGCCTAGTGACAGGACACTGATCGTCTGCTCCCTGTCATCGGGAGCAGCGATCAGTGTTGTGTCACTGCTAGCCCATCCCCTAGACAGTTAGAATCACTGCCCAGGACACACTTAACCGCTCCTCGCCCCCTAGCGGTTAACCCCTTCACTGCTAGTGACATTTTTACAGTAATTAATGCATTTTATAGCATTGATCGCTGTATTAATGCCAATGGTCCCAAAAATGTGTCAAAATTGTTCGATGTGTCCGCAATAATGTCGCAGTCACAATAAAAACCGCTGAATGCCGCCATTACTAGTAAAAAGAAAAATATTAATAAAAATGCCATAAAACTATCCCCTATTTTGTAGACGCTATAACTTTTGCGCAAACCAATCAAACGCTTATTGCGATTTGTTTTTTTTTACCAAAAATATGTAGAAGAATACGTATTGGCCTAAACTGAGGAAAAAAAAATGTTATATTTTTGGGGGATATTTCTTATAGCAAAAAGTAAAAAATAATGAAGATGAAGTTGTGTGAGACAACGTAACGCGTAGGGATTGGCCGGATAGAGCCGCGACCGGAAGTGAATGTGAGAAGGCGAGGAACAATGCCTAATTTGTTCCCTGTGCTTTTTACTTTGTTTTGTGTAAGAGTATATGCCTTTTAATAAACACGTTTTTAAAAAATAACTTGATATACTGCACTATTGGAGGCTCCCCCCTTTCTCCCTGTCCTCTCTTTATGGAGGTACCGCCCCATCCAACAGAAGAGAGCGACTGAACGTCACTAGGTGAGAGCAGACAGCATCACGATATCCCATCCAGAGGAGTGACGATCACTAAATAGGAAAAGCGAGGGATCCCCTAGTGGCGACGGCGGTAATTGCATGCTATTACTAATCTCAAGTGGTTCGTGTCACTAAATAGGAAAAGCGAGGGATCCCCCCAGTGGTGACGGCGGTAATTGCATGCTATTACTAATCTCAAGGTAAGAGTCCTGAGAGACCAGATACACAAAGGAGCCACAGCAGGAATATTTGGAACCATCATTCTACCTGATTTTACACTTACAAAACTATATTATCCTCTACCTATTTTAATATTTTTTGGACTCCCTCTAGATTGCTCCATACCATTGTTATAGAGACATTCAAAGCACAATTCATCAATTCTAGATTTAATATAGTCAATTTATATATATCTCATAGATTGTGAAATTTTTATTTTTATTTTTTTATCTGTTTAATATTGACACTATTTTATGTTTAACATTGAGTATTCACATACGGACATTAGTATTGTTATACAGATTATTTATTGAATATGTTTTATTAGAGTTATAACATTTGTGTGTATATATAATTTTTAGTTTTTTATTATTACTATGGTTATATTTATTATGGAAATTATTTAGATGCTCTCCTGAAATAGTCACATTTATTGATTTGGCATTATTTTAATATCTGCGCAAAATCACCTTATTATTTGTTTTATCTGATCAGTGGTTCGTGTCACACTAATAGATTTTGCAGCATTTATTTATACACTTTCACTTTTAAATTGTTTATAAACATTTTTGCACTCATCCATAGTAGCGCGAAGGCACTTTCCCCATCAAAAAATAATGCATTTTTTCCAAAATTGTCACTCTTTTTTTGTTTATAGCGCAAAAAATAAAAACCGCAGAGGTGATCAAATACCACCAAAAGAAAGCTCTATTTGTGGGGAAAAAAAAGACGTCAATTTTGTTTGGGAGCCACGTCGCACAACCGCGCAATTGTCAGTTAAAGCGACGCAGTGCCGAATCGCAAAAAGTGCTCTGATCAGGAAGGGGGTAAATCCTTTCGCAGCTGAAGTGGTTAACTTGTAAACAACAAATCTCAGAAAGAGGCTCGGTCCATAAGTGGTTAACCATTTGCCGAGCAGCCGCCATTATACTGCCGCAGGTTGGCACGGCTGCGCGAATTGCCGTAGGTGTACATCGGTCGCTTTAAGAGCGCTAAGGGGCATGCGTGCCGCTGGAGCCAATGCATGCGGCTGCAATGTCCGCCGGCAACCCACGATCGCTCCTTAGAGAGCCAGAACAGGGATCTGTCAATGTAAACAGACAGATCCCCGTTCTGCCAGGGAAGTAGAGAGATCTGTTGTTCTTAGTGATCAGGAACAGCATCCCTCTCTACTCCCTGTCAGTACACCCCCCCCACTGTTAGAAACACCTTCCCAGGAAACACTTAACCCCTTAATCGCCCCCTAGTGTTAACCCCTTCCCTGCCAGTAACATTTATACAGTAATCAGTGGCTATGTTTAGCTCTGATCGCTGTATAAATGTCAATTGTTACAAAAAAAAAGTGTCAAAAGTGTCCGATCTGTTCACCACAATGTCGCAGTCCTGCTAAAAATCGTTGATCACCACCATACTAGTAAAAAAAAAAAAATTATAAAAATGCCATAGATATAGCCCCTATTTTGTAGATGCTATAACTTTTGCGTAAACCAATCAATATACACTTATTGCGATTTATTTTATTTTTTTTACCAAAAATATGTAGAAGAATACATACTGGCCTAAAATGATGAAGAAATTTTTTTAATTTATTTTGGATATTTATTATAGCAAAAAGTAAAAAATATTGTTTTTTTCAAAATTGTCGCTCTTTTTTTTGTTTATAGCGCAAATAAAAAACACAGAGGTGATCAAATACCCCCAAAAGAAAGCTCTACTTGTGGGAAATAAGGATATAAATTTTGTTTGTGTACAAGGTCGCATGACCGCATAATGGTCAGTTAAATCACCGCAGTGCCGTATTGCAAAAAATGGCCTGGTCATTAAGGGGGTAAATCCTTCCAGTCCTTAAGTGGTTAAAAGCACTGTAAACACACTGTGTATATAGCTGGTTGCTAAATAGGGGGCCAGGCATCCTTCACAACCGATGAGTCATCAGCTATTAGCGGGCTTCCCTGCTGAAAGCTGAATGTAAAAAAAGAAAAAAATATATCTGGCAAAAAAAAAAAATGGCGTAGGGTCCCTCCCCAGGTCCATCGGGTCTGGTATGGATTTGGAGGGAACCCCCCACCACCACCAAAATGTTTTTTTTAATTACGTGGGGTCCCCCCCAAAATCCATATCAGACCCTTATCTGAGCATGCCCCCCCCCCGAACCATAGCGGGCGGCATACCCTCAACATGGGGGGGTGGTTGCTTTGGGGCAGGGGGGTCTCTGTGCCCCCCCTCCCCAAAGCACCTTGTCCCCATGTTGATGAGGCCAGCCACTGACCAGAAGACCCTGGCCGGTGGTGGGTCTGCGGGCGGGGGGCTTATCGGAATCTGGAAGCCCCCCCTTTAAGAAGGGGGCTACCAGATCTCGGCCTCCCATGTGAATGGGTATCGGGTACATAGTACCCCTACCCATTCAACTGAAAAAGCAGTGAAATGTAAACAAAAAAAAAAACCTTTTTGTCCCTTATTAGTAAAATAGATCTGAGCTGTCTTCTCCCGCCGCCGCCCTCTCTCCAAGCCGTCATCGCCCGTCTTCTACCTCGCTGCCACCATCTTCTAGTAGATCCTTCCAGACCTGACCCTAGGTTCACACCTATGTGTTCGTTACTGTGTTTTGCAGTAACGCACAGGTGTGAACCTAGGGTCAGGGCTGGTTCACACCACTAAAACACACACTCCAGATCTGTTCCTGATGCATTTTTGCTTGCACTTTTTTAGTGCGTTCCGGAAACGCATCAAAAAAACACCGGATGCATTCCAGATGCTTTTTCTTCTGTTTTTTTCACTGTACTAGGGTGCATTTTTTATGCTTTCTCGTGCGTTTTTGATGCGTTTTACCGCGTTCCAGTACAGTCCAGTGCAGGAAAAAATGCAGGATAGGGGATAGATTTATAGCATTTTTATTTTTTTATTGTTTTTACTAGTAATGGCTGCAATCAGTGATTTTTAGTGGGACTGCGACATTGCAGCAGACAAATCTGACACTAAGTGACACTTTTTGGGGACCAATGACACCAATCCAGTGATCGGTGCTAAAAAAAATGCACTGTCACTGTACTAATGACACTGGCAGGGAAGGGGTTAACATTAGGGGCAATCAAAGCGTTAACTGTGTTCCCTGCTAGTGTGTTTTTTTTTTTAATATTCTTTATTCAAAAGGAGGCAGGGAGGAGGCAGGGAGTCCAATGGCATATCAATTTCCATCAATTACATACACATTTTCTTTTAACTGCAATACTTTTTGTGCTAACTTAATATTCCATAATTATATATCTATATAAAAGCATGCACATATACATCCTCATTCACCAATAAATATATGCATGTATCCACTCATTTAAGAAAAAAAAAGAAAAAAACGGATAATTACCGCCACTACTTCAACTTTTACCTCCTTTCATTTTATGTTTTACTAAACAAAAACCTTCAAAAGTGAATAGATCAATAAACCCACAAAAACAAGAAACAAAAAAGGGGGGGTTATCCTCCGTTCCCAGAGGAGACGGGCGGCCAAAGAGAAAACACATAGGCGTAGGACACATCATTCCCCAGACACGCTCCCCAGCAGTCTCCTCCCCTCTTCTGAGTATACAAATTGATCCCAGTCTGCCCATGTTCTAGTGTATTGCTTTTTTCTGTCTTGTGCTGACAATACTAGATCCTCCATAGCCCTGATATTTCTTACCCTATTTAGCCACTGAGCAATGGAAGGAGGTTTGGGACCCCTCCAGCAAAGAGTAATACAGGCTTTAGCTGCATTGATCATATGGCATAGCACAGATTTTTTATATATCTGCCAGGGGATTGGAAAGACTGTAAACTTTTGAGATGTCCTCTGTACCTCCAGCCAATATTGTTTAAACTTAGGACAGGACCACTGTAACGACACCCCGAGTATGAAAGGGGTTAAAGTCGTTTAGGACATTTCATACCCAAACACAAAGGCAGCTACCGAACATTCCAATCAGCCGAACAAGGAACCCATACAAATAATCCACCTCAAAAACGAGACACGGCTCTGTCTTCAGGTTTCAAGCAGGAATCAACTCATTTATTATAACACATGGACACAACAGATAAAATAACTCAGAGACTCTTTCTCCCCCACCCTTAGAAAAGAGGGCGGGTTAAACTGTCCAATGACAATGGACACACGGGTCAGGTGTGTTTAACATCTCATCAGTACACAGTCTTAGCAGGGAGAGCTGTTGGAAGAATCCCCCTCCCTCCAATGCAATACACATCCTGTGATCCAAGGCAGACAAACACAATAGAACTTTGGAATACAGCCCCACCCAAAACTAGCACAGCAAACAGTACACAACACAATGAGACAGCGCACATTATATATACACATATATACAGCATTGAGTCTCTGACTAGCACAGATCATAGTGGGGTTCTCATTCACCTTGTGCCCCTATTAGTGACTCCCATCACAATGGCATATTCAGGGTCCCCAGAGTCTGTGTGTCTTGGGGGACATGGACCTGAATCTAAAGTAACGCCACCTCCAGGGTCCCCAGGCATACAGCTCACAGAGAGCACCATCCCCCCAAATGCCAGGGCTCATAATCGGTTTGCAGGAGGCTGGCATTCAGTCCCCTCCAAAAGCCTCTTTTCCGGCTAGGTCTGTCACAACCACAATATGTGAAATTGTGTCCCCTGATCCTCTCCACAGCTCCAACAATGGTCTGAAGCCTCTGGAGAAAATTTACTTAGCCTTGCCGGAGTGTAATACCATTGTGTCAGTAATTTATCATTAGATTCCTGAATCTGCGTGCATATTGAGGAGTTCAGCGAAAGATAGATAATATTCTGGCATTGGGCTGGGCTAAAGGTCCTATCCAGATCTCTCTACCATTTACCAAAGCCTGGCATCACGAAATCTTCTGAGGGCATGCTAAGCAGAGCATATATCTTAGAAATCATCTGAGGGAGGGGTTCACCTCCATCGCAGTATGACTCAAATATAGTTAGTTGGCGCTGATAATTTATCAGTGATCCCAAGGACCTAAAGAAGTGACGTAGCTACAACGCCTGCCAGAGATTTATTTCATACCGGCCCCCCGGGTGCGTCAATGTGGCCACCGTAGGCCAATTCTCACGATCCAAAAAGTGCGATGCCTGAAAACAGCCCTTCTCTATTAGGTTATTAAAGGCACCTAATTCTATGCCTGGAGGGAAACTGGGGTTTCCTAATATTGGGAACAAGGGTGACTGCATTGTGGAAAATTTAGAAAAAAAAAAACAGATCCCATTCGCAGTGTAGGGCTTATAATAGGGTGTTTTAAGAGGGGCGGGTAGGGCTGTATAGGACCAGGGTTCTCTACACAGAGGTATCGGACTAGATTGTTGTTCTATGTCTATCCAAAGTTTGAATTCTGTATGTCTGCACCAGTCGATCATTCTGCCAAGATGGGCCGCTTGATAATATTTAAAAGCGTCTGGGGCAGCTATACCGCCAAAGCACTTGGGTAACATCAAAAGGCATCTACTAATCCTGGGACGTTTATTCGGCCATATAAATTTAGTAAAGAGAGTGCGGATTTGACGAAAAAAAAAACTGCCAGGATAACGATAGGTAATGCCTGAAAAAGGTACAAGAATTTGGGCAAAATACTCATTTTAATGATATTACATCGGCCAAACCATGAGTGTAGCCCCTGATGCCATTTATCCAATAAAGATCATACTGTATTATATAGCAGTGGGAAGTTTACCGCAAAAGTATTGTCTAAACATGATGGTATATATGTACCCAAGTACTTTAATGCGGATGTCACCCTGCTAGTGTTTTCTAACTGGGTGAACACAGGAGATCCCTGTTCCTGCTTACAAGGAACAGAAAGTTTCTGTGTACTTCCCTGTCAGAACGGGGATCTGCCTTGTGGCTGGCGGACATCTGGTCCGCCGGACCCTCTGATTGGCTGCCCCCCGCACAGCGGGTGTGCACCCACGGTATCTATTGAACGAAATGACGTACAGGTACGTTTCGCGCAATAGAGTCGCCCTGCTGCAGTATATATGCAGTGGGCGGTCTTCAGGTGGTTAAGGCACAATACAGCAGCTGCAGGCAGCTGAAAATGAGCAAACTAAAGTGCACATACAAAAGAGAGACTTGGCAAATTAAGTAGGGAAGAGTACATTTCTGTTAAGGTAAGAGAGATGTAGTTAAAGCTATATAAAAGAAACCAGTACCACACCTCCATCCCTAATAATGCAATGAAAAACACAGGAATCGCCTTTTGGGACTTTAGATGAAGTGTGCACAGTTGGACTATAAGAATAACAAGGATAAATACAGTAAGAACATTTATTCATGAGATCATACATACATGATGAGCCGATGAATTGAACAAAGGTTAAAAGTACAACGATCCATGTGGAATAACATAAATATACCTGACATCTTAAAGACCCGACGCGTTTCACGAGCTACAACTCGCTTCTTCAGGGGTGGATGCCTGTGGAATAGGTCTATAAAAGGAAATAGACCAACCAAATAAAAAATATTGTAACAAATTGATGAATCTTGGACAAATGGTAAGAGGGGCCTAAAATAAAGACCTCATATTCAACAATCGGCAAAGTCAAAATGCCTGAGGCTGAGTTCCCCAAGGGCAGTGGCGACAAATGCCTGGCAAACAAGCTGAAGGGACAGAACCAACCATTACCCCAACCAGGAAACAATTGGGAGGCAGACATGGCACGGATGGAGATGTGTAACCATAAAGATCCTGTATTGTCCATTCAGGTGTTAACTATAAAACATAAATGAGTATCAAAACAATGCTAACATAGCAAAAATGAAAAAACGAATAATTAAATGCATAAGTGCATATGTGAATAAACCTGTTACAATGGTAAAACAAATAAGAGGACCAAGGAAAGATGTAAGGGACTGCAGAAAACAAAAGGGACGTCTGAGAAGGCAATCCCTGTAAGTGAAGAAAAGGGGAAATGTGTATGGAAGTAAATACCATTACTATGTGCAATTGGAGTGCATGATGTGAAGGGTATACTAATTATATACCTGTGTGTATGATGAGTAGATTTCCACAGCAGAGCAAGCTGTCACATGGGGAAACGGTATTGAAATGAAATCCTGGCCATGTGTGCCATCCAATTTGTATCCCTACAAGGATCTTTATTATAGGCCTCTCTTACCATTATTCCAATATTCATCAGTTTGTTACAATATTTTTCATTTGGTTGTTCCAGTTCCTTTATAGACATATTCCACATGCATCCATCCCTGAAAAAGCAAGTTATATCTCGTGAAACTCGTCGGGTCTTTAAGATGTCAGGTATATTTACGTTATTCCACATGGATCGTTGTAACTTTTAACTTTGTTCAATTCATAAGCTCATCATGTGTGTATGATCTCATGAATAAATGTTCTTACTGTATTTATCCTTGTTATTCTTATCGGCCAAGTGTGCACACTTCATTTAAAGATTCAAAGGGCGATTCCTGTGTTTTTATTGTAGTTAAAGGGTAACTCCACTTTCGTGGAAAAAAAATAATTTTTACATTACGGACGTGAGTGGGGCCTCATGTCTAAGTTATGCCTAAGGCCTCACAAAGCCTAGAGCAGCCTCTGCCAAAGTGAAACTTGCCTCCATCTCACAGAGACTACATGTTATTCACCTAACAAGATGAGTAAATATTGAATACCAAATGCAGTGTGATACACCTACTTAATATTGATAAATACACGTATATACGTGAAACACAAATTAAGTCCAGAAATGCTAATGATCAAAATGCCAGAGCAAGAGGTCTAAGGCTGGCCATACATATACCAGTGTTTTTCAAATGCCAGTCCTGAAGGAGCCCCAACAGGTCATGTTTTCAGGCTTTCCTTTATTTTGCACAGGTAATTTAATCAATCAGTTTCACTGCCTTAGCAATTACCACAGCCGTTTCATCTGAGGGAAATCCTGGGGCGCATTGAGGACTGGAGTATAACCCCTCCCATATAGAGAGTACCTCAGTTTTGTAGCAAAGCAATAGGTATCCCAACGTGTATACTCATACATCCCGAAGAGGGGCGGGAGCTCTGTGTCCCGTGATGTACTCCCAAGAAAAGGATTTTAAAGCTAAGCTGTATTAAAAAATACTATTTTCTTGTTCATACATCACGGGACACAGAGCTCTATCAATTACTTAGAGGGATGTCCCAGAGCAATGCCCAAATTGAGGGGAGGGAGACACAGATCAAAAAGAAGACCGCCATCGGACGTGAGGACCTATACTGCTGCCTACAGCACACTGCACCAGAAGGTGGTATCCTCATGCCCTTTCACATCCACCTGAAAGAATTCAGTGAATGTATGGATTGAAGACCAAGTTGCAGCCTTGCATATCTGAGCCAAGGAGGCCTGGTGAAGCACTGCCCATAAAGCACTTAGTGCTCTAATCGAGAGCGCTCTCAAATGAAACCATAAGCCTGAACAATAACCTGCCCAATTTACTTCGAGATAGTGGATTTCAACGCTGCCTGGCCCTTTCTAGGACCTTCCGGCAGCACAAAGCATCAGCTTTTCGTATCAGAGCAATCACTTTCAGATAGACCTTGACTGCTCTTACTACATCAAGAGAGTGTAACAACCTTTCTTCCGCAGAATGCAGACCCATACAAGGGCGGTAGGATAACATCCTGGTTAAGATGAAATCCTGATACTACCTTAGGCAGCAAAAAACTGTTAATTCTGATACCCCTCTAGCAGAGGATATGACAACCAGAAACTCGATCTTCTGTTCAAAAGAACCAAAGGAATATGGCGTATTGGTTCAGAAGGCTGTTTTTGTAAAAACAGACCATTTAAATCTCACGGGTACAAGGGAGATTTAACTGGCGGAATTAAACGCAACACCCCTTGGATAGAAAGCCCGGACTAAGGAATGACAGGCGAGTGCCCTCTGAAAAAGAAAAATTGATAAGGCCGAGAACTGACCCTTGATGTGCTCAAGGCCAGTTTCATTTCTACCCCTAACTGTAGAAAGGCGAGACTTTACGGATGCCAACCCCTGGATTCACGCCAGAAAACATACGCCTTCCAGGCTCTGTGATAGATGAGCCTGGAGGCCAGCCCCCTAGCATTAACCAAGGTAGAGAGAACTGGACCCGAAAGCCCACGATTTTTCAGGATGTAGGAATCAACAGTCAAGCCATCCAATTTAGATTCCGTAAGGAAGGAAGGATGGAATACTAGTCCCTGCAAGAGCAGGTCTAGGTATAGTGGAAGAATCCACAGTCTTCCTACCGCCATCTTTATGATTCCTGTATACCAAGGCCTTCTGGGCCAGGCTGGAGATACTAGAATAACCGGTTACTTCCGCACCCCTATCCTGTGAAGAAGACACGGAAGGAGCGGAACCGGAGAAAACACTTAGGTCAGAGAACTGATCCCAAGGAATTATCAATAGTTTGTTCCGCATGCTAGTGGACCCTTTGTTCTTGACAAAAAAATTGTCCGGCTTCATGTTGAACCTGGAGGCTAGAAGATCTACATCCAGGGTACCCCATTTCTGGCATATAGCCTGAAATATGGAGGGGTGTAGAGACCATTCTCCTGGACACAGCTGCTGGCGGCATAGATAATCCTGAAATGAAATTTAAATCTGTACTGAGTGGTAAACAATCACCCCCCGTGACAAAATTAAATTGTGGCGCTCTCTCCAATGAATTTAATCACCTCCTATAGTGAAAAATAAAAAATCTAAAATCTAAATCTAACCATCACCCTATTACTGGTGTGTATCTACATATAATAGCAAAAAAATCTGTACAATAGATATATGGTAAATAACCTATTGATGCCCTCACAATATATTCATTGAAAGAAATAAGTAAAAATAATAGTAACACCAAAATACCTAATACATAACGTGACTCAGTGCTAATATTAATCAGATGCTGCTATATAGACTCGATGCCCATATAATAAAATATAAAAAATAGGTATACAATCTATAAATATAAGTGCATCAAAATAGTGTCCGTGATAGTAATCAAAAACAACATATAATGTGCAACAACAAGTCCTTCTGTTGTAAGAATGTGAGTTCTTCTAATAGGATCTTCCACCACACCTCTGTGTTCAGTGACCACTCTCCCTATGGACAGCCACTCACCAGCTCCTCATGCCTCCACTTTCGTATGAGGTTAAAAAGGCATAGATGACTGCTGCTACTGGCGAGGGTTAAACCATGTCCATCCAGGAGGCTCGTTCCATATAAAATTAGAAAAAACTTCCAATAGTGTAATAACGTAAAACACTTTAATGATTCACACTGCAAATTACACTTCAACAATTCCACTCACATTGTGTATAAAACAAAACAGCACAGCAAACTCCACAGCAATCTGTCCGATATAATATCAACCAACAGCTGAGATAAACCTCCTAGGGGGTATGCGGTCACAGCAGACCCTCTAATCGCCAGCGCTCAAAGTGTCTCTCACCCTCTCGCCGCTTGCTTCATAGATGGGTATAGCTGTCTCCCCCACTGGGTTAACTAAACAGCCAGCTTCTTCCTGTCACTAGTACGTGGTGTTCCCCTTCTTACGGCCACGCCCCCGACATGTTTCGATACGCCTGTACCTTAATATCTATTGTACAGATTTTTTTGCTATTATATGTAGATACACACCAGTAATAGGGTGATGGTTAGATTTAGATTTTAGATTTTTTATTTTTCACTATAGGAGGTGATTAAATTCATTGGAGAGAGCGCCACAATTAAATTTTGTCACGGGGGGTGATTGTTTACCACTCAGTACAGATTTAAATTTCATTTCATGTTTGTCTTATATATTAAGTGGCAGCTATAGGTAGGTGTTATTCACCGGATGTGTAGCACCATCTAGGTGAAGTATCCAAGGCGCAGTGGGGGTTGACCTAGTAGAGGGTGGATTTTGTCTAGGAGTAACCGTATAGTCATAAGGCATAGATAATCCGCCTGCCAAATTTCCATCCTTGGAATGAAGGCTGCAGATAGGCAAGGTACATGCCTCTCTGTCCAAACAAAAAATGGTTCACCTCCCTCTGGGCATTCGGACTCCTGGTGCCTGCTTGATTGATATAGGTCACTGCTGTAGCATTGTCGGATTGACCTGTAAGTCCAGGCCCTGAGGGCCAAACCTACTGAATCTCCAGAATATTGACGGGCAGGAACCTTTTGGTTTGGACCACTTTCCTTGGAGCCAAAGCTATTCTAGGACTGCACCCCAGCCTATAAGGCTGGTATCCGTAGTTACCACTTTCCTGGTGACTGGAATAAAGGATTTTCCTGTAGACTTTTGGCTAGCAACCACCAACTGAGGCTCTTACATACTTCTAACGTCAGGCGCCTGGGAAAAACTAAGGCTTGGATCCTCTTGCTCCACGCAGACAGTATGCTGTTCAGTAATGGCGTTGAGTGAAAACTGGGCTAAAGGAACAGCCTTAAATGAGGCTACCATCTTCCTGAACAACCTCATACAAAGGCAAATGGAAGGTCTATCCCTTGCTTTGCCCACTTGGGCCAAATTTTTATGGTCTTGGCCTTTGACTCGGGTGAAAGATACCCTGCTTTGGGCTATGTCCCCAAATACTCTAGCCTCCATAGCTATAAAGACCATGCTGGACAAACTTAGGTCCAACCATGCTTACGACTGATCTATCGGCAGCATACTGCCCTGGTATGCCATTACAGCTATACCCTGAGCCCTTTAGACCTATAAAAGACTTGAGCATGGTGGAAAACCACAAGGGCAAGCCTACCAACCAGAAGAGGTGCTGTTTCCCTGTGAAATGCAGACAAGTTCTGAAAACACATATGCAAACAATTCTCCATATGTGTAAGTGGCAAGAGTTAACGCCATATGCCTCAAAAGAAGCATGCGTTCAGCATGAGTTTTCTACAATATGTTTAAAACATAAAAAGTGTGCGCTGTACACAGGCATACCTATAGCACGTGTGCTATGGAACAGGCACCTTGCAAGCAAGCATGCGTCTCTGAATGTGTAATGCAAGATTACACATCATGTATCCAGGCAGACATGAATTCCTATGTGAACATAAGGAATCCTGTATAATTAAGGAGGCAAAATTAACATGCCTCGTTATGCAACCATGCAAATCTAGGTGATCATGCAACCTTAGGTGATCATGCATTCTTATGCAATTCAGCATCTTTTATGCGACCAAACATTCTATGCATTATAAGCACTACTGTGCGGACAAGTACCCTTGTGAGACCAAGTACTTTTCTGTAATCAAGCACCCCTGTGCGATCCAGCATCTTTATGCAATCAAGCATCTTTATGCGATTTTAAGCATTTCTGAAAAAAATTAGCTCCTCCGCGTGACCAAGTATCCTTGGGTAATCAAGGACTCTTGTGAGGTCAAACACCCTGGTGTTAACCCCGCAACTTTATGCACCCAAGCATTCTTATGCGATTTAGGCATTTCTGTGAAAACAAGCCTTTCTGTGTGAGCAAATATCCCTAGGCAAACAAGGACTCATGTCCGGTCAAGCACTCTTGTGCGACCCCGTATCTTTATGCAAACAGGCATTTATGCGATTTTTAGGCATTTCTACACAAATAAGCACTTAACGACCAAGCAGTCTCATGCGACTATGTAAGTCCACCACAAACAGAAAAAAACATGCATCTCTATGTGTATTACATGTTCTGCCACATGCATCTTGTACATTCCAATACTCAGGTAATTTATAAATATGTGGACTG
This sequence comes from Lithobates clamitans, assembly GCA_037952925.1. Taxonomy (NCBI): domain Eukaryota; kingdom Metazoa; phylum Chordata; class Amphibia; order Anura; family Ranidae; genus Lithobates; species Lithobates clamitans. The sequence goes on from JBBGZY010000497.1 coordinate 7,441,352, forward strand.
ATAAAAAGGAAGCAGGGGCGTAACTAGAAATCACAGGGCCCCATAGCAAAATGTTGTATGCCCCCCTCCCAAAAAAAATGGCGGGGCTTAAATTAAATAGTGGACGTGGCTCAAAGGGGGTGTGGTTCGAGTCTGAGGTGAATGAGGGGGGAAGGAAGGAAGGAAGGAAGGAAGGAAGGACAGGCCAAGATCATACACCACAATAGCAAAATATGTATTCCAGAAAGTTTAACAATCAACAGATAAAGATACTCCAAACACCTGGTGTTGGCGCTTCAATCACCCTCACTTGTGCCCAATGTAGTGTGACCAGTGCCCAATGTGGCCTGTGTGTTCCCAATGCAGCGTGGCCTGCCCGTGCCCAATACAGCCTCACCTGCGCCCAATACTGCCTCACCTGTGCCCACTTGTGCCCAATGCAGCATGGCCTGTGCCCAATGCAGCGTGTCCAGTGCCCAATGCAGCCTCACCTTTGCCCAATGCAACCTCACCTGTGCCCAATGCAGCGTGGCCAGTGCCCAATGCAGCGCGACCTGCCTGTGCCCAATGCAGCATGTCCAGTGCCCAATGCAGCCTCACCTGCGCCCAATGCAGCCTCACCTGTGCCCAATGCAGCGTGGCCTGCCCGTGCCCAATACAGCCTCACCTGTGCCCAATACTGCCTCATCTTGCCCACCTGTGCCCAATGCAGCCTCACCTGTGCCCAATGCAGTGCCTGTGCCCAATGCAGCATGTCCAGTGCCCAATGCAGCATGTCCAGTGCCCAATGCAGCATGTCCAGCGCCCAATGCAGCGTGGCCTGCCCATGCCCAATATAGCCTCACCTTTGCACAATACTGCCTCACCAGTGCCCACCTGTGCTCAATGCAGCCTCACCTGTGCCCAATGCAGCATGACCTGTGCCTAATGCAGCGTGACCTGTGCCCAATGGTGCCCAATGCAGCGTGACCTGTGCCCAATGCAGCGTGACTTGGCTGTGCCCAATGCAGCGTGCCCAGTGCCCAATTCAGCCTCACCTGTGCCCAATGTGGCCTGCCTGTTCCCAATGTGGCGTGGCCTGCCCGTGCCCAATACAGCCTCACCTGTGCCCAATGCAGCCTCACCCGTGCCCAATGCAGCCTCACCCGTGCCCAATGCAGCCTCACCCGTGCCCAATGCAGCCTCACCCGTGCCCAATGCAGCCTCACCCGTGCCCAATGCAGCCTCACCCATGCCCAATGCAGCCTCACCTGTGTAGAGAAAGAGGTGAGCCAGTGGCGGAACTACCGGGGAGGATGAGGAATATATATTGCAGCCGTCAAATGGCTGTTGGTGAGCGTGGGGCTGCCTCAGAGTGGGGGGGCGAGCACCGCCCGCACGGTCCCCCAGCCAGGGGAAGTGAGCAGAGAGCTGTAAGAGCTTTCATTTGAATTTCATTTGAATTTCCAGTGTTCCCAGGGCTCCCCGTCACATAGCCCCACCTCTTGGCCCGGCACCTTTGATGACCTCACATGTCCCGCATTGGACCGGCGTTCTGTCTATCAAAGGCGCTAGGTCAAGAGGTGGGGCTATGTGACGGTGAGCCCCGGGAACACATGAAATTCTAATGGAAGTTCTTACAGCTGAGCTCTCTGCTCGTGCAGACAGCTTGCCTCTTCCTCTCCTCACTTCCCCTGGCTGGGGGACCATGCGGGCGGTGCTCGTTCCCCCGCAGTATGCATTCCTCATACTCCCCAGGGGCACCGCGTGGCTCGCTATGGCGGTAGTTCTGCCACTGAAAGGAAGTTATCCTCCGCTGACGTGCATTCCCGCACTCATGTGTTTAGCTGTTTGTGTTAAAAACAATGTGCACAGAACCATGTACAGCACCTGGTATTCCCAGACGGTCTCCCATCCAGGTACTAACCTGACTAAGCCTGACAGGGGCAATGGCTCATTCTGTGCGGCTGCCCCCAGTCTTTCAGGGGGGGATAGAACCCTTAGATCTAGGCTCTTTTACCTGCCCCTGAAGCCCTCTTATGGGAAGACAAAGTCCTATGCTGACAAAAAGCAGGGGTACTAGTATAAATGCAATCACTGTTGTGCCTAGTCTTACATTATTATTATTATTAGCTTAGTCTGCACAACCTGATCCTGAGTAGATGTCTTAGATATGCCTGGATCCCAACCCACCAAGATGCTTACTGCCCACAGCTCTGTGTCCCACCGCTTACAGGGCTTTGGCATCCTGGGCTTTTAAAAACAGCCGATGCGCGCCTGCACACTGATGCGCCGTGCACGGCACTAGCAACCACGCCCCCCCTCCTTCCCCGCCGAATCCCCTGTAAAAGCGTGCCCCCTGCGCACGCACGTAGGACCAACATGGCAGCGGTCGGGGGTGAGAAAGTAAACACCAGGTATGTCTCTTACTCCCTCTAGTAGCGGAAAACAGGTAAGACATGCAAACTACTCATAGAAGATAATCCATAAGGTGTATACTTAGGATTGTCTTCACTTACCTTATCCCCGCCGCAGGACTGCTGAGAACAGACAGATCCAACCTTCACCCATCACAGCGGGTAGCGTTGTGCCAACCTTCAGGGTTCTGGGTTCCTACTTACAGGATCCTCTTGCCTGGACCTGTAGAAGACTCTGCCAGAAACTTTTCGTGCAACTTTTAATTTGTGCCCCAAAGTGCTGGATCCCAGAGCCCAGTCCTTAAAGAGAGACATTACAGGCAAAACCTCGTTTCTTCTTTCACAAGGCCCGGGTACCATCCATCTTAAGTGTATTTATAGGCCCGAGGCATGGATCCGGTTGTATAGCTCCTGGGCCCCCATAGAGACCATCAAATAGAGTTTTCTTCTTGGCACATCTTTAACATGACCAACCACCTTAGACACTGGCGAAAAAACTGAGGTACTCTTCATATGGGAGGGGTTATATAGGGGAGGAACTTGCCTTGTAATTAGGGTTTGCCAGTGTCCAATCACCTGGTGACTATCTAACCCACTAAGTAATTGATAGAGCTCTGTGTCCCATGATGTATGAACAAGAAATATATGTTTGCTTCTGTCCACATCACCTATGAAGCAGAGTCTTTAACGTAGGGTACAGTTTCATAGTTGGTCAGGTTGAAAAAAGACAAGTCCATCTAGTTTGAACATTAAAAAAAATAAAACAAATAGAAAACCTCCATATACACAATCCTCTGCCCACAGTTGGTCCAGAGGAAGGCAAAAACCCCAATGAAGCATGGCCCAATTTACTCCAGCAGGGGGAAAAAAAATTAAAAAAATCAGACTTTTCCCTTCCGACTTCAATGAACGGGATCCGACTTTGATCTGACCACACCAGGCCCCTTGTCTGATATGAATCTTGAGGGGGGTACCCCACGCCAAAATTGTAAAAAAAAAAAAAAAAACAGCGTGGGGTCGCCCCTAAAGTCCATACCAGACCCTTATCTGAGCATGCAGCGAAGAAAGCAGAGGAGGAGAACACAGCAGCTGAGGGAGAAGACTGGAGGAAAAACACATCATTGGAGGGAGAAGACACATTGGAGTTACGATGGGGGACATTCTTCACTTTCAATAAAGGACTTGTCAAAAACTGCCTCTTATTTTTATGTACACCAAAATTGAACCGATCTAAAAGATGTGCACCCAACAGAGATCAGAACACCGCGCCACAGATCCATACAATGATTATAATAATATTACCTAATATATATATATATATATATGTAATAGAGGTAAAAAGTAGCGCTTAGGAATGATGAAAACATTTAAAAAGGAATCCCCTCAGTGAAAGAGTGCACAGGAATGCATAAAAATATTGCTAGTTCATTAATAGTCCATAAGCAACTTCACAATCAGACTTATGATAACGAGTTCCCAACTGTCACCACACCATGTGAACATACGTGGTCCCACTTCCCAGTCAGATGTACACTCACCAGCTAATATTGCCCACAATATATTTTGGCAAAAAGCAGTCAGCAAATCAAATTACAGCGATATCCCCATAGATGATAATCCAAAGATAATTGTGATATGTAGAGAGAATAAACTCCAAATAGTGTGATACCATTTAAAAAGTTTATTAAACAAACATTTTACATCACCAGCCTAATGGTCATGCACTTACCAGAAGGTGGTGAAATAATTGCATTGGTATCATGTAGGATGCCAGAGATACCAAACAATAGCGGAGAGCATATAAAGTTTCAAATTCCGCTTGTTTTTCCTCATCCAAAACACTTGGAACGTCACTTCCAGTTGCCGTACAGCCACCCTGACGCGTTTCGTCATACCGATTTCATCCTGGGATTGGCTGTATGGCACAGCAACCTCAGTTAAATACACCCACTTATGCAAATGACAGAGCCTGGTGTCCCTGCGGAAATGATATGTCTAGCATCCACAATGTATACACTCTTATACACTACAAAAAGAACACTAAATTTACATTAACCACTTGCCGACCGCCTACCGCATATATACTGCGGCAGAATGGCACGGGCAGGCAGAATCACGTACCCGTACGTGATCTGCCTCCCGCGGGCGGGGGGTCCGATCGGACCCCCCCCCGGTGCCATCGGTGGTCGGCATTTGACTGGGAGCGTCGGGAGGCGAGGGGGAGACCATCCGATCGTGGCCCCCCCCTCGCGATCGCTCCCAGCCAATGGGAATCCTCCTCTGCCTGTGTGTCGTTTCACACAGGCAGAGGATGTGATGTCATCTCTCCTCGGTCTGGCAGTTTCCGTTCCAACGCCGAGGAGAGAAGACAAGTGAGTGCACACAACACACACACACACAGTAGAACATGCCAGGCATACCTTACACCCCCGATCGCCCCCCGATCCCCCCCCAATCACCCCCCCCCCTGTCACAAACTGACATTAGCAGTATTTTTTTTTTTTTTTTTTCTGATTACTGCATAGTGTCAGTTTGTGACAGTTAGTGTTAGGGCAGTGAGTATTACCCCCCTTTAGGTCTAGGATACCCCCCTAACCCCCCCTAATAAAGTTTTAACCCCTTGATCACCCCCCCTCACCAGTGTCGCTAAGCGATCATTTTTCTGATCGCTGTATTAGTGTCGCTGGTGACGCTAGTTAGGAACGTAAATATTTAGGTTCGCCGTCAGTGTTTTATAGCGACAGGGACCCCCATATACTATCTAATAAATGTTTTAACCCCTTGATTGCCCCCTAGTTAACCCTTTCACCACTGATCACTGTATAACCGTTACGGGTGACGCTGGTTAGTTCGTTTATTTTTTATAGTGTCAGGGCACCCGCCGTTTATTACCGAATAAAGGTTTAGCCCCCTGATCGCCCGGCGGTGATATGCGTCGCCCCAGGCAGCGTCAGATTAGCGCCAGTACCGCGAACACCCACGCACGCAGCATATGCCTCCCTTAGTGGTATAGTATCTGATCGCATCAATATCTAATCCGATCAGATCTATACTAGCGTCCCCAGCAGTTTAGGGTTCCCGAAAACGCAGTGTTAGCGGGATCAGCCCAGATACCCGCTAGCACCTGCGTTTTGCCCCTCCGCCCAGCCCAGCCCAGCCCACCCAAGTGCAGTATCGATCGATCACTGTCACTTACAAAACACTAAACGCATAACTGCAGCGTTCGCAGAGTCAGGCCTGATCCCTGCGATCGCTAACAGTTTTTTTGGTAGCGTTTTGGTGAACTGGCAAGCACCAGCCCCAGGCAGCGTCAGGTTAGCGCCAGTACCGCTAACACCCACGCACGCACCGTATACCTCCCTTAGTGGTATAGTATCTGATCGGATCAATATCTGATCCGATCAGATCTATACTAGCCTCCCCAGCAGTTTAGGGTTCCCAAAAACGCAGTGTTAGCGGGATCAGCCCAGATACCTGCTAGCACCTGCGTTTTGCCCCTCCGCCCGGCCCAGCCCAGCCCACCCAAGTGCAGTATCGATCGATCACTGTCACTTACAAAACACTAAACGCATAACTGCAGCGTTCGCAGAGTCAGGCCTGATCCCTGCGATCGCTAACAGTTTTTTTGGTAGCGTTTTGGTGAACTGGCAAGCACCAGCCCCAGGCAGCGTCAGATTAGCGCCAGTACCGCTAACACCCACGCACGCAGCATACGCCTCCCTTAGTGGTATAGTATCTGATCCGATTAGATCTATACTAGTGTCCCCAGCAGTTTAGGGTTCCCAAAAACGCAGTGTTAGCGGGATCAGCCCAGATACCTGCTAGCACCTGCGTTTTGCCCCTCCGCCCGGCCCAGCCCAGCCCACTCAAGTGCAGTATCGATCGATCACTGTCACTTACAAAACACTAAACGCATAACTGCAGCGTTCGCAGAGTCAGGCCGGATCCCTGCGATCGCTAACAGTTTTTTTTGTAGCGTTTTGGTGAACTGGCAAGCGCCAGCGGCGTAGTACACCCCGGTCGTAGTCAAACCAGCACTGCAGTAACACTTGGTGACGTGGCGAATCCCATAAGTGCAGTTCAAGCTGGTGAGGTGGCAAGCACAAGTAGTGTCCCGCTGCCACCAAAAAGACAAACACAGCCCCGTCGTGCCCATAGTGCCCTTCCTGCTGCATTCGGCAATCCTAATTGGGAACCCACCACTTCTGCAGCGCCCGTACTTCCCCCACTCACATCCCCAACCAAATGCAGTCGGCTGCATGAGAGGCATTTTCTTAATGTCCTCCCGAGTACCCCTACCCAACGAACCCCCCAAAAAAGATGTTGTGTCTGCAGCTAGCGCGGATATAGGCGTGACACCCGCTATTATTGTCCCTCCTGTCCTGACAATCCTGGTCTTTGCATTGGTGAATGTTTTGAACGCTACCATGCACTAGTTGAGTATTAGCGTAGGGTACAGCATTGCACAGACTAGGCACACTTTCACAGGGTCTCCCAAGATGCCATCGCATTTTGGAGAGACCCGAACCTGGAACCGGTTACAGTTATAAAAGTTAGTTACAAAAAAAAGTGTAAAAAAAAAAAAAAAAAAAAAAAAAACACAAACAAAAATATAAAATAAAAATAGTTGTCGTTTTATTGTTCTCTCTCTCTCTCTATTCTCTCTCTATTGTTCTGCTCTTTTTTACTGTATTCTATTCTGCAATGTTTTATTGTTATTATGTTTTATCATGTTTGCTTTTCAGGTATGCAATTTTTTATACCTTACCGTTTACTGTGCTTTATTGTTAACCATTTTTTTGTCTTCAGGTATGCCATTCACGACTTTGAGTGGTTATACCAGAATGATGCCTGCAGGTTTAGGTATCATCTTGGTATCATTCTTTTCAGCCAGCGGTCGGCTTTCATGTAAAAGCAATCCTAGTGGCTAATTAGCCTCTAGACTGCTTTTACAAGCAGTGGGAGGGAATGCCCCCCCCCCCAACATCTTCCGTGTTTTTCTCTGGCTCTCCTGTCTCAACAGGGAACCTGAAAATGCAGCCGGTGATTCAGCCAGCTGACCATAGAGCTGATCAGAGACCAGAGTGGCTCCAAACATCTCTATGACCTAAGAAACCGGAAGCTACGAGCATTTTATGACGTCGATTTCGCCGGATGTAAACAGCGCCATTGGGAAATTGGGAAAGCATTTTATCACACCGATCTTGGTGTGATCAGATGCTTTGAGGGCAGAGGAGAAATCTAGGGTCTAATAGACCCCAATTTTTGCAAAAAAGAGTACCTGTCACTACCTATTGCTATCATAGGGGATATTTACATTCCCTGAGATAACAATAAAAATGATTTAAAAAAAAAAAAAAAATGAAAGGAACAGTTTAAAAATAAGATAAAAAAATAATAATAATAAAGAAAAAAAAAAAAAAAAAGCACCCCTGTCCCCCCTGCTCTCGCGCTAAGGTGAACGCAAGCGTTGGTCTGGCGTCAAATGTAAACAGCAATTGCACCATGCATGTGAGGTATCGCCGCGAAGGTCAGATCGAGGGCAGTAAGTTTAGCAGTAGACCTCCTCTGTAAATCTAAAGTGGTAACCTGTAAAGGCTTTTAAAGGCTTTTAAAAATGTATTTAGTTTGTCGCCACTGCACGTTTGTGCGCAATTTTAAAGCATGTCATGTTTGGTATCCATGTACTCGGCCTAAGATCATCTTTTTTATTTCATCAAACATTTGGGCAATATAGTGTGTTTTAGTGCATTAAAATGTAAAAAAGTGTGTTTTTTCCCCAAAAAATGCGTTTGAAAAATCGCTGCGCAAATACTGTGTGAAAAAAAAAAATGAAACACCCACCATTTTAATCTGTAGGGCATTTGCTTTAAAAAAAATATATAATGTTTGGGGGTTCAAAGTAATTTTCTTGCAAAAAAAAATTATTTTTTTATGTAAACAATAAGTGTCAGAAAGGGCTTTGTCTTCAAGTGGTTAGAAGAGTGGGTGATGTGTGACATAAGCTTCTAGATGTTGTGCATAAAATGCCAGGACAGTTCAAAACCCCCCCCAAATGACCCCATTTTGGAAAGTAGACACCCCAAGCTATTTGCTGAGAGTCATGTTGAGTCCATGGAATAATTTATATTGTGACACAAGTTGCGGGAAAGAGACAATTTTTTATTTTTTTTATTTTTTTTTGCGCAAAGTTGTCACTAAATGATATATTGCTCAAACATGCCATGGGAACATGTGAAATTACACCCCAAAATACATTCTGTTGCTTCTCCTGAGTACGGGGATACCACATGTGTGGGACTTTTTGGGAGCCTAGCCGCGTACGGGACCCCGAAAACCAAGCACCGCCTTCAGGCTTTCTAAGGCCGTAAATTTTTGATTTCACTCTTCACTGCCTATCACAGTTTCGGAGGCCATGGAATGCCCAGGTGGCACAACCCCCCCCAAATGACCCCATTTTGGAAAGTAGACACCCCAAGCTATTTGATGAGAGGTATAGTGAGTATTTTGCAGACCTCACTTTTTATCACAAAGTTTTGAAAATTGAAAAAAGAAAAAAAAAATTTTTTTTTCTCGTCTTTCTTTATTTTCAAAAACAAATGAGAGCTGCAAAATACTCACCATGCCTCTCAGCAAATAGCTTGGGGGGTCTACTTTCCAAAATGGGGTCATTTGGGGGGGGTTTGTGCCACCTGGGCATTTCATGGCCTCCGAAACTGTGATAGGCAGTGAGGAGTAAAATCAAAAATGTACGCCCTTAGAAATCCTGAAGGCGGTGCTTGGTTTTCGGGGTCCCGTACGCGGCTAGGCTCCTAAAAAGTCCCACACATGTGGTATCCCCGTACTCAGAAGAAGCAGCTAAATGTATTTTGGGGTGCAATTCCACATATGCCCATGGCCTGTGTGAGCAATATATCATTTAGTGACAACTTTGTGCAAAATAAAAAATAAAAATTTGTCACTTTCCCGCAACTTGTGTCAAAATATAAAACATTCCATGGACTCAACATGCCTCAAAGCAAATAGCTTGGGGTGTCTACTTTCCAAAATGGGGTCATTTGGGGGGGTTTTATGTCATCTGGGCATTTTATGGCCTTCAAAACTGTGATAGGTAGTGAGGAGTAAAATCAAAAATGTACGCCCTTAGAAATCCTGAAGGCGGTGCTTGGTTTTCGGGGCCCCGTACGCGGCTAGGCTCCCAAAAAGTCCCACACATGTGGTATCCCCGTACTCAGGAAAAGCAGCTAAATGTATTTTGGGGTGCAATTCCACATATGCCCATGGCCTGTGTGAGCAATATATCATTTAGTGACAACTTTTTGTAATTTTTTTTTTTTTTTGTCATTATTCAATCACTTGGGACAAAAAAAATGAATATTCAATGGGCTCAACATGCCTCTCAGCAAATTCCTTGGGGTGTCTACTTTACAAAATGGGGTCATTTGTGGGGGTTTTGTACTGCCCTGCCATTTTAGCACCTCAAGAAACGACATAGGCAGTCATAAATTAAAGGCTGTGTAAATTCCAGAAAATGTACCCTAGTTTGTAGACGCTATAACTTTTGCGCAAACCAATAAATATACACTTATTGACATTTTTTTTACCAAAGACATGTGGCCGAATACATTTTGGCCTAAATGTATGACTAAAATTGAGTTTATTGGATTTTTTTTAGAACAAAAAGTAGAAAATATCATTTTTTTTCAAAATTTTCGGTCTTTTTCCGTGTATAGCGCAAAAAATAAAAACGGCAGAGGTGATCAAATACCATCAAAAGAAAGCTCTATTTGTGGGAAGAAAAGGACGCAAATTTCGTTTGGGTACAGCATTGCATGACCGCGCAATTAGCAGTTAAAGCGACGCAGTGCCGAATTGTAAAAAGTGCTCTGGTCAGGAAGGGGGTAAAACCTTCCGGGGCTGAAGTGGTTAAAAGCATTGACCCACATAAATCAAGTTATAAAAACATTCCAACATTTCATAAACTATAAATTAATATACTTTCATAAATTAAAATTAGAATAGTACATATATTAATCAAAATAGCATACAACCAATTATAGTAATACACTTGATGACATCAATCAATATAAATTAATTAACTACTTCAATACACCTTCCTGCCCAGGCCAATTTTCAGCTTTCAGCGCTGTTTAAATGACAGCTACAGCTACACTGTACCCAAATAGATTTTTTATTATTTTCCACACAAATAGAACTTTCTTTTGGTGGCATTTGATCACCTCTGCGTTTTTTATTTTTTGCTAAACAAAATAAAATTTTGAAAAAAAACAAAAACAAACGCTTTTCTTTTGTTTCTGTTACAAAATTTTCAAAATAAGTAAGTTTTCTCCTTCACTGATGGGCACTGATAAGGCAGCACTGACGGGCACTGATAAGGCGGCACAATGAGGTGGCGCTGGTAGGCGGCGCTGATGGGTGCCACTGATGGGCATTGATAAACAATCAGCACAGACCCCCCTGTCAGGAGAGCAGCCGATCGGCTCTCCTCTACTCGCATATGTCAGACGCGAGTGAGGAAAAGCCGATCAACGGCTCTTCCTGTTTACATGGTGATCAGCCGTAATTGGACACAGCTGATCACGTGGTAAAGAGCCTCCGTTAGAGGCTCTTTACCGAGATCGGTGTGTCAGACTGAAACGCTGCACCACCGGATCGCCGCAAAGCACGCCCCCACGGGAGAGCGGTCGTTCTGGAGGGCCGTCATAAGACGTCCACCCAGAAAAAGAGAGCCGCACCGCCCAGCCGTCATTTGACGGCCGGTGGGCAGGAAGTGGTTAAAGTACAAAATTATTTAAAAAATATAAATATAATAAAATTAAATATTATACATCCACTACTCTACTCTGATTAAAAGTTGTTTATAAAACAGTTTCGATCTAGCTCTATGTTCAAGCCAAACAGTGTGAGACATTTCACAAGGAATATCCATTTCGTCTCCCTCTGGGACAAATCCCCCACTCAAACCGTTCCTAATACTGGCGAGATGTTCAGCAATACGAATTCTAAGCATTCTTTTTGTACTTCCTATATAAAAAAACAGGCCACACGGACACCATAACAGGTATACCACATAAGTTGTATTACACGTGATAAACTCATCTATTGCGAATGACTTGCCTTCCTGATTGGTGAAATGTGTGCGTCCCCTGTTATTTCCACTGTCCTGCAGGCAATACATTTTCTACAAGAGAAAAAGCCTTCATCTATGTATTTTTTGTTGTCCAGGGGCATCCAAAACCTTTTTAACTACTCGATCACCAAAATTAGGTGCTTTCCTATATATGAACTTAGGTCGATCCGGCAATACAGGGCCCAAACGTATGTCCGTACATAGGATATTCCAGTGTTTTTTTAAAAATCTTCTCAACATCCCTATATATTGGCAATGGAAATCTGAAATAAAACCCCATTGTTGAGGGTTATTATCAGTCTTAAAGACAGTCTTCGCCCCCCAAAAAATCAAGGAAGGGGGAGGGGAGGACCACCTCAGAATTCATACAGGGGAGATCCATCATTCCAAAAAGACAGAGAGGATGTAGGGCAGGGAGACGTAAACAACGCAAAAAAGAGAAGGAGGGATACCTAAATAAGTGGATGTACAACTTGAGTAATGTAGTATTAAATCATAAGGAATTAAACATACTCAATCTGGGCCTTAAATGTCCCCAAGGAAACCTCTTAATAAATTTAGGGCCTGTATAGATACACATAAGTACCGGTATATGCGCAATTTGAATATGAAAAATATTTTCTTAGCCACCATGCTTTTCCTAACGGTAGATCAGTTGTTGTGCCTGACCGTATTAATAGTGGATTAGGTAATAGATCCATTTTCAACCCTCAGATTTGTAACCATCATATAGACGTATATAAGAACTTAGTGTTGAAAGATATGAATATATTACAAATGGCATTAAATCACTGGAAGGTAGAAATAATGTTGTTTTACACCCAGCTGACAAGGGGGGTGGTGTAGTAATATTGGAGAAAACATTCTATCATAATCAGCTTATGAAAATGCTGAATGATAGGGACACATACAAAAGACTTCATAGTGACCCTACAGAATTATTTGGGAAACTAGCTGAATTGGTGGATTTAGGTTTTAGAATGAACACATTAGGAGAAAAGATATTTGGTTCCTAGTGCATGTAGAATTCCGGTGATTTACACATTACTGAAAATCCATAAAAATGCAACAGTACCTCCGGCAAGACCTAATGTAAATGGTATAGGCTTGGTTACTACTAGGTTGGGTGAATATCTTGATAAATTCCTTCAGCCAAGTGTTAAGGTCACTAAGGATCTTTTAAAGTCCCTTGAAGAAATTCAATGGAATTTTGAGGAGCCTGTGTTTTTGGTTACTGCGGATGTAGCATCGCGTTATACTATCATACAACATGAAGATACATTGTTAGCCCTAAACTGGGCATTTAGTAAGCGAGATGACATTCCGCCATAATGTCCTTATCCCTCCACTGGAGGCTCCGACATCTCTCCTGTAATGTCTTTATCCCTCCACTGGAGGCTGCGACATTTCTCCTGTAATGTCTCTATCCCTCCACTGGAGGCTCCGACATTTCTCCTGTAATGTCTTTATCCCTCCACTGGAGGCTCCGACATTTCTCCTGCAATATTCTTATCTTTCCACTGGGAGCTTCACGTTGATGCCAGGTAAAGATCTCCAACAGAAGACTGCCGTCATCTCTCTCTATTGGGCCGGTCAGAGCCCCGACTATCATCTCTCTTTTGGGCAGGACAGAGCCCCATCTTCCACCTCACTTTTGGGCCGGACAGAGCCCCTTCAACTTCCACTTGTTGGGCCGGACAGAGCCCCTTACTCTCCAGTAGTCAGAGACTCTCCTCTGCCCTACCCACAGTCTACTTACTTTGCCCGAAGAAAACCTTACCTGTTCCTTTCCACATAAGAGACCAGTACATCTCTCAAGAAGCCACTGGGTGACCCCATCTCCTGGAATCCAATCACTGCAAGTATCTTTACGTTTCCTATAAACTTTATTCCTGTGTAGCGCTACTAAGCCTAAGTTGCCTCTGAAGCTCCCCGTCATGGCTGTGTATTACCACTCTAAATAAAACCAATTGTATTTCTTATCTGAGTCTTCCTACCTGATAACAGTTAACTTTAACCTTAACAGCTAAGAATATAGTATTCATAGACTTCCGAATCCACACAATCCAACATAGTTCACTGCCTGAAGCATTACATCCGCATAACTAGAAATGCTTTTTAGGTAAAGCTTTGGACGACTATTTCACACCACTTTTTTTGGTATCAGGGTGTCACTTTTCACTCACATGTAGGTATATAGATGATCTAATATTCATCTGGGTAGGTCCTAAGGATACCGTTGAGGAATTTATTTTCTAAATCAGAATAATAGTAACATTAAATTGGATTTTCATTAGTGACAGCACTATTCATTTCTTAGATGTCACTATTGAACGGTCAGGACCCAGATTGGACACAAAAGTCTATTTTAAGCCTACAGACCGAAATAGTTACTTGTCTGTGATATGGATCAGAAATATCCCTAAGGGACAAATAATGAGAGTCAAATGGAATTGCAGCAAATATGCAAAATATGAAATAGGAGCGATCCCTAGGAACAGCACAGCGAAGCTGGCCCCCCTACAATCAGCACAAATAAAAACTCAAGTGTGTTTCTTTAGTGCTACGTTTGTGCTGTTTTGTGCCGTAAAAATTTACATTTGTGCTGCTTTTATTTTTAAGATATTAGCAATTGTTTTTTTTAGACTATGACATCACCTAGCCCCCCTACAACGCCCAAATGACACAAAACTGGTCTCCTTGGTTAGTGCTACGTTTGTGCTGTTTTGTGCTGCTAAAAATTCCGTTCTATCTTTTATCGTTTTTGTGTTATTAATGATTTATTAAAGGTCACCAAAGGTCAGTCAGCCCCCCTACAACGCCCAAATGACACAAAACTGGTCTCGTTGGTTAGTGCTACGTTTGTGCTGTTTTGTGCTGCTAAAAATTCCGTTCTATCTTTTATCGTTTTTGCGTTATTAATGATTTATTAAAGGTCACCAAAGGTCAGTCAGCCCCCCTACAATGCCCAAATGACGCAAAACTGGTCTCGTAGGTTAGTGCTACGTTTGTGCTGTTTTGTGCTGCTAACATTTCCGTTCTATCTCTTATCGTTTTTCGTCATTAATGATTTATTAAAGGTCACCAAAGGTCAGTCAGCCCCCCTACAACGCCCAAATGACACGAAACTGGTCTCGTTGGTTAGTGCTACGTTTGTGCTGGTTTGTGCTGCTAAAATTTTTATTTGTGCTGTTATGGTTTTTAAGTTATAACAGTTTATTTTTTTTTCAAACCCCACTCACTTTGCCCACCCTACAATCAGCACAAATAAAAACTCAAGTGTCTTTCTTTAGTGCTACATTTGTGCTGTTTTGTGCTGCTAAAATTTCCGTTCTACCTTTTATCGTTTTTGCGTTATTAATGATTTATTAAAGGTCACCAAAGGTCACTCAGCCCCCCTATAATGCCCAAATGACACAAAACTGGTCTCGTTGGTTAGTGCTACGTTTGTGCTGTTTTGTGCTGCTAAAATTTCCGTTCTATCTTTTATCATTTTCGTGTTATTAATGATTTATTATCGGTCACCAAAGGTCAGTCAGCCCCCCTACAATGCCCAAATTACACGAAACTGGTCTCGTTGGTTAGTGCTACGTTTGTGCTGGTTTGTGCTGCTAAAATTTTTATTTGTGCCGTTATGGTTTTTAAGTTATAACAGTTTTGGTTTTTTTTCAAACCCCACTCACTTTACCCCCCTACAATCAGCACAAATAAAAACTCAAGTGTGTTTCTTTAGTGCTAAATTTTTGCTGTTTTGTGCTGCTAAAATTTCTGTTCTACCTTTTATCATTTTTGCGTTATTAATAATTTATTAAAGGTCACCGAAGGTCACTCAACCCCCCTACAACACCCAAATGACACAAAACTGGTCTTGTTGGTTAGTGCTATGTTTGTGCTCTTTTGTGCTGCTAAAATTTCCGTTCTATCTTTTATCGTTTTCGCGTTATTAATGATTTATTAAAAGTCACAAAAAGTCAGTCAGCCCCCGTACAACACCCAAATGACACAAAACTGGTCTCGTTGGTTAGTGCCTCATTTGTGCTGGTTTGTGCTGCTAAAATTTTTATTTGTGCTGTTATGGTTTTTTAGTTATAAAAGCTTGTTTTTATATTTGTGCTTTTTTGTGTCATAATAATAAACATTCGTGCTGCTTTTATTTTTAAGATAATAGCAATTTGTTTGGTGAGGTATGAGTGCCTGTGATCAGTCCAGTATACTGCGTGGTGGAAGCAGTCAGCAGGTGGATGTGGCGGCAGAACCAGCTTGTGGCAGATGAGCTGGCACTGAGCTTGGCTGGTGGCAGACTGTGGGTAAGCAGCTGGAAGCAGGAGACAGATGAGACCTTGCTGGGCTGAAGAGCTGTAGCAGGCTGGATGAGCAGGATGCAGGGTCAGATGAGCCGGGTCCATAATGGTCAGGCAGATCAGGCATAGACGGCACACAACAGGATAGTCAGGTCACAAACCAAGTCAGCAACAGGAGGTAGATCAGGCAAGAAGAGAAGGCAGAAGCAGAATCCAGAGACAAGCCAAGGTCAGGGCAGGTAGCAGTCAAACGGAGATCAGGAGCAAGCTGGGTTAGGATCAGAGGTCAAATACAGGAATCAGGAATGAACACATAGAAGCGGCACACCAAATTGCAGCCTGTTTAAATAGTCTGTCTGGTGCCAGCATTGGTGACAGGCTCACGCTCATCTGCCCAGCCAGTTGCCAGTCTGCGCATGCACATATGTATGTACAGGGAGACATCATTTGTGCTATGCGAAAGCCTTCCCTGACACCCCCTACAGCAGCCAAACAAAATGAAAACGGGCTGGTTGGTTAGTGCCACGTTTGTGTTGGTTTGTGCCTATTTACTTTCCACTCTATCTCCTTTTGTTTTTCAGTTATTGTTGATTTATTAAAGGTCACCAAAGGTTACCCAGCCCCCCTACAAGAGACAAAGGGCATGAAACTGGGCTGGTTGGTGCCTCCTTTGTGCTGGTTTGTGCTGTTTAAATATCAGTTCTACCACTTTTTGTTTTTCAGTTATTTACTATTTAACGCGTTTAACAACGTTATAATAGTAAATAACTGAAAAACGAAAAGCGGTAGAACTGATATTTAAACAGCACAAACCAGCACAAAGGAGGCATCAACCAGCCCAGTTTCATGCCCTTTGTCTCTTGTAGGGGGGCTGGGTAACATTTGGTGACCTTTAATAAATCAACAATAACTGAAAAACAAAAGGAGATAGAGTGGAAAGAAAATAGGCACAAACCAACACAAACGTGGCACTAACCAACCAGCCCGTTTTCATTTTGTTTGGCTGCTGTAGGGGGTGTCAGGGAAGGCTTTCGCACAGCACAAATGATGTCTCCCTGTACATACATATGTGCATGCGCAGACTGGCAACTGGCTGGGCAGATGAGCGTGAGCCTGTCACCAATGCTGGCACCAGACAGACTATTTAAACAGGCTGCAATTTGGTGTGCCGCTTCTATGTGTTCATTCCTGATTCCTGTATTTGACCTCTGATCCTAACCCAGCTTGCTCCTGATCTCCGTTTGACTGCTACCTGCCCTGACCTTGGGTTGTCTCTGGATTCTGCTTCTGCCTTCTCTTCTTGCCTGATCTACCTCCTGTTCCTGACTTGGTTTGTGACCCGACTATCCTGTTGTGTGCCGTCTATGCCTGATCTGCCTGACCATTATGGACCCGGCTCATCTGACCCTGCATCCTGCTCATCCAGCCTGCTACAGCTCTTCAGCCCAGCAAGGTCTCATCTGTCTCCTGCTTCCAGCTGCTTACCCACAGTCTGCCACCAGCCAAGCTCAGTGCCAGCTTATCTGCCACCAGCTGGTTCTGCCGCCACATCCACCTGCTGACTGCTTCCACCACGCAGTATACTGGACTGATCACAGTTACTCATACCTCACTGTGCTCCCATGGCTGCTTTCCAACCAGGAGTCCACTAACCAGGTATGTGACAGGAGGGCGGGGTGATGTCATCATCTGGAAAAAACAAATTGCTATTATCTTAAAAATAAAAGCAGCACGAATGTTTATTATTATGACACAAAAAAGCACAAATATAAAAACAAGCTTTTATAATTAAAAAACCATAACAGCACAAATAAAAATTTTAGCAGCACAAACCAGCACAAATGAGGCACTAACCAACGAGACCAGTTTTGTGTCATTTGGGTGTTGTAGGGGGGCTGACTGACTTTTGGTGACCTTTAATAAATCATTAATGACGCGAAAACGATAAGAGATAGAACGGAAATTTTAGCAGCACAAAAGAGCACAAACATAGCACTAACCAACAAGACCAGTTTTGTGTCATTTGGGTGTTGTAGGGGGGCTGAGTGACCTTTAATAAATCATTAATAACGCAAAAATGATAAAAGGTAGAACAGAAATTTTAGCAGCACAAAACAGCACAAATGTAGCACTAAAGAAACACACTTGAGTTTTTATTTGTGCTGATTGTAGGGGGGTAAAGTGAATGGGGTTTGAAAAAAAACAAAACTGTTATAACTTAAAAACCATAACAGCACAAATAAAAATTTTAGCAGCACAAACCAGCACAAACGTAGCACTAACCAACGAGACCAGTTTCGTGTCATTTGGGCGTTGTAGGGGGGCTGACTGACCTTTGGTGACCTTTAATAAATCATTAATAACGAGAAAACGATAAAAGGTAGAATGGAAATTTTAGCAGCACAAAACAGCACAAACGTAGCACTAACCAACGAGACCAGTTTTGTGTAATTTGGGCATTATAGGGGGGCTGAGTGACCTTTGGTGACCTTTAATAAATCATTAATAATACAAAAACGATAATAGATAGAACGGCAATGTTAGCAGCACAAAACAGCACAAACGTAGCACTAACCAACGAGACTAGTTTTGTGTCATTTGGGCGTTGTAGGGGGGCTGACTGACCTTTGGTGACCTTTAATAAATCATTAATAACGCAAAAACGATAAAAGGTAGAACGGAAATTTTAGCAGCACAAAACAGCACAAATGTAGCACTAAAGAAACACACTTGAGTTTTTATTTGTGCTGATTGTAGGGTGGGCAAAGTGAGTGGGGTTTGAAAAAAAAAACAAACTGTTATAACTTAAAAACCATAACAGCACAAATAAAAATTTTAGCAGCACAAACCAGCACAAACGTAGCACTAACCAACGAGACCCGTTTTGTGTCATTTGGGCATTGTAGGGGGGCTGACTGACCTTTGGTGACCGATAATAAATCATTAATAACACGAAAATGATAAAAGATAGAACAGAAATTTTAGCAGCACAAAACAGCACAAACGTAGCACTAACCAACGAGACCAGTTTTGTGTCATTTGGGCATTATAGGGGGGCTGAGTGACCTTTGGTGACCTTTAATAAATCATTAATAACGCAAAAATGATAATAGATAGAACGGAAATGTTAGCAGCTCAAAACAGCACAAACGTAGCACTAACCAACGAGACCAGTTTTGTGTCATTTGGGTGTTGTAGGGGGGCTGACTGACTTTTGGTGACCTTTAATAAATCATTAATAACGCGAAAACGATAAAAGGTAGAACGGAAATTTTAGCAGCACAAAACAGCACAAATGTAGCACTAAAGAAACGCACTTGAGTTTTTATTTGTGCTGATTGTAGGGTGGGCAAAGTGAGTGGGGTTTGAAAAAAAAAACAAACTGTTATAACTTAAAAACCATAACAGCACAAATAAAAATTTTAGCAGCACAAACCAGCACAAACGTAGCACTAACCAACGAGACCAGTTTCGTGTCATTTGGGCGTTGTAGGGGGGCTGACTGACCTTTGGTGACCTTTAATAAATCATTAATAACGAAAAAACGATAAAAGATAGAACGGAAATGTTAGCAGCACAAAACAGCACAAACGTAGCACTAACCAAAGAGACCAGTTTTGCGTCATTTGGGCGTTGTAGGGGGGCTGACTGACCTTTGGTGACCTTTAATAAATCATTAATAACGCAAAAACGATAAAAGATAGAACGGAATTTTTAGCGGCACAAAACAGCACAAACGTAGCACTAACCAACGAGACCAGTTTTGTGTCATTTGGGCGTTGTAGGGGGGCTGACTGACCTTTGGTGACCTTTAATAAATCATTAATAACGCAAAAACGATAAAAGATAGAACGGAATTTTTAGCAGCACAAAACAGCACAAACGTAGCACTAACCAAGGAGACCAGTTTTGTGTCATTTGGGCGTTGTAGGGGGGCTAGGTGATGTCATAGTCTGGAAAAAACAATTGCTAATATCTTAAAAATAAAAGCAGCACAAATGTAAATTTTTACGGCACAAAACAGCACAAACGTAGCACTAAAGAAACACACTTGAGTTTTTATTTGTGCTGATTGTAGGGGGGCCAGCTTCGCTGAGCTCCTAGGAACTAATGCCTTGCAGACAAGGTCGTTAAGACTGATAATAACCCTCAACAATGGGGTTTGATTTAAGATTTCCATTGCCAATATAGGGATGTTGAGGAGAAAAACACTGGCATATGTATGGACAGACATTTGGGCCCTGTATTGCCGGATCAACCAAAGTTCATATATAGGAAAGCACCTAATTTTGGTGATCAAGTAGTTAAAAAGGTTTTGGATGCCCCCGGACAGCAAAAAATACATATAGATAAAAAAGGCTTTTTCTCTTGTAGAAAATGTACTGACTGTAGGACAGTGGAAGTAAGTAACAGGGGATGCACACATTTCACCAATCGGGAAGGCAAGTAATTCGCAATAGATGAGTTTATTACGTGTAATACAACGCATGTGGTATACCTGTTATGGTGTCCGTTTGGCCTGTTTTATATAGGAAGAACAAAAAGAATGCTTAGGATTCATATTGCTGAACATCTCACCAATATTAGGAATGGTTTTAGAAAACCTAGTGTGTCTCTGCATTTTAGAGAAAAGCATGATAGGGATCCATCTTTACTGCAATTTTGTGGGATAGAATGTTTTTTTTTTATCATGGAGGGGCTGCAACAGAGTGAGGGATTTGTCCCGGAGGGAGACGAAATGGATATTCCTCAAGAAATGTCTCACACCATTTGCCTTGAACATAGAGCTAGATCTAAACTGTTTTATAAACAACTTTTAATCTGAGTAGAGTAGTGGATGTATAATATATAATAATAAGATTATTTATAACAGCTTACCTGTAAAATCCTTTTCTTTCGATGGACATCATGGGACACAGAGCCTCAGTAATTACTGATGGGTTATATAGGTATCACTAGGTGATTGGACACTGGCACACCCTACCAGGAAGTTCAACCCCCTATATAATTCCTCCCCCTTGCAGGGATACCTCAGTTTTGTAGCCAAGCAATATAGGGTATTAGAAGAGGGGCGGGACCTCTGTGTCCCGTGATGTCCATCGAAAGAAAAGGATTTTACAGGTAAGTTGTTATAAAAAAATCCTATTTTCTTTCTCGAACATCACGGGACACAGAGCCTCAGTAATTACTGATGGGATGTCCCAGAGCAATGCTATCTAAGGGGGGGGGGGACCACAACCAAGTAGGATGCAATCAGACCTGAGGACCTTGTACCACTGCCTGCAGCACACTACGCCCAAAGGCGATATCCTCATGCCTTCTTACATCCACCCGATAGAATCTGGTGAATGTATGGACTGAAGACCAGGTTGCGGCCTTGCAGATCTGAGCCATAGCGGTCCGGTGACGCACTGCCCAAGAAGCACCAATAGCCCTTGTGGAATGTGCCCTGATCTGAAACGGAGAAATCTTCTGTTTCAAACCGTAAGCTTGAATAATCAATTGTCTAATCCATTTAGAAATGGTAGCTTTTGACGCTGCCTGTCCTCTACTGGGACCCTCTGGCAGCACGAACAAAACATCCATTTTGCGAATCTGAGCAGTTGCTTCCAGATAGGCCTTAACTGCTCTTACTACAGCCAAAGAATGTAGTGATCTTTCTTCCGGAGAACAGGGAACTGGAAAAAAGGAATGTAGAACAATGTCTTGGTTTAAATGAAAATCTGAAACCACCTTCGGTAAAAAACTAAGATGAGGGCGCAGTACCACTCTATCCTTGTGTACAATCAAATAAGGCTCTTTACAGGAAAGAGCTGCTAATTCTGATACTCTTCTAGCAGAAGAGATGGCTACCAGAAAAATCAACTTCCTTGTCAGCAAGACCAAAGGAATCTGACGTATTGGTTCAAAGGGCTGCCTCTGTAAAACAGACAGAACCAAGTTTAAGTCCTAGGGTTTTGGGGGCGCCTTAACCGGAGGATTAAGACGCGTTACCCCCTGCATAAAGTTTCAGACCAAAGAATGCGAAGCAAGTGGCCGTTGAAATAATACTGATAAGGCCAAGACCTGGCCCTTGATGGTACTCAAGGCCAGCTTCATCTCTGATCCCAATTGTAGAAAATCAAGAATTCTACCTATCACATATTTTCTGGGATGCCAACCCCTGGATTCACACCAGGATATATAAGCTTTCCAGACTCTATGATAAATCATTCTGGAAGCTGGCTTCCTTGCATTGATCAAGGTAGATATCACAGGACCTGAAAGCCCACGACTCTTCAGAACGTGGGTCTCAATAGCCAAACCGTCAAATTTAGCATTTGTAAGGCAGGATGGAACACTGGCCCTTGAGATAACAGGTCTGGGTGTACCGGTAGTGTCCACGGGGAACCCACCGTCATCCTTACTATTTCCGCATACCACGTCCTTCTGGGCCAATCGGGGGCCACCAGAAGTACCGACTTCCTTTCCTGCGAAGGAGTCGTGGCAATAGCAGAAAATCAGTGAGAACCGATGCCACGGAATCACCAACGCATCCGTCCCGCATGCAAGAGGATCCCTCGTCCTTGCCACAAATCTGTCTTTTTGTTGAATCGGGATGCAAAGAGATCTACATCTGGAACCCCCCATCTTTGGCATATGGTCCAAAAGATGTCGGGATGCAGAGACCATTCCCCTGGAAGTAACTGCTGGCGACTTAAATAGTCCGCCTGCCAGTTCTTTATCCCTGGTATGAAAACTGCCGATATCCATGGCACATGCTTCTCTGCCCAGACTAAGATCTGGTTCACCTCTTTTTGAGCAGCTCGGCTCCTGGTGCCTTCCTGATGATTGACATAAGCCACTGCTGTGGCATTGTCGGACTGGATCCTGACCGGGCAACCCTGTAGCCTGATAGTCCAGGCCCTTAGGGCTAGATATACCGCACGGATCTCCAGAATGTTGATGGGTAAGGTCCTCTCGGTTTTGGACCATACCCCTTGAACCGCAGACTGTTCCAGAACTGCTCCCCAACCCGACAGACTGGCATCTGTTGTTACCACCGTCCAGGTAACAGGCAGAAAGGATTTCCCCTTCTGCAGGTTTTCGGGTATGAGCCACCAATTGAGGCTCTGACGCACCACATGAGACAGGTGCATTGGAAAGTCTAATGCCTGAACCTTCTTGTTCCAGGCCGACAGAATACTGTGTTGCAGTAGTCTTGAATGGAACTGAGCATAGGGGACAGCTTCGAATGAAGACACCATCTTTCCTAGCAGCCTCATACAAAGGCGGACAGAAGGACTCTTCTTGGTCCTGACTGCCAGAATCAGCTCCCTTAAAGCAGTGATCTTTGCCTGAGGTAGAAATACTTTCTCCTGGCTTGTATCTATGATCAGACCTAAATACTCCAGTCTTCTTACTGGTTTTAGGAAAGATTTTTCTAGGTTGAGGATCCAACCTAGGTGTTCCAGATACTTGACTGTGGTCCTCAAGTTCCCTGTTCAAGGAGGCTACCGAATGGTCTATCAGAAGCAGGTCGTCTATGTATGCTATGACAGCTATACCCTGAGCCCTTAATCTGGCCAGAGGAGGAGCCAAGACCTTTGTGAACACTCGAGGTGCAGTGGCTATCCCAAAAGGCAGAGCCACAAACTGGAAATGGCGCCCTCCTATCTCGAAACTCAGAAACTTCTAATGAGCAGAAAAAAGGGGCACATGCAGATATGCATCTCCGATGTCTATCGATGCCAGAAATTCTCCTCCCTGCAGGGTGGAGACCACTGTCCGAATTGATTCCCTGCAGAAGAATTGAATCCTTAGGAATCGGTTCAGATCCCTTAAATCCAGAATGGGTCTGACATCCCCATTTGGTTTTGGACCGTAAAAAGGTTGGAATAGAAGCCCAATCCTTGATCCTTCCCGGAAACCACCATAGTGACCTCCTGCGACAAAAGTCGCTCTAACGCTAGAAGGAGCAACTGCTTTTTCTCTGGATCTCTGGGGACACTTGACCTGAGGAAACGAGGAGAGGGAAATTCCTGAAACTCCAGCTTGTACCCTAAGGTTACCGTGGAGATTACCCATCTGTCCTGGAAATCCTCCTGCCAGAGCCCTGAGAACTGTTGCAGTCTTCCCCCCACTCGAGCGAGCAGGGGCGCCCCCTCATGCAGAGGTCTTAGTGTTTTGCCTAGTAGGCTTCTTCCCCCAGGACTTCTTTTGTCCCTGGGGTTGACTCCTGTCTCTGGACCCAGACGGAAGAGGCCGTCGAGACTGCCTGAAGGCTGAAGCTCCAGGTGCTGGGGAAAGAGTCAGTTTGAAAGAGGGACGCTTACTCTTCTTCTTAACAGGTAAGAGAGTGCTTTTCCCACAAGAGATTCGCTTGATATAGTTATCCAAGTCCTCTCCAAACAACCTTTCCCACGAAATGGAAAACCAGCCAGCAGCTTCTTACATGGTGCTTCGGCTGACCAATTTTTCAACCATAGGATTCTACGTATATGCACTAACCCCGGCGACAGATGATAAGTTTGCATGATAGAATCTCTGATGTCTCATCAACAACATAACATAAGGCCGCTGGAAGGTTAGCCAACCCCTGGGCCTGCTGTTAGGGTAAAACTTTGATGACATGCTTAACATGGTCTCTTAAGTATTGACAGACTCCAATCGCTGCTACTGCAGGTTGAGCCACTGAACCTGCTAAGGAGAAAACATCCTTCAATAGGGATTCCATCTTTTTATCCACAGGATCCCTGAGCATCTGAGCATTGTCTACAGGACAAGTCAGACTATTATTTACGGAGGAAATGGCGGCATCAGTGGCCGGTATTCCCCACATCTTAATAAACTTTTCTTCTATAGGATAAAGTGTTGAAAACTTTTTCGGCGGAAAAAAGTGTTTATCTAGGTGATCCCACTCAGAATAAAGGAGCTTTTCAAGTAAATTATGAACAGGAAAAGCATGTGCTATTTGAGGAGGTTTCAGTGACCCTAAAGAAGAAGAGGGTTCTTTAACTGATTCAGATATGGGCAACTTAAATGTGGAGCGGACCAATCCAGTAAGGATCTGCACTAAGACTTTCTCCTCTTGGGAAGCCGCAGAGGGTCCCTCTCCACCCGATTCCTCCGAAGAGGAATCATCCATCCCATCCTGATCCTCTGAAAGGGATTCTTCTCCTTTATTCCAGAGCTCCTCTGCCTGAGGGTCTTGGGGAACAGAGGAAGGCCTAGTGCGTGAAGATGTAATCATGGCCATTAATCTTTCCTCTAAACCATTAATGGTTGAGAAAAAACCTCCTGTGTAATGTATACAGGGGCTGAAGTGCCAGAAGCAGGTGTAGCCCCTGACCCCAACGGCTCTCCCTGGCTAGCCGTCCCTGGCCCCTCGGGGGGGGGAGGACGCTGCAGACAGGGGGTCCTCAGAACCTGAACGAGATCCCCTAGAGTCTCTGGTTCTTGGGGTGTTTGAACCTCTTCTACCCATAGTGCAAAGCAACAAGGTGGAGGTATCACAAAATGAACACTGACTGCTGAGCGATGTAGTCTGGCTAAAAGCCTTGCTACCAAATGCCCAGTCTGGTGTTACTTTAGTAAATGCTGCCTAGGAGAATGCCTGTGTCCCACCTTACATGCGACCGTCAACTCTGTATCCCTCCAGAAGGCTTAGTGCACCTGTAATCAGTGCCTTTAATAGCCTGCGGCCGGCCCTAGCATGGAGGGAAGGCTGGGGGAGGGGGAGGAAGGAGAGAGGCCGGTAGAGATGGGGGCTGCACAATGGCGAAATGGCAGCGGTGAAATTGCGGTGTATAACCACCTCACAACCCACCTGCGGCCTCCCCTTAGTCTGGGGGGAGATATCCCTAAGGAGAGCCCTCCATTCCATCCTACCTGAGCCGGCCGGAGGAGCTTGTGCAGCGTGGAAACACTGAGACAGACATCAGTCTGCTATTAATATTTTTGGTAATTGTCTCCTATCTCCTATCCAACTGTACATCCCTACTGAACTGGCTTTGCTGAGTCTGTTATTAATATTGTTGGTAATTGTCTCCTGCTGCCATATCTTTAAACTTCCATATTTACTGCTAGCTCTATAACAAACACACTGCAATAGCAATATTACTGGTGATTGATTCTCAACTCCATGTGGCTTGAGTGATCAAGAGAGGTAATTAGCTTTACGACCCTAGCCTGTGTCTGGCCTGGCCCTGGCCATCTCCTCCCCATATTCAGGTGTCTCACATCAGACCCAATAATGACCAACTGAGAAATGCATCCCAGCTTAGTCTGTCTATAAATTTATGGCAGCTTATGGGGTGGCGCAGACAGGGGCATGGCGCAGACATCATGGCTCTTTCCTGAGTGGCTCTGTCACGAGTGATGCGCAGTTTCACCGACGCAGTTTAACTAAAGCTGCATGAACAACAGGAACTCTGCTCCACTCTGCAAGACGACAAGCAAACCAACTTTGAAATTTATTTTATATTAGGTTAGTTTCCCACTCTCTAGCCACTAACATGCTCCTTATTCTCTTCCTTCTCACATTGGTGTCTTCTATCCTCAAATTATCTTTACTCTACCCCTCCTCTCTTCCCTGCAGCATGCACATATCACCCTCACTCCTACCCTCTCCCTACTATGGCACCCATCATCTCCTGCATTTGCTGCACCCACATGCTGACATAAACACCAGGGCCACTAGACACGTGCGCTCATGCACATCCCACTCCCACCTTGCCTTCCTCACCCTCCTTCTCCTAGTCTCAGGTGATATTTCTCCTAATCCTGGTCCGCCATTTTCCAAATGCAAGCCACATATCCAATACCCCTCCTCCTCTGGCAACCACCGCAATCCACTCAGTTTAATTTCTATCCCCCTACTTCCTCAAAGCACCCCACCAATCTCATGTGCCCTTTGGAACGCCCGCTCCATCTGTAACAAGCTAACATCTGTACATGACCTCTTCATCTCTCATGGCTTGAACATACTCGCCATAACAGAAACCTGGCTGCAAAATTTTGACTCAGCTTCTCCTGCTGCCCTCTCCCATGGTGGTCTCCATTGGACTCACTCCTCCAGACCCAACAGACAGAAAGGAGGAGGAGTTGGCTTCCTTCTGTCCCCACAAAGCACCTTCCAAGTCCTTACTGTCCCTCCCTCTCTATCCCTCTCTTCTTTCGAGATGCACTGTATTCGTCTGTTTTCTCCCATTTCTCTGAGGATTGCAGCAATTTATAGGCCTCCAGGACCGGTATCACGCTTCATTGATGACTTTGCTGCCTGGCTACCCTACTTTCTCTCCTCTGAAATACCCACCATTATTCTTGGTGACTTTAACATTCCTGTCAATGTCAACAGCCCAACT
Source organism: Lithobates clamitans (assembly GCA_037952925.1). Lineage (NCBI taxonomy): Eukaryota > Metazoa > Chordata > Amphibia > Anura > Ranidae > Lithobates > Lithobates clamitans. The sequence continues at coordinate 7,468,524 of JBBGZY010000497.1, forward strand.
ACAGCTAAACTTCTCAACTTAACCTCATCTTTCGACCTAACCCAATGGACACATACTTCCACTCACTCCAATGGTAATACGCTTGACCTTGTATTCTCCCATCTCTGCAACCCTGGCAACCTCACCAACACCCTCTTTCCTCTATCTGATCACAACCTCATTACTTTCACTGTATCCTTGCCTCCAACCACCCATCCCTCCAAGCAGCAAACAATTACTTGTAGAAACCTTCGCCACTTTAACCCTTCTCTTCTCTATTCTGCTACTGACAACCTATATGAAATAATCTCTCCCCTGTCCTGTCCTGACCTGGCCACTTCTGTCTACAACAGTTCACTCTCATCATCACTAGATGCACTTGCTCCCCTAACCACACGCAGAATTAGGCCCCGACCGTTACAACCCTGGCAAACTGACAACACTAGAAATATCAAGAGACATTGCCGTGCTCTTGAACGACTGTGGCGTAAAACCAAATGCCTGCAAGACTTCACCCTATATAAATCTGCCCTTCTAAAATACAATTCATGCCTCCATGCTGCCAAACAAGCCTACTTTGTCTCTCTTATTAATTCCTTGTCATCCAGTCCCCGTCGGCTCTTCTCAACCTTTAACTCTCTGCTTCGTCCACCACCCCCTCTACCCACTAACTCACTTACTGCCCAAGAGATTGCCAATCACTTCAAAGACAAGATCAATGCAATTCGTGAGGACATCTCCACTGTGCGTACATCTTCCCCACCCATCATACCTTGCCCAGCAGCACATTCAACCCTCTCCTCTTTTGAATTGGCTACTACGGAAGAGGTTACAAAAATTTTCTCGAATGCCCACCTAACCAATTGTCCCTTGGATCCTGTTCCCTCACAACTACTACGGTCACCCTCTTCTTCTATCCTATGCTCCCTCACCCACATCTTCAATCTCTCCCTTTCTAGTGGCATTTTCCCCTCCCCTCTAAAACATGCACAGATCACTCCCATTCTTAAAAAGCCCTCACTGGACCCTACCGACCTGAACAACTTAAGACCCATCTCATTACTCCCATTCACCTCTAAACTTCTAGAACGCTTAGTCTACAACCGTCTTAGCTCCTACCTCAATGAAAATAACCTTCTTGACCCCTTACAGTCTGGCTTTCGCTCGCAGCACTCCACGGAAACTACCTTACTAAAACTCACTAACGATTTACTAACTGCTAAAACCAACAGCCAGTACTCCATACTCCTACTACTTGACCTCTCTGCGGCCTTTGATACTGTTGACCACCCGCTCCTTCTCAATAAACTACATTCCCTTGGCCTCCGAGATTCTGCTCTATCCTGGTTCTCTGGCTATTTATCACAGCGCTCCTTCAGTGTCACCTACAACTCTGTCTCCTCCTCTCCATTGCCCCTTTCTGTGGGGGTCCCCCAAGGCTCGGTTCTTGGATCCCTTCTCTTCTCTATCTACACCTCCTCCCTTGGTCACCTAATAACTGCCCACGGCTTCCAATACCACTTATACGCTGATGACACCCAAATCTATCTGTCTACTCCTCACCTCACTCCTTCAGTCTCCTCTCGCATTACTAACTTACTAACTGACATATCAGCATGGATGTCGCACCACTTCCTTAAACTAAATCTCTCTAAAACTGAGCTATTAATAATCCCCCCCGCCCGTGCCCCCCTCCATGACTTTTCCATCAAAATCGACAATGCAACCATCAGTCCCTCCCCTAACGCCAGGGTACTAGGTGTAATCCTAGACTCCGACTTGTCATTTCAGCCTCAAATCCAATCGCTGTCAAAAGTTTGTAGAATTCACCTCCGTAACATCTCTAAAATTCGCCCTTTTTTAACAAATGAAACCACCAAGCTCCTCATTCACTCCCTTGTTATCTCTCGCCTTGACTATTGCAACTCCCTTCTCATTGGCCTACCGCTCCATAGGCTATCCCCTCTTCAGTCTATCATGAATGCTGCTGCCAGACTTATCCACCTTACCAACCGCTCAGTGTCTGCCAACCCTCTACTTCAATCCCTACACTGGCTCCCAATCACCCAGCGAATTAAATTCAAAATTCTAACCACAACATACAAAGCCATTCACAACTCTGCCCCAAGCTACATCACTAATCTTGTCTCCAAATATCACCCAAATCGTCCTCTCCGCTCTTCTCAAGACCTCCTGCTTTCAAGCTCTCTCATCTCCTCCTCCCATGCTCGTCTCCAGGATTTCTCCAGAGCCTCTCCCATCCTCTGGAACTCGCTACCTCCATCTATCTGGCTATCCCCTACTCTTGCTACCTTCAGGCAATCCCTGAAAACTCATCTCTTCAGGAAAGCCTATCACGTCTCCAACTAATCTCCTACCACTTTCACCAGCTCATTCCCCACAGTTACAACCTTTTGTACCACCTGCCCCACCCTATTAGATTGTAAGCTCTTCTAAGCAGGGCCCTCTTAATCCTATTGTATTGTATTGTATTATATTATAACTGTATTGTCTCCCTTTTATATTGTAAAGCGCTGCGTAAACTGTTGGCGCTATATAAATCCTGAATAATAATAATAATAATCAGCATGAGAAGGTATGTGCTCTTGGCAGCCCCCGGTGGCGACAATAGGCATAGCATGCATTTACCTTAAAGGAGAAACCTACTAGAATTAAAAAAATTCTGTGGAATCTCCCTTACCTTATCCAGCGCAGGGTTCTGTTGCACAGACCCAATCTTCGCCTCTCACGGTGGGCTCCGTTTGAAAAAACCTTCAGAGACCGGGACCCCCTATGAATAGGGGGATCCACAGTTCTGGCCTGTAAAGCACCCGGCCAGTAATAAGGATAGAAAACCATTTTCTGATATGCGGGGTCCAGCTCTCTAAAAAGAGAAGCGTTACAGGTAAAACCTCGTTTCTTCAGACACGAGGCCCGGGTACCATCCAATTCGGTCTAGAAAAGACAGTTTGGAATGGATCCGGTTCGCCCTGCTTGCCCCAGTATAGGATAAAGGATAATGCCTTTGGAGCTCAGCACAGGACATCTTTACACGTCCATCACCTAAGACACTGGCGTAAAAACTGAGGTATCCCTGCAAGGCGGAGGAATTATATAGGGGGTTGAACTTCCTGGTAGGGTGTGCCAGTGTCCAATCACCTAGTGATACCTATATAACCCATCAGTAATTACTGAGGCTCTGTGTCCCGTGATGTTCGAGAAAGAAATTTAATTTTATTATATATTTTTTTAAACAATTTTATACTTAATTTATATTGATTGATGTCATCAAGTGTATTACTATAATTGGTTGTATGCTTTTTTGATTAAAATATGTGTCAGGCCACCTGAGGCCTGGTGACAGATGCACACCGTTGGGATCAGGAGTGCACCGCAAGGTAGTGGACCCTATGGCTGACTGCTGCGGATGAGAGTCAGGGTGGTAAAGGAAGGCAGGGCCACTGGAACACCAACACGGATCCCACCAGGGGTTACAGTGTAAGATTCCCTAGGGCGCGGAGTCTAAGAGCCAGCAGGTGTTCCCCAGAGCCTCTAGTGGTGAGGATGGACTGGCTGCAACTGGATCCAGGTCGCGGCCTCCAGGGTCCCCCAGCTCACGCCCACAGTAGGCAATAGGAGGATAGGGATAGTAAGGGAATAAGCCAAAGTCAGGGCCACTAGCAGACAAGGACAACAGAGTACACGCCAAAGGTTCAGGGTCACAGGCAAACAGGGCTAGTCGGGGACACGCCAGAAGGTCAGGGTCACAAGCAGACAGGAATAGTGGAGAACACGCCAAGGTCGGTAACAGAGACAAACATAGAGCACACGGCAAGCAGGAAACAGGAAGCCAAACACACAATGGATACACAATGGTTGATCAGCACCGCTGGCTTGCAGTGCACAGGTTAATATAGGGTTCCCTGATAAGGCCTGGGGTGGAGCCATGCTTAGAGGAGAGGTTATTTATTTATTTATTTCAGGTACTTATATAGCGCCGTCAATTTACGCAGCGCTTTACATATACATTGTACATTCACATCAGTCCCTACCCTCAAGGAGCTTACAATCTAAGGTCCCTAACTCACATTTATAAACTAGGGATAATTTAGACAGGATCCAATTAACCTACCAGCATGTCTTTGGAGTGTGGGAGGAAACCGGAGTACCCGGAGGAAACCCATGCAGGCACAGGGAGAACATGCAAACTCCAGGCAGGTAGTGTCGTGGTTGGGATTTGAACCAGCGACCCTTCTTACTGCTAGGCGAGAGTGCTATCCACTACACCACTGTGCCGCCCGCGGTTATAAAAACAGCCAGGTGAGAGAGGATGGCCTCTTAGTCTGAACACATGAGATGAGGTAAGCTGACAGAGAAAGATTACTGCATAACCATGACAATATGTACTATTCTAATTTTAATTTATGAAAGTATATTTATAGTTTATATTAATTTATAGTGTATGAAATGTTGTTGGAATGTTTTTATAACTTGATTCATGTGTTTAATGCTTTTACGTAAATTTAGTGTTATTTTTGTAGTGGATAAGAGTGTATACGTTGTGGATGCTAGACATATCTCCGCGGGGACACCAGGCTGGGCGGGAGTCGCTTCTCTGTCATTTGCATACATTTGGGTGTATACATTTGGGTGTATTTAAATGAGGTTGCCGTGCCATACAGCCAATCCCAGGACGAAACACATTGGGACGTGGATGTACAGCAACCGGAAGAGACGATCACGTACCACCGGAAGTGACGTTCCGAGTGTTTGGATGAGGGAAAACAAGCAGAATTTTAAACTTCATATGCTCACCGATTTTGTTTGATATCTCTGGCATCCTACATGATACCAATGCGATTATTTCACCACCTTCTGGTAAGTGCACAACGATTAGGCCGGTGATGTAAGAAATGTTTGTTTAATAAACTTTTTAAATGGTATCACACAATTTGGAGTTTATTCTCTCAGCATATCACGATTATCTTTGGATCATCATCTATGGGGATATCGCTGTAATTTGATTTGCTGACTGCTCTTTTTACCAAAACACGAGAATGTGCGACAATATTAGCTGGTGAGTGTACATCTGACTGGGAAGTGGGACCACGTATGTTCACACGGTGTGGTGACAGTTGGAAACTCGTTAGAAGTCTGAATGTGAAGTTGCTTATGGACTATTAATGCACTAGCAATATTTTTATGCATTCTTGTTTTTATTTACACTACACGGCTTTTTTTTTTTAGGGCTGAAAGGGTAGGGGTACCCCATAATCATTCACATGGGGGGGTGGGATCTAGGGGCCCCCTTGTTAAAGGGGGGTTCCAGATTCCGATAAGCCCCCTGCCCACAGACCCCGCAACCACTGCCCACAGTTGTCAGGAAGAGGCCCTTGTCCCCATCAACATTGGGACAAGCTGCTTTGGGGTGGGGGGGCACAGAGCCCCAACCGCCCCAAAGCACCCACCACCCATGTTGAGGGCATGTGGCCTGGTATGGTCCCAGGGGGGGCGCTTGCTCGTCCTCCCCCACCCCCCCTTTTCTGACCTGCTGGGCTGCATACTCGGATAAGGGTCCGATATGGATTTTGGGAGGGACCCCATGCTGTTTTCTAAATTTTTTGTCCTTTGGTCTGGTATGGACATGGGGGAGAGGCACGGCCTTTTTTTTTTTTTTTTTTAAATTTTGGCGTGAGGTTCCCTCTCAAGATTCTCAGAACACAAGTCGCATGCCAAAAGTCGGATCAGTTAAGATGATGATCCCGACTTCCATTCAAATCAATGGGCTAAAATCATGCCCAAGTAGGACCAAAGTAGCGCAGGAAGCATTTTCAAAGTCGAACCAACACAAGTCAGACCAGGTAAGACGGCTCTCATAGGGAACCATTGATTTTGACATGTCAGGCAACTTGTGCTCTGGAAGTCGGAGCGTATGTCAGACCAGTGTGAAATGGCCCTAACAGAGATCAGCTTCTGTGCATTTTGTGGTCAGTGAAAGAAGGGTGACTAGCAGGATCAGCCAGGTACTGTACTTCAGATGGAAGAAGAACATGAAAATGATAGCAATAATGATTTATAAAATACACGTATGTGAACATACACATAGAAAAAAAATATTTAGGGTAACATACACTTTAGTCCTAGTCTTATGAATTATATTATAGAGGTTTAGAGCTGGTTCACACCATATGCAGTCCAAAGGGTTTTTTTTTCCTGCTTCAAAAATGCATGGATAGTAAGTTATATGGTTTCCAATGGCCTGTGCGGTCAGTTCCAGAAAAAAAAAGTAGAAGATGCTGCATTTTTTCTGCGCTAAACTGTACTGGAACATGGTAAAAACGCATAATAAAAACGCCCGGAACGCACCTAAACGTGCCAAAAATGCACCGGAATGCATGTGCTCTGTTGCCTTTTTGGTGCATTCCGGTGCATTTTTCTCCCCCTTAACTAAGGATATGTGTCCTTAGTTAAGGTAAAGAAAAAACGAGGAGGAAAAATGCACCAGAATGCATCAAAAAGGTGCCAGGGCCCATAAAAAAAACGTGCATGCAGAAACACATCCAGACTGCGTTTCTATGGTGTGAACTGGCCCTAAAAAAAAGGTATTAGGCTGGGTTCACACTATTGTGAATTGGATGCAGTTTTCTCCGCATCCAATTCCCATAGCAGGAGATTGTGACCGGCTCTCCATGGAGATGGTTCACAGATTGTTCCGGCTCTTCCTTTGGATTTTCTCAATTTTGCTATTTTGGATGTTAAAAGGACATCCTGAGCCTCAGAGCACCTGGATTTTGGGAGTGCCCGGATTTACCAGCCACTTGTTATCCAGATATCGTAGTTTAGAACGGTGTTACTCTGTGCTGTAACCCTAACTACCAAGACCTGAGGTGTGCCCTGGTCAAGCTGGTCAATACGCCTAAGAGGGCATACCCTGAAAAAATATATATGAAATGTGTGAGATGTGAATGAAATAATGATGTGTGGGGGAAACTGGAGGGTGGGAACCAGGAATACGAGCTGACGAGGAACCTGACAGAGGAGGAAGGATTATACCCCTCCAGACTCCTCCTACAAATCCAGTGGCAGCCCATTGGCCAAATCGTCAGGCGATCCTATTGGACGCCTAGGAGAAGGAGGAGAGAGGACATGCACAGCAGAAGCCGTGGAGCCGCTCCCAGCCCACCGCCATGCTGAGGACACTGGAGCTGCTGCTCCCAGCCCACCGCCATCCTGAGGACACCGGAGCCACTGCTGCCAGCCACCCGCCGCGCTGAGGACACTGGAGCCGCTGCCCACAATCCACCACCTAGATGGGGTAAGGGCTGGACAGACCGGCAGACAGGGGGGGGGGGTTGTTTCCACGCCCCCCCCAAAGAAAAACCCACTGTGTGTGTGTGTGTGTAAGTAATTTTAATATATACATACATACACACACACACACACACACACACACACACACACACACACACACACACACACACACACCTTTATTTTATACTTTGTAGCAAAATATAATGGTACTAGTTCTAAAAACTTTACATTAGGTTTGTAATTATGAATTTATATATTGCCACATAATTACTGCCAATATAATAATTACAAGCGATTCAAAGGCAATGCTTAGAATTTCATATATAATGCCTTTACACTAAATGTAATATAGCCATGACTCTCACTGCTAAGCAATATACAATACAAAACTTATTTAAAAATCAGTCTAATTGAAAGCTTTTGTTTCCACTTCCCTACCTGGCCCTTGTAGAACGGAGCCCCAATAACAGCCACAGAGCGAGTGCATTTCTTCCGCATAAAAATCGGACCAACACTATTTTTTACCAACAACGTAAAACATGACCTAAAAGACATTTTCTAGGCAACAGATTACTACTGTCAGTGTCCAACGATGGTGTAGTGCTAGATTTCTTTGTTATCTGCTTAACCTTGTTTGATCTGTTCCCAGCAGCATCCCGTATCCAGCTAAATGACATGCTAGACCATCCCACAACAAAAACGTCAGGACAGAAGCTCCCAGATTACCAATCAGGAAACCACGATTCAGAGGTGTGTCAGGCACTGCCTGCTCACTCCCTCGAAGCATACTTTTGGCTTAACATGCCAGATGCTGAGGGTTCGATATGCTGTTTGTAGGGATATTTTTAGAATATTTTTCTAAAAATTGCAGCATGATTTTGTTTATTCCTTCTACTGCCAGCTCTTCGTTGACATTTTGTACCTCTGGTGACCAGGCTATTTTTTGTTGTTTTCTGGTTACACAATTAAAAGTAGGATGAAATCAAAAAATTACAATAGATTTTATTTATACCATGCATATTTACGTTTTTCTCACATTCAAATTGTTTAAAAGTCATGTTTACATTGCAATTTACCAATTCTTAGAGGTGACAGCCTTAGTTTTTCTTTTTTGGCTCTCTTTCCTTTAGTTTCACCAGGTGATCCGGCCAGCATGTTTGCTCTTTTTCAAAAGAACAAGCTGTCCCGCAGATGTATCACTTAGAGGGTTGAGACAAACCATTTATCACTGATAAGGGTGCTAATTATTATCACATTTGATCATTGTTCACATTTGAATAATGATCAAATGTGAAAACGGTAAAATCTCCTGCGCTTAGTTGTGGTGCTGAGGACATATGCCACTTTTCTGCTTGCCCAACTGGTAGGTGCCAGAGGTCTTGCTGCCCTCACAGGACTGTGGGCGTCTTTGTACTAGAAACAACAAAAGAAAGGGTGCAGCGACCTAGTGCATTACCAACATAATAAAATTGTGTAGAAAATCTGCGCTAGGTAAGTAAAACTCAAAAAGCAGCTTGCTAAAAATTGTGATACCAATTCTCATAATATGTGTCAAAGCAGCGCTATAGATCAAACAAATATGTGTAAATAATTGCAATATGAAACGGCAACAAAAATGCAATATGGAACAGCAAATATTTATACATGCATGTTCCAATAAGAAACAGTAGATGAAGTGCCAGAGAGTGCAATATGGAACAGCATTCAATAAATTGCAGATATACATCCAACATTTAACCGTGCATAAAAACAACAACAAATGTGCAAACAAACACGGTGCATATATAAATGTCCTTGTGTCATTATAAAGGAAATTGTGAAGTCCATAGTGAGAACAAAGACCATTAGCATGTGTTTTTCCATTCAGGTGTAAAGAGATCCACCACCGGCTAGGAATAATCATCACGCCTCTTACCAGAAAAGATGGTCCAAAGATTATAATGGCCAAAATCGCATAAGGTGTTAACACAGGCTGGGCGGTCAGCAAGGAAAACGACGGTCATCACTCCAGTCAATCCCAATGGCATGCCAGGAAAGAAATACAAATCACCATCGTGAAATCCATAATAAACCTTAAAGTTTATTGAAAGCTTACAGGGTTCACTGACAAAGCTTCAGACCAGGGTGGATCAGCAGGCCGATAGTATAGAGCAATGAGCACTAGATGGTGCTTGATGGCTAATGCAGACGGACGCCGAGAGTAGTCAAACTCCTACGTGCTACATGTCTTTGTTCTCACTATGGACTTTACAATTTCCTTTATATTATTATGACATGAGGACATTTAAATATGCACCGTGTTTGCACATTTTTTGTTATTTTTATGCACGGCTTATTGGAACATGCATATTTAAATATTTGCTGTTCCATATTGCACTTTTTTGCTGTTTATATTGCAATTACCAACATAATTTACCATGAAAGTTATTCCTTTTACGTTTCAACCTGAAGAGGGTTCGACCCTCGAAATGTGTAAGCCTTTGGACGCTACGAGGGCTTCTCACACCTCTGGCTAAGTGCTGTGGACCCAGAGTCATTACTTTACATGACTCCCATGTTGGTAATGCACTAGGTTGGTGCACCTTTTGGTTGTTTTTATTACTAACAATGATCACCTTTTATTTATTTATGTAAAACCTTGATCCCAAAGCTGTTGCTGTAACTGCGTAAAATGTGTTGGAGTTTGGTTTCAATTTGTTTAGTGTATCTAAATCGGCAGTAAGTCTAACACGCCCCTCCGCACCCTTCAGATTGTCAGCGCTGCTCTCTAAAAGGTGTCTGTTGCTCCTTCATCCAGAGCCAGGATCTCAAAACAATGACCCTCCAGCTGTTGCGGAACTACACGTCCCATGAGGCATTGTAAAACTGACATTCAAACTAGATTCACACCGACGGCTGGATTGAAATCGTGCGAGTCAGTCGTTACCGCATGTCAGTCCGACTTCAGTGGCGATTTCAGAGACATCTGTGCACTTTCCTGCACAGATGTCTATACAAATTGCACCCTGATTCGGATGGTGTCATTGCCGAAGCAAAAAATGGTCAAGCCAACGCGTTTCAGGGGAAAAGACTCCCCCTTCCTCAGGGCTAGGGGTGAAAAAAAAGGGGGGGGGCATGGGTGGAGGGTAAGCTGGATGGGACCTATGACATAGTGGGGTAGGGAGTGGAGGGGTGAGAGTGGTGGCAACCTGTTAAAATGGAGAGGTGGAAAGGGAATTGACTGGCAGCACTGTCAGAGCGTAGTGAGTTTGGATAGAGCCTGTGAGAAAGCATGGGCTTGTACCGGAGGGGGTGGCTGTGGAGTCTACGGGGGAAGAGAGAGGATGGACTGCAATGCACTGGGGGTGTTAACCACTTGCCGACCAGCCACCGTCATTATACTGTGGCAGGCCGGCTCGTTCCCATGAATCGCCATAGCTGTACGTCTGCCCTTTAAAACAGCTATAGCAGGCAAGCACGATGGGAGCTGATGCGTGTGGCCGATGGCCTGCGATGTCGACCGGCCACCCGCGATCACCCCACAGAGAGTCAGAACGGGGGATCTGTCAATGTAAGCAAACAGATCCCCATTCTTTCAGGGGAGTTGAGAGTGATAGTCTGTTCCTAGTGATCAGCGATCTCTCTCTCCTCCTCCAATCAGTACACTGCCCCCACAGTTAGAACCACCTCCCAGGTAACACATTTAACCCCTTGATCACCCCTAATGTTAACCCCTTCCGTGCCAGTGACATTTATACAGTAATCAGTGCATTTTTATAGCAATGATCGCTGTATAAATGTCAATGGTCCCAAAAAAGTATCAAAATTGTCCGATCTGTCCGCCGCAATGTCACAGTCCTGCTAAAAATTTGCTCATCACCACTATTACTAGTAAAAATAAAAATAATGCCATAAATACAGACCTGATCACGGATGTGGAAATACGGGGCAATTTAGGTAACAGCGATCACAGGTCAATTAGTTTCAGTATAAATCACGCAAATAGGAAACATAAAGGGAATACAAAGACACTGAATTTCAAAAGAGCCAACTTCCCTAAACAACAAACCTTGCTAAAAGGCATAAATTAGGATAAAATTATTAGGAACAAAGAACACGGAGGAGAGTTGGGTTTGCTTTAAGAGCATATTAAATAAGGGAATTAGCCAATGCATCACATTGGGTAATAAATTTAAAAGAGCAAACAAAAGTCCTGGATGGCTTAACTCCAATGTAAAAATGCATATAAAAGCAGGAGAAGGCCTTCAAAAAATTGAAGGTTGAGGGATCATCATAAGCATTCAGACTTTATAAAGAATGTAACAAGAAATGTAAGGGTGCAATTAGGATGGCTAAGATAGAACATGATAGACACATAGCGGAGGAGAGCAAAAAAATCCCAAGAAATTCTTTAAGTATGTAAACAGTAAAAAAGGGAGGACAGACCATATTGGCCCCATAAAGAATGAGGAAGGACATCTGGTTACAAAGGATGGGGAGATGGCGAAGGTATTGAATTTATTCTTCTCAGTCTTCACGAGGGAATCGGGGGGGCTTCAGTAACCAAAACTGCAGTGTTTATCCTCATAACACATCACAGGAAGCACCTCCATGGTTAACAGAGGACAGAATTAAAATTATAAACTTAACATTAATAAATCACCGGGACCAGATGGCTTGCATCCGAGGGTACTTAGGGAACTCAGTCAAGTGATTGCCAGACCATTGTTCCTAATTTTCACAGACAGTCTACTGACTGGAATGGTACCAGCTGATTGGAGAAACGCCAATGTAGCACCAATATTTAAAGAGGGCCCAAATTACATCCCTGGGAATTACAGACCAGTTAGCCTAGCATCAATAGTATGTAAACTCTTGGAGGGGATGATAAGGGACTATATACAAGATTTTAGTAATGAGAACGGTATCATTAGCAGTAATCAGCATGGATTCATGAAGAATCGTTCTTGCCAAACCAATCTACTAACCTTCTATGAGGAGGTGAGTTGCCAGCTACGGGCTAGGCCCGTAGACGTGGTGTATCTGGAGTTTGCAAGAGCATTTGACACAGTTCCCCATAAATGTTTACTGTACAAAATAAGGTCCATTGGCATGGACCATAGGGTGAGTACATGGATTGAAAACTGGCTACAAGGACGAGTTCAGAGGGTGGTGATAAATGGGCAGTACTTGGAATGGACAGGGGTGGGTAGTGTGGCCCCCCGGGGTTCTGTGCTGGGACCAATCCTATTTAATTTGTTCATAAACGACCTGAAGGATGGGATAAACAGTTCAATGTTTGTATTTGAAGACGATACTAAGCTAAGCAGGGCAATAACTTCACCACAGGATGTGGAAACCTTGCAAAAAGATCTGAACAAATTAATAGCAAATGAGGTTCATTGTAGAAAAATGTAAAATAATGCATTTTGGTGGCAAAAATATGAATGCAATCTATACACTGGGGGGAGAACCTCTGGGGGAATCTAGGATGGAAAAGGACCTGGCGGTCCTAGTAGATGATAGGCTCAGCAATGGCATGCAATGCCAAGCTGCTGCTAACAAAGCAAACAGAATATTGGCATGCATTAAAAATGGGATCAACTCCAGAGATAAAACGAAATTTCTCCCGCTCTACAAGACTCTGATCCGGCCGCACGTAGAGTACGCTGTCCAGTTCTGGGCACCAGTCCTCAGGAAGGATGTACTGGAAATGGAGCGAGTACAAAGAAGGGCAACAAAGCTAATAAAGGGTCTGGAGGATCTTAGTTATGAGGAAAGGTTGCGAGCACTGAACTTATTCTCTCTGGAGAAGAGACGCTTAAGAGGGGATATGATTTCAATATACAAATACCGTACTGGTGACCCCACAATAGGAATAAAACTTTTTTGCAGAAGAGAGTTTAACAAGACTCGTGGCCACTCATTAAAATTAGAAGAAAAGAGGTTTAACCTTAAACTATGTAGAGGGTTCTTTACTGTAAGAACGGCAAGGATGTGGAATTTCTTTCCACAGGCGGTGGTCTCAGCGGGAAGCATCGATAGCTTCAAGAAACTATTAGATGAGCACCTTAATGACCGCAACATACAGGGATATACAATGTAATCAGGCCCGGATTTACTCCCTTTGCCGCCCCAAGGCCGGGTCCTTCAATGCCGCCCCCCCCCCCACACACATACCATGTCCTTTATCGATGACTTCTACAATAGATCAATTAAAAACATATCTCCACACACGAGAACACTGAAAATAACTGGCTTTAATTGTACAGACTAAAAATACTTCAGGGTAAGCGCACGAGGGGTAAGGATTTTTCACAGGCAAATTTTCAAGGCAATGGCTGGTGTTAGTGCTTCAATCATCCCCGGCACCATGGTTGTTATGGTGTCAGGATGATTGAAACACATTATTTCTATCATTACATTGTAATATAAACTGAAATAGTTCAACTCACCATAATGCAGAATCATTGGGAGCCCTGAGCGTGTCACTTGCCACCATCTCTTGTCACTTGCCACCATGCCTGCCACCAGATGGGGATGTCACTTGCCACGCTGCCTGCCACCACATGGGGATGTCACTTGCCACCATGCCTGCCACCAGATGGGGATGTCACTTGCCACCATATGGGGATGTCACTTGCCACCATGCCTGCCACCAGATGGGGATGTCACTTGCCACCATGCCTGCCACCAGATGGGGATGTCACTTGCCACCATGCCTGCCACCAGATGGGGATGTCACTTGCCACTATGCCTGCCACCAGATGGGGATGTCACTTGCCACCATGCCTGCCACCAGATGGGGATGTCACTTGCCACCATGCCTGCCACCAGATGGGGATGTCACTTGCCACCATGCCTGCCACCAGATGGGGATGTCACTTGCCACTATGCCTGCCACCAGATGGGAATGTCACTTGCCACCATGCCTGCCACCAGATGGGGATGTCACTTGCCACTATGCCTGCCACCAGATGGGGATGTCACTTGCCACTATGCCTGCCACCAGATGGGGATGTCACTTGCCACCATGCCTGCCACCAGATGGGGATGTCACTTGCCACCATGCCTGCCACCAGATGGGAATGTCACTTGCCACGCTGCCTGCCACCACATGGGGATGTCACTTGCCACGCTGCCTGCCACCACATGGGGATGTCACTTGCCACCATGCCTGCCACCAGATGGGGATGTCACTTGCCACCATGCCTGCCACCAGATGGGGATGTCACTTGCCACCATGCCTGCCACCAGATGGGGATGTCACTTGCCACCATGCCTGCCACCAGATGGGGATGTCACTTGCCACGCTGCCTGCCACCACATGGGGATGTCACTTGCCACGGTGCCTGCCACCACATGGGGATGTCACTTGCCACCATGCCTGCCACCACATGGGGATGTCACTTGCCACGGTGCCTGCCACCACATGGGGATGTCACTTGCCACGCTGCCTGCCACCACATGGGGATGTCACTTGCCACGCTGCCTGCCACCAGATGGGGATGTCACTTGCCACGCTGCCTGCCACCACATGGGGATGTCACTTGCCACGCTGCCTGCCACCACATGGGGATGTCACTTGCCACCACGCCTGCCACCAGATGGGGATGTCACTTGCCACCATGCCTGCCACCAGATGGGGATGTCACTTGCCACGCTGCCTGCCACCACATGGGGATGTCACTTGCCACCATGCCTGCCACCAGATGGGGATGTCACTTGCCACCATGCCTGCCACCAGATGGGGATGTCACTTGCCACGCTGCCTGCCACCAGATGGGGGTGTCACTTGCCACGCTGCCTGCCACCACATGGGGATGTCACTTGCCACGCTGCCTGCCACCAGATGGGGATGTCACTTGCCACCAGATGGGGATGTCACTTGCCACCACATGGGGATGTCACTTGCCACCACATGGGGATGTCACTTGCCACCACATGGGGATGTCCCTTGTCATGCTGCCTGCCATCAGAAGGAGGAGGGCGGAACAGCGGTGCGGGCAATGAGAGATGTCATCTCTCTCCACCGCCGCCGCACCGCTGACACTACAAGCTACTCTCAAATTTTTTAAAAATGGCGCCGAGCGGCGCAATCACGCTACTGCGCATGCGCCGCCCGGCCGAGCGCTTACGAGTTTTCCCGAGCCCAGCCGGCTTCGGAACGGCGCATGCGCAGTTGCGTGGTCGGCTCGCGGCCATCTTTTCTATGGGCACTGGTGCCCATAATAGACATTAATGGCCAGCACGAAAGGGGGGGCGGCCGCGAAGTCGCTGCAGGAGCGGCGCCGCCCCTACACCACTGCCGCCCCGAGGCCTGGCCTCGGTGGCCTTGTGGTAAATCCGGCCCTGAATGTAATGCTGACACATAATCACACATAGGTTGGATTTGATGGACTTGTGTCTTTTTTCAACCTCCCCTACTATGTAACTATGTAATAGTGAAATCTGTCTCCTATGTCTCTTAACTCTGGTATGCTCCTACTGCTACAACTCCAGCCAGAATCGCATTAGTGAAATCTGTCTCCTATGTCTCTTAATTCTGGTATGCTCCTACTTCTACAACTCCAGACAAAAACTGAAACACTGCTATCTTTTTTTTCTTATGTGTCTCTAATAATGCTGGTATGTTATTTTTACTTTAACTGTCTGTAGACATGTCCACATTACAATGCTTTATTATCTCCCTTGTCTTACCCAAAATTATGGCTCTCTTAACTTTAGTGCCCTCTTGCTAGTCTGTTTGTGACTTAAGAATTTGGCCCTATTAACCAGCCAAGCTTTATAACCTCTTGATTGCTAATTGAAATCCGCCCATACCCTACCCCTATCAGTATATATTTAAGCTTTTCTTGGAGGAGGCATTTGCAGGGGGGACACATTTGCAACTTGGCTCTTTCTCAAAGTGGCGATTTCTACAAGTGAAATGCACTTCTGACTCTGCACTTCAGCGAAGGCACAAAGCGAAAGGACACAAGATAAACACTTTGAAAACCAGCACACAGACCTCAGGTGAACTTGTTTATTCCTTTAGCTCTTTTTCCTTGGAACATGCTTTCTCTACCACTGCTTTTGACAACTCTGTCCTCCATCCTAAAACTATTTCTCCTTCATCCCTCTTCTCCCCCCCACAGCATATATATATAACCCTCACTCTTGTCCTGTCCTTATTACTGCACCCACCAACTCCTGCTAATTCTAAATCCACATACACTAAAAATCTCCAAGACCCTGGGGCATGTCACTTCATATAAATCCCACTCCCATATTACCTCCCTCACCCTCTTGCTTCTCCTGACCTCTGGAGATATATCCCCAAACCCTGGGCCTCCATCATTTAACTGTACCCCATGCACCCATCACCCTGCACCCTCTGGCAGCAGCCGCCACAATCAACACAATTTAATTCCAATTTCTATTCTTCCCAAATCCAGACTCCCTTTCCCTTGTGCCCTTTGGAACTCCCGTTCTGTCTGCAACAAGCTCACCTCTCTCCATGACCTCTTTATTGCCAACTCATTTAACCTACTCGCCATTACCGAAACCTGGCTCCACGAATCCGACACTGCATCTTCTGCTGCCCTATCCCATGGTGGTCTTCTCTGGACTCACTCCCCCAGATCCAGCGGACGTAAGGGAGGAGGTGTCGGAATCCTTCTAGCCCCACATAGCACCTTTCAGGTACTTCAGCCACCTCCCTCTCTGTCACTCTCCTCTTTCGAAGCACACTGTATTCGCCTTTTCACTCCAATTTCCCTAAGGATAGCTGTGATCTACAGGCCCCCTGGACCAGTATCAACCTTTCTTGAAGACTTCTCTGCCTGGCTACCCTACTTTCTTTCTTCTGAAATCCCCACTATCATTCTCGGGGACTTCAACATCCCTATTAATACTAACACTCCTTCCACTTCCAAACTTCTCAGCCTAACATCCTCCTTTGACCTAAAGCAGTGGATACATGCTCCAACTCACTCAGAAGGCAATATCCTTGACCTCGTGTTCTCTCATCTTTGCACTCCATGCAAACTCTCTAACTATCCATCCTCTCTCTCTGATCACCACCTTATTAGTTTCACTCTCTCCCTCTCCTTCACCTCCTCTCCCTCCAACCACCTTAAAGTTACCCACAGAAACCTACGTCATCTCAAGCCTTCTCTTCTCTACTCTGCTACCAACAACCTTTACAACAAAATCTCACCCCTATCCTGCACCAACCTAGCCACTTCTGTGTACAATGCTTCACTTCTAGCCTCACTGAACTCACTTGCCCCCCTCACTACACACAGAATCAAGCCCAGACCCCTTCAACCTTGGCAAACCGATGTTACTAGAAGTCTGAAAAAACGTAGTCGTGCTCTGGAGCGCCTGTGGCGTAAGACTAAGTCCCAGAGAGATTTCTACCAATATAAATCTGCCCTCCAAAAATACAACTCCAGCCTCCTCTCTGCCAAGTAGACCTATTTTACCACTCTCATTAGCAACTTATCATCCTGTCCCCGTCAACTCTTCTCCACCTTCAACTCTCTACTTCGTCCTCCACCGCCTCCACCCGCCAACTCACTCACTGCACAGGAGATCGCCAATCACTTCAAACAGAAGATTGATACTATTCGCGCTGAGATCTCTACTGTGCCGACACCCTCCACGCTTTACACTTCATGCCCACAGGCACAATAATTATTTCCCTCTTTCAACCCCACCACTACAGACGAAGTTGCTAAACTACTTGCTAATGTCCACCTTACCACCTGCCCTCTGGATCCTGTTCCCTCACAAATGCTACTTTCAACCTCTGGCCCTATACTACACTCTCTAACCCACATCTTCAATCTCTCCCTCTCTTCTGGCATCTTCCCTAACTCTCTAAAACATGCACTTGTTAGACCCATACTTAAAAAGCCCTCACTGGACCCATCAAATCTTAACAACCTACGCCCCATCTCCTTGCTCCCCTTCTTATCCAAACTCCTCGAACGTCTGGTCTACAACCGACTGAGCGTCCACCTCGCTGATAATGGCCTTCTCGATCCCCTTCAGTCTGGATTTCGTCCTCAACACTCCACAGAATCTGCTCTCCTAAAACTAACAAACGATCTACTAACGGCCAAAACCAATCGACACTATTCTGTACTCCTACTCCTGGACCTCTCTGCTGCCTTTGATATGGTTGACCACCCCCTCCTCCTCCTCCTCAAAAAACTACACGCCTTTGGTCTCCGTGACTGTACACTTCGCTGGTTCTCTTCCTACTTATCCAACCGCACCTTTAGCGTTTCTTATAACTCTACTTCCTCCTCTCCTCTTCCTTTCTCTGTTGGGGTCCCTCAGGGTTCTGTTCTTGGACCTCTACTATTTTCAATCTACACTGCCTCCCTGGATCAACTGATAGCCTCCCATGGCTTCCAATACCACCTCTACGCTGATGACACCCAAATCTATTTCTCTACCCCTCAGCTCACTCCCTCTGTCTCCTCACGTATCAGTAATTTACTCTCAGATATATCAGTCTGGATGTCTCACCACTTCCTTAAACTCAATCTAGCCAAAACCGAACTTCTAATTTTTCCTCCCCCCTACAGTATGCCTCTTCCCCTGATCTTTCTGTCAAAATCGATGGCATAACTATAAGCCCATTCCCACATGCCAAGGTTCTAGGTGTAGTCCTAGACTCTGAACTCTCCTTCAAGCAACACATCCAATCACTGTCCAAATCCTGCCGCCTCAACCTCCGCAACATCTCCAAAATATGCCCCTTTCTAACCAATGACACAACAAAGCTCTTAATTCACTCGCTGGTCATCTCTCGCCTTGACTACTGCAACTCCCTTCTCATTGGCTTACCACTACATAGTCTATCACCTCTTCAATCCATTATGAATGCCGCTGCCAGACTCATCCACCTTACCAATCGCTCTGTGACTGCCACTCCTCTCTGTCAATCCCTCAACTGGCTTCCGCTCGACCAAAGAATTAAATTCAAAATTCTAACAACTACGTACAAAGCCATCCACAATTTTGCCCCCAGCTACATCACTACCAACCTACTCGCTCTCTTCGTTCCTCTCAAGACCTCCTGCTCTCTAGCTCCCTTGTCACCTCCTCCCATGCTCGCCTCCAGGCCTTTTCCAAAGCCTCTCCAATCCTATGGAACTCCTTACCCCAATCTGTCCGCTTATCTCCTACTTTATTAGCTTTCAGAAGATCCCTGAAAACCCTTCTCTTCAGAGAAGCCTATCCTACCCACACCTATCAACTGTACTTTCATTTTTTTTTTTTTTCCATCAGCTCATTCCCCACAGTTATTACCTTTTTGTCTCCACTTGACCCTCCCTTCTAGATTGTAAGCTCTAACGAGCAGGGCCCTCTGATCCCTCCTGTATTGATTTGTATTGTAAGTGTACTGTCTGCCCCATGTTGTAAAGCACTGCGCAAACTGTTGGTGCTATATAAATCCTGTATAATAATAATAATCCCTATTTTTTGTAGACGCTATAACTTTTGCGCAAACCAATCAATATACGCTTACTGTGGATTTTTTTAACAAAAAATATGTAGAAGAATACACATTGGCCTAAACTGATAAAGAAATTCGTTTTTTGGATATTTATTATAGCAAAAAGGTAAAAAATTATTTTTTTCTTTTCAAAATTGTTGGCCTTTTTTTGTTTATAGCGGAAAAAAAAAAAACCTCAGGAGGTGATCAAATACCACCAAAAGAAAGCTCTGGTTGTGGGGGGGGGGAGACGTCAATTTTGTTTGGGTACAGCATTGCACGACCACGCAATTGTCAGTTAAAACGACGCAGTGCATTATCGCAAAAAATGGCCTGGCCATTAAAGGGGAATATCTTCCGGTCCTTAAGTGATTAACGACAGCCAGCTTGAATGCGGACTGTCAGTTCTGCCTACTTGCTTTATTTGACGCCGGTGGTGCGGGTAAGAAGGGGAAAGTAGAACATGAGGCAGAGAGGAGTGCAGGGGGGGGGGGGGGGGATGGTGGAACTGTAGTCCAGGGTTGCAGTGAATGGAGGAGCAGTGGTGTCCAGCACAAAGTTGGCAGCTGAACAATGATATACGGAGACTGATCAGTGGAGAGAGACGGGAACGGTAATCAGCGTTGACAGCGGCAGCATCGAAAGGTACTTGGCTCCACAGGATTTAAATTTGACAGATGGATGTGGAGGAGACAGGCTAGACTCTAGAAGAGGGTTGTGTGGGATGGAACCTGTATGGGGGGGCGGGGCCTACCTGACGGGGGGATCTGCTATATACCTAACAAAAATTAGGTGTTGATACAGAGATGTGAAGGAGCCAAAACGTAAAAAGAAACAAAAAAAATGTTTGATCTTCGCAGCGTAACATCATCTATCATAATATACAAAAAAAATTGGTCTAACTTTAGTGTTTAGGTTTTTTTTAATTCATTGAAGTGTATTTTTTCCCAAAAAAATTGCATTTAAAAGACTGCTGTGCAAATACAGTGTGACATAAAATATTGCAACAATTGCCATTTTATGCCCTAAGGTCTCTGCTAAAAAAATATATAGAAGGTTTAGGGGTTCCAAGTAATTTTCTAGCAAAAAATACTGATTTTAACTTCGTAAGAAACAAGTGTCAGAAAAAGGTTTAGTCTTTAAGTAGTTAAACTTCCCTCGTTTACATACCGAAATGCATTTGTGTGATCTAAGAAAGAAAAGTTACAATGTCTACGGCACAGACAATGTTGTGAAAAATTTGACATTTTGCCCAGTTTTTTCTTTCCACAGCTGAGTGAGCAGAGAACGCTCTACACTTGTTACATGAATAAATCTGGAAATGCTGCATAAAGATTGTGAGGGGGGGTTGAATTGAGATCACGATTTAACGATTTTTAACAATTAATCGCGCAGCTCTACTAAAGGCCTAAATCTCATTTCTTGAGACACTAACAAGTTAGGAAAGTACAATTAGCCTCCAAATGACCCCTTTTTGGAAAGTAGACATTCCAAGGTATTTAGTAAGTCGCATGGTGAATTTTTTGAAGTTGTAATTTTTCCCCACAGTTCTTTGCGAAATGAAGATTTATTTATTTTTTGGTTGTTTGTTTTTTTACAAAATTGTCATATTAATAGGTTTTCTCACAGAGCATATGCATACCACAAATTACATTCTGCTACTCCTGAGTATGGTGATACCACATGTGTGAGACTTTCACAGCCCAGCCACATACAGAGGCCCAACATGCAGGGAGCACCATCAGGTGTTCTAGGGACATAAATTGCACATCTAATGTCATGACGGCCTATCACACTTTTGAAAGCCTTGGAGCATCAGGACAATGGAATTGCTCACAAAATGACCCCATTTTGGAAAGCAAACATCCCAGCATTTAATCTATGAGACATGAGTCTTTTGAACGGTTCATTATGCCTCAAAGATTATAGGTTGGGGTGTTTGCTTTCCAAAATGAGGTTATTTTGTGGGCAATTCCATTGTCCTGGTGCTACAGGGCCTTCAAAAGTGTAATAGGTGGTTGAATGCCTAAAGGTGCTGCTTCAATGTTGGGCCTCTGTATGTGGCCAGGCTGTGTAAAAGTCTCACGCATGTGGTATCGCCATACTCAGGAGTAGCAGAATGTATTTTAGGGTGTCATTTTTGCTATGTACATCTGTTGGAAATATAAAGCTTTTTTCACATTTTCCCAAAACTTCTGGAAAAAAATTAACTGTTCAAAATATACGTATAAGTTATTTCCAACACATAGCATGTGCATAGCAAAAATGACACCCCAAAATACATTCTGCTACTCCTCCTGAGCATGGCAATACCACATGTGTGAGACTTTTACACAGTCTGGCCACATACAGAGGCCCAACATCCAAGTAGTACCGCCAGGCATTCCAGGAGCATAAATTACACATAATTTTCTGACAACCTATTATTTTTGAAGGTCCTTCATATTTCTAACACAGGATGTACATACCAAGAATTACATTCCAAAATTCTATTGAGGAAAGGGGAAAAAAAGGTATTGCCTGTGGTTTTAGTAGTGTCCACAGAGGAGAGAATTGGTTGACAGCAATAGTAATTATCCAGACAGCAGGCAGGAATATTGTCTCTAGTCAGCACAAGCATTTGTACATAGGAATTGTCCAGGCAGAGGCAGCCAGCACAGCCATAATATTGGTCCTGGTACACTGTTACCTACGGACAGGCACTCATTATTGTACCGCTCTCCAGCCCTTCATAAACATATTGACTCTTGCTGCAGATAATTATTTCCATAGTCCAGGTAGCAGGCACAGGTGTGGTCAGTTCATGCGGCAGGCAGAGCCATGATGGTAGTAAGTCAGCAGCAGGCTGAGAGCACAGGGTTAGAGGCTTATCCCACCAAAATCTCTTTGAAGCCTCCTGACTCCAGATCCTAATCAGGAAAATACGAAACCCGGAGAAAACAAAAAAATATTTTCTCTTCTGGAAAAACAATTTTTGAGCCCCTCACGTATATAAGACCCCTGTGTACTACAGTAGCAGGGCAACAGACCAGTTCAAGTGGTAGGCAAAAGCATAGTCAATAAAACAGGCCAGGGTCAGTTTACGTGGAAGGCAGTGGCATGGGTATTTGAGGAAGCATGCAAAATGGTCAGCACAGATGATGAAAATGGGGAAATGGTTAAAAATATGGGCTAATATTTTAGGGATGTGTGATAAAGTCGGACGCATTCACCAATGCAAAGGCCGGGTTGGGAGGGACACTGGGGGCAATGGTAGTTGGTATCTCTTTGAAATCCTCTTTTGCTGGATACGCAACATCTTTTTTGGCGTCTTTGGCCTGCTTCAGATGGCGGAATGTTGTCCGGGAAGTGGTGCTCATGAAGTCGTTCAACAGCATCAGAGCAAAGGTCTTCTGGGGGGTCTTTGTTGATAGATGAGGGACGTGACAACTTCTTCTGAGAATTTTAGGAAGGAGATGGGGCCTTCCCTGGATTTGGTATTGATTATGTATGTGTTATTAATAGCTAAATGGATGAGATGAATTGCTACTTTCTTGTACCAGCAACGGGACCTCCTTATTGACAAAGAAAGCTGAAGTATTTGGTCGTTGAA
The DNA here is from genome assembly GCA_037952925.1 of Lithobates clamitans. NCBI lineage: Eukaryota > Metazoa > Chordata > Amphibia > Anura > Ranidae > Lithobates > Lithobates clamitans. Next base: position 7,491,881 of record JBBGZY010000497.1, read on the forward strand.
ATATACCAATGCCCCCCCCATGTAGATTGTGATCCTAGACACATGTTGGCTTTTCAAATAGGACCTCGTCTTCTTTGAACCTCAATTGTAGTGTCATCATGGATGGTGGACATCATGTGCACATTTCTGATACCCTTCCACCTCAAGGCCAGCACTTTGTTGCATCTCAAAGTTGCTCTTTCCCCCCTTCAGTTTTTTGTTGACTAGAGATTGTGGGAAGCCCTTCCTGTTCTTTTTTGGAGGTTTCGCAGGCCAGGGTTTTTGCGAGGTATAGTTGTTTGAAATGGGGAAGCTGGTGTAATAGTTATCTAGGTATAAGTGATAACCATTGTTCAGCAGTGGGTATGCCAGGTCCCATACAATTTTTCCAGTTGTGCCCATGTAGGCCAGGCACTCAGGGGGCTGGAGCTGGGAATCTCTTCCTATATATGCGTAACGCATACAGATATCCCATGGCTCTCACAAAGCTAGTAAAATTTGACTCCCTTTTGCTAGGAATATATTGTTTTATTCCTAGCCGGCCTGAAAAGGGTTCCAGGGACTCATCCACACATATATGTTGATCGGGGACATAGAGCTCTACAAATTGTTGGGAAAAGAAATTTATGAGTGGGCAAATTTTACATAATTTATCGTAAATTTGGATGATTTCGGGGAGGGCACTGGGTGTTGTCGCTGAAATGAAGGAAGCGCATAATCCTCCAAAATCAAATCTCTCCACTCAGACAGGCATATTATGATTTGGGGTTGTTGGCAATATGCTGCTGGGCATATAGATTGGTCTAGTCCACGATAAATTGCAGCAAAGTGTTGGGCAAAAATAGATGAAAGCAGTACATTTTGGAGAAAATTTGGGTATTGGCCTGCACACATGGCTGTGCGGTGAAAGAGGAAATACTTGCTGATCCCGAGTCGAAAGGCAGCCATGTTGGGTTGGGATACATACCTCCCATCTGGGAGGTATGTAGCGGCCCTGGCTCTTGGGGGACGTGACATTCCAGTGCTGGTAGTTGGGGGATTTGAAGTTCCTGTGCTGGTACTTGGGTGCAATGCGGCAGCACTGGTACTAGGCCTGGGCATATGTTCCCTGGGGCCCATCGCTGGTGCTGGGCCTGGGAATTTGTTCTCTGTGCCTATTGCTGGCAGCCCTGTTTGACTGGGGCGTCCACCCAGAATGAGAGCTGCACCGCCCCTCATTTGACAGTGGGCGGACACTACAAAACAGCAGTATTTCTAATGAAGAATCTTGTTAGCCATGTGATTAGCAAGTTTCATATTGAATGTTATGTCATGGTTGTGAACTATTGACATGTGGAATTGTAACATGGCTTCCATGAAAATAAATATTTAAAAAGGAAAAAAAAACAAAAAAAAAACTCTACACTCGATGCAAGCTTGCACAATCTGGGTAGATAAAAATCAATGATAAAAAAAAATATATATGATTATTATTATTATTATTATTATTTTTTATTATTATTATTTAAAATCAAATTTGTTTGATTTTTTTATCAAATTTATTTTAATAAAATGCTTTTGGAGTAAAAATCTATCTAAAGATAGTTTTCTATTTCAGATACATGAAGCTTTATATTCTGCAATATTTAAATTTTTGGTAAACTCATTCAATGAATACAAGCTGAGATAACATGCACTGCATTGATGCAGTCACACAATTTCACAGTAACCATGAGATAAAACAATGTTCAGGAACATTCCTTTATCCAATTGTTTTGCAAATCTATGTACACTACAAACTGTATGATTAAATTGGTTCTGATCTCACTGTTTTACTAACCTGACAGCTTATTATTCTAAATAGGAAACCTTTGTTTTGTTTGCAAATATTAAGCAAACTACCAGCAAGTTCTTATATTTAAAGAGCACCTGTCATTCCAGATCCATCATAGTAGCGCCTTTTAGCGGGCATCCACTCACCTGCTGTCACCATGTCCCTCACCGTGTTGTGTCACTGCCGCATCACCAGCCTCCCCATTAAAGTGAGTAGGACTGTCGGCGAGTCAAAAGGGGGTCAGAGGAGGAGCCGCTGCGGGACAGAGATGAAAGTTGCTCTTTAAAAATTTATGATTTAAATCAAATCCACTCTGCAATCTTTTACATTTTTGAAGGCCCTGGAGCACCAGGACAGTGGAAATGACTACAAAATGACCCCTTTTTCGGAAAGCAAACACTCCAGCCTATTTTTTATGAGGCATAATGAGTATTTTCAACATATCATTTTTTTTCTCAAGTTTTTCAGAAAATGTGGAAAGAAAATGAAAACTCATTTACACAAAGGTGTCCATTTATAAGATATTTCTAACACATAGCATGTAAATACAAAAAACACACATCCCAAAATACATTCTGCTACTCCTCCCAAGTATGGCAATACCACGTGTAAGACTTTCACAGCCTGGCCACATACAGAGGCCCAACATCAAAGGAGCACCATCAGGTGTTCTAGGGACATAAATTACACAGCTAATTTCCTCACAACCTATCACATTTTTTAATGTCTTTCATATTTCTAACACATAGATTGTACATACCAAGAATTACAGTTGCAATAAAAAGTATGTGAACCCTTTTGGAATGATATCGATTTCTGCACAAATCGGTCATAAAATGTGATCTGATCTTCATCTAAGTCACAACAATCACAGTCTGGTTAAACTAATAACACACAAAGAATTAAATGTTACCATGTTTTTATTGAACACACCATGTAAACATTCACAGTGCAGGTGGAAAAAGTATGTGAACCCTTGGATTTAATAACTGGTTGAACCTCCTTTGGCAACAATAACTTCAACCAAACGTTTCCTGTAGTTGAAGATCAGACTTGTACAACAGTCAGGAGTAATTCTTGACCATTCTTCTTTACAGAACTGTTTCAGTTCAGCAATATTCTTGGGATGTCTGGTGTGAATCGCTTTCTTGAGGTCATGCGACAGTATTTCAATCAGGTTGAGGTCAGGACTCTGACTGGGCTACTCCAGAAGGCATATTTTCTTCTGTTTAAGCCATTCTGTTGTTGATTTACTTCTATGCTTTGGGTCGTTGTCCTGTTGCAACACCCATCTTCTGTTAAGCTTCAGCTGGTGGACAGATGGCCTTAAGTTCTCCTGCAAAATGTCTTGATAAACTTGCAAATTCATTTTTCCTTCGATGATAGCAATCCGTCCAGGCCCTGACGCAGCAAAGCAGCCCCAAACCATGATGCCCCCACCACCATACTTCACAGTTGGGATAAGGTTTTGATGTTGGTGTGCTGTGCCTCTTTTTCTCCACACATAGTGTTGTGTGTTTCTTCCAAACAACTTAACTTTGGTTTCATTTGTCCACAAAATATTTTGCAAGTACTGCTGTGGAACATCCAGGTGCTCTTGTACAAACTGTAAATGTGCAGCAATGTTTTTTTTTTGGACAGCAGTGGCTTCCTCTGTGGTATCCTCCCATGAAATCCATTCTTGTTTAGTGTTTTATGTATCATAGATTCACTAACAGGGATGTTGGCATATGCCAGAGACTTTTGTAAGTCTTTAGCTGACACTCTAGGATTCTTCTTCATCTCATTGAGCAGTCTGCGCTGTGGTCTTGCAGTCATCTTTACAGGACACCCACTCCTAGGGAGAGTGGCAGCAGTGCTGAACTTTCTCCATTCATAGACAATTTGTCTTACCGTGGACTGATGAACCGCAAGGCTTTTGGAGATACTTTTATAACCCTTTTCAGCTTTATGCAAGTCAACAGTTCTTAATCGTATTTCTTCTGAGAGCTCTTTTGTGCGAGGCATCATTCACATCAGGCAATGCTTCTTGTGAAAAGCAAACCCAGAACTAGTGTGTGTTTTTTATAGGGCAGGGCAGCTGTAACCAACACCTCCAATCTCATCTCATTGACTGGACTCCAGTTGGCTGACACCTCACTCCAATTAGCTCTTGGAGATCTCATTAGTCTAGGTGTTCACATACTTTTTCCACCTGCACTGTGAATGTTTACATGGTGTGTTCAATAAAAACATGGTAACATTTAATTCTTTGTGTGTTATTAGTTTAAGCAGACTGTGTCTGTCTATTGTTTTGACTTAGATGAAGATCAGATCACATTTTATGACCAATTTGTGCAGAAATCCATATCATTCCAAAAGGGTTCACATACTTTTTATCGCAACTGTACATTCCAAAATACAGTCTGCTGAGCACAGGGTAAGTAAAAGATTACCTGTGGTTCTAGTTGTGCAGTTGTCCACAGAGGAGAGCATTGATCCAGGCAGCAGGCAGGGACATGGTCAGCGACAGCCAAAAGGAATTGTCCAGGCAGCAGGCAGGAATATTGTCCATAGTCATTACAGGCAGCAGGCAGAAATATTGTCAGCACAGCCAAAGCATTGATCTAGGCAGCAGGCACAGATGTGGTCAGAAACAGGCAAAGGAATTTTCCAGGCAGAGTCATGGTCAGCACAACCAAAAAAATGGTCCTGGTAGTAGGCAGGAACATTAGTTTATAGTACAGGTAGCAGGCAGAGGTGTGGTCAGTTCATGCGGCAGGCAGAGGCATGATCCAGGTAGCAGAAGGGAGGTGAAAAGGGGGAAGCGCCACTTAAGTGCAGAGATTAAAATGCTTTATTAGCGCAAGGCTGAATAACACTTACAAGATAAAAGGTAGTTCAGGCTCACAAGTCCAAGGGTGAAGGAGATGTTTCAGCCTTTTGGCATCCTTAAGTGTCTCTGTTACTCTTCATGTGGATGGATGGATATTGTTCTGTGCACCCTGTGGCCACCAGGAAGCAGGAAATAGGAACCAACAACCAGCGTAGAATGCGACCCGAACGGCCGGAGATTACGTCACCGGAACGAGATGTGGCCAGGCTGGATGGGAATAGGTTGGGCAGAGGATAGGCTATGTGCTCGGAGCACCAGCTCCTTCTACAGGCCTGAGGTGTGAATGATCCTCCAGGCCTATTTATGAGTCACTGGAAGGCGTGGAACTAAAGTGGAAGGGGCTGGTGCTCTGAGTGCGTAGCCTATCCTGTGCCTAGCCTATTCGCATCCAGCCTGGCCACATCTTGTTCCAGTGACATCACTTTTGGCCATTCGGGCCACGTTCTACGCTGGTTGTTAGTTTCTGTTTCTTGCTCCCAGGTGGCCACAGGGCACACAGAACAATATACATCCATCCACACAACCTGGAGAGTGTCAGAGAACCTTTAAGGATGCCAGAAGGCTGAAACATCTCCTTCACCCTTGGACTTGAACTACCTTTTATCTTGTAAGTGTTATTCAGCCTTGCACTAATAAAGCATTTTAATCTCTGCACTTAGGTGGCTCTTCCCCCTTTACCTCTCTTGTCTTACACAGAGCTGGCTATACTCTGAGGACAGCTATCGCCTACCATAACCCTATTTAGACACACATCCACATGTGTAATCACTTTCTTCCACACCCACAAATGTACTATAGACTATTACGTTTATGGACTTTAATGTGTGTTTTAACTCTTTATAATATTGGATTTAGCTGTTTATTGCACCAGCACAAAGTGTATATTATGATCCAAGTAACACCGTAAGGTATTCTAGGGACATAAATTACACATCTAATTTTCTGACAACCTATCACACTTTTGAAGGCCTTGGAGTACCAGAATAGTGGAAACACCCACCAAATGACCCAATTTTTGGAAAGAAAAAAAATAAATAAAAAACACTCCAACCTATCTTTTATGAGGCATAATGAGTATCTTCAACATCTTCAACATTCTTTTTTCTCAAATTTTTCGGAAAATGTGGAAATAAAATGAAAACTTATTTTATTTACACAAAGTTGTCCATTTCTAAGATATTGCCAACACATAGCATGTAAAAAAAAATACAGCCCAAAAAATCCATTCTGCTACTCCTCCTGAGTATGGCAATACCACATGTGAGACTTTCACAGCCTAGCCACATACAGAGGCCCAACATCCAAGGAGCACCATCAGTTGTTCTAGGCACATAAATTACACATCTAATTTCCTCACAACCTATCACATTTTTAATGCCCTTCATATTTCTAACACATAGCATGTACATACCAAGAATTACACCCCATAATACATTCTGCTGAGCATAGTGTAAGCAAAAGATTACCTGTGGTTTTAGTTGTGCACTTGTCCACAGAGGAGAGCATTGAGCCAGGCAGGAGGCAGGGATATGGTCAGCGACAGCAAAAGAAGGAATTGTCCAGGCAGAGACATGGTCAGCACAACCAAAATATTGGTCTTAGTAGTAGGCAGAGGTGTGGTCAGTTCATGCAGTAGGCAGAGGCATGATGGAAGTAAGTCAGCAGCAGGCAGAACTATCAGGCTTAGGACCTCGGTCAGGTAAGACCTGGGCGCAAGGGTAGAGGCTTCTCCCACCCAAATCTCTTTTGAAGTGTCTGGTCTCCAGACCCTAATCCAGGAATTACAACACCCAGAGAAACTATTCTGAAGCCCCTCACATATGTGAGACCCCTGTGTTATCTTGAATCCTTCTATTACAGTAGTAGGGCAAAAGAATAGTCCAAGCGGCAAGCAAAAATTGTGGTCAATTAGCAGGTCGAGGTCAGTTCAGGTGGAAAGCAGAAACATGGTTGATCGTTCTGATGGCAAGCAGAGGCAGCATCAATAAACAGGCCAAGGTCACTTCCGGAGCAGGCAGAGACATGGACAGTTTAGGGGGAGAGGCATGGTTGAATAACAGGCCAGGGTCAGTTTTGGAGCAAGCAGAGGTATGGTCAAGTTAGGTGTCAGGCAGTGGCTTGGTCAAATAACAGGCTAGGGTCAGTTCAGGAGCAGGCAGAGGCATAAGGAGTTGAAGGCAAATGGCAGGAATTCAGAATTAAGTTTACCATTCTTCACTAATATTAGAGAAGTATGATAATGGTGGAAACAGAATGTCACGTACCTGACAGTAGAGCCTGATATGCAGGGAACGGCCTCTCTTGCTCCTCTGATTCTGGCCCCCTGATAGAGTAGACAGGAGGAGCAGAAGTGCAGAGTCGCACAAGTGCCAAACAGTTCGTCTTCACTGTAATGTAGAACAGCGGCAGGTGGCACGGTGCTGGAGCAGGGTTCTCCAATGAGCGGCAGATGCAGGTCGGGCAAGCCGGGTCAAACACTGGCAGGAACGTCAGGAGCAGAAGCGGAGGCAGGTGCGTAGTCTGGATGCAGGCAGGGTCGGCAACGGGCTGGCAGCGAGGTAGTAGAAGGAGCAGGCAGATGCGGAGTCAGAACAAGCCGGGTCAGATGCAGGTAGCAGAGTCAGAGGCAAGCCAGGTCGGTAAACAGGTGCAGGTATCACAGGTAAAGCAGGCAGGAACACACGGGAACGCTGTAGAACAGACAGCACTGGATGCGAGCACAGACCAAGTTTAAATAGGCTCTTGGTAATGTGCACCGAAGGTGTTCTGGCAGAGGCTGAGGTCACAGGTCGACTTCTCCGTCGGCCATCTTGAGTACTGGCTGGTCTTCCCTGACAGGCTGAGGTCACAGGTCGACCTCTCCTTCGGCCATCTTGAGTACTGGCTGGTAATGAAAACCAACAATTTCTTGAGCACAAAAGTATACTTTAAGATAACAGATCGGAACAGTTATCTTTCGATCAGGAGTGGACACTATTCCTCCTGGATCAAAAATATACCAAAGGGACAAATGCTCAGAGTCCGACGGAACTGTTCGGATTTAAGTACATATATGGCTCAAGCTGACATACTCAAGGAGAGATTTCTCCAGAAAGGATATGATCGTGGGATTATCAACACTGTCATTCAGGAAGTGGCAAATATATCTAGGGAACAGTGTTTAAAAGAGAAGGACACTAGGGCACCCACTGACCAACACCAGTTAGGATTTATCTCAGATTTTCATCATCAATATAAGGATGTGGAAGGTATTTTTAAGAAATACTGGCACATCCTGTGTAGAGATAGAGATTTGGGGGAGGTCTTACCCAACCACCCCAGATTCATCTACAGACGGGCACCAAATTTTGGTCACAGAGTAGTGAAGAAAATTTTGAATCCACCACAGCAACAAACTTTTAAAATCAATCTACGAGGGTTTTATGCATGTAGGAAGTGCATTTGCTGTAGAACAGTACAGGTAAGAAATAGGGGTATGACTCAAATCACTAATGTGGAGGGAGAGACATTTGAGATCAGAGATTTTATCACATGTAACTCCTCCTTTGTAGTTTACCTATTGTGGTGCCCGTGTGGGCTATTCTATGTAGGGCGCACCAAGAAGTTATTAAAGGTGCGGATTGCTGAACATCTAGCGAACATTAAGAAAGGCTTCCAATATCACAGTGTGTCTCTCCATTTCAAGGAGAAACACAACCAGGACCCCAATCTGTTACAGTTTTCTGGTTTGGATGTGGTCTATCAGACCTGGAGAGGGTCCAATCGGGTCAGGGATCTCTCTCAGAGAGAAACCCGATGGATCTTCCTGCTGAAATGTTTATTCCCTGGAGGAATGAACATTGAGCTGGATTTGAACTGCTTTATCAGTAACTCCTAGGGATTATCCATTATTAGTAATACATCTGGTTACCAATATCTTGAGGACATATGTATACAGGTTCTAGCTCCCTCCATGGATGGTTTACACACATACGTATATAGGATCTAATAAAAGATTTGTTGAAATAATAACTCATTTTGTACACCACGTAAGATCTGTTCCAGCAGATTTGTTCAGTAATTCAAGTTTTTTATCTCAAGTCACTGGAGTAATAACAGTGGAGTTTTTTTATATATATAATTTTTATATATTTTTTTTAATATATATTTTCATATATATATTATTTTGGCGCATTGAGCGCTTTATATTAAGATATTGGGACATTATTAAATACACTTAATAGCACTGTAAGATTGGAATATGTTTCATTACTGGTATTTTTCACATTTAGTCAATTATCACTTATTTGTTATATGTGCATTTTTTTGGCACTATATAATATTTGTAGTATTTATGTAATTCTTTTGTGGACACTAGGAGGTAATGTTATATTTAATCCATTTAGTTTGAGTAAAATTATATATGTTGATGTATTATTTTATATTTTTGTCACAAGGTATTAATATAAGTTATAAAGCACTTTAAGAGAGATTGTGCTCCATGTTATAGAAGGTGAACATGGATGGTGACCTTTTTTTTTTGCTACTTTCAGAATGCGATCTAAATGTATTCACCTTGTATTAGTCATGTTCTATAGGGAGAAATTGCATATATCTCGGTCACAGGGACACAGGAAGGGTGTGGACGCAGAGTAATCTGTGCCCCGCCCATTCAATTTGCATAAAGTAGTGATTGCCTTGCCAGAAAGCCAAACCCATGAATAAGTGCTGGTCACGAAACATGTCGGGGCATAGCTGTCTGGCAATCTAACACTTAGATTAGAGGAAGGAGTGAAGGGTGAAGGAGCTGGGATCGGCCGAGGGACGGGTCGCTGCAGGCGGGTGAGACGAACTCCAGCTTCCATACTCCCTGGGTCCGCCGTGGCCGAGTGTTGTGGTTTCGCTTTGTATCCTGTTCAGTGTGCCGTGATGTTTTCCATACTACTTTGAAGTGTGTTTTGCCTACCAGTTTTTATTTGAATGTGAGTTCATTTGACGCAGTTTTAGTGTGAATAAATTGATCTTTTTAACGATACTACGCTATTGGAGCATTTCTTTTATCTCATATATGAATTCACGATTATGAGGAAAGCCAGTGTGTAGCAGTGGAGATCTGGAACGCATGCTAACCCCCATGAGAGTGGGTTGAGGCTCTGTTCGGCCAAACACGAGAGTGAGAGACCTTAATAGCTGGTGTGTTTGAATTTCAGAAGGGAGTGGAATCACGTCACTGAGGTGTGGTGAAATTTGTGCATCACAGCAGAACGATTTTGAGGACACCTGCACTTTCTTCTTGGAGTGGTGTTTTCTTGTCACACATTATCATCACTGTTTTTGTGGACTATATTTGAATTTTTTTGATTTCACTTTGGACTTTATTTATTTATTATATTATTTTAGTTTTAGTTTTCATATACTATTTTATTTTCAGTTTATATATATTTTTATATTTTTTTTATATATTTTTCAAGTGATTATATATTGTAGGAACTATTTGTATTTTTTCACGTGGTGTATGGTAATATATATTCATCACATATTAGTTGGAATATTGGGGGGCATTTATTTTGTTGTACACACGGGAGTGTTCATTCATTTAGATCACTAATACTTTATGTGTTATAAGAGTGAGTGCTAAGTTATGATGCATCACCTTTGAGATTCAGCACATCTCTAACTCACCCCAAGGTACTAAGAATGGTGGGGTTTCAAGCAATTTTTTTTTTCCATCATTGTTATAGTTAGCGCCGCTATCCATCTGCACCATTGGAGGGTGGATTCTGTTTATATATGATTTGATATTTAAGTGGCAGCTCTATTTTGTGCTCTCTATTTCATCTAGCGCGGAGGTGGTAGTGCAGGTTTAGGCGGACTCTCCAGGTTACCTTTCAGTTTACATTACTGGCTGGTCTTCCCTGACAGGCTGAGGTCACAGGTCGACCTCTCCTTCGGCCATCTTGAGTACTGGCTGGTCTTCCCTGAGATTGCCCCCCCCTAACAGGCAGCCTCCGGATGCCCAATCTGGCTACTTTGTCAGGATAGGTCCTCTTAATGGTTCGGATCAGTTCTTGGGCATGAATGTTGGTTTCAGGTTACCACGAGTCGTCTTCAGGACCATAACCCCTCCACTTAATAAGGTATTGAACTTGACCTCTCCTTCTCCTGCAATCTAAAATCGCCTCTATTTCAAATTCCTCTTCGCCATCTACCACCACAGGTTCGGGTGGCTCTGTATTCCGATCCGGAAAAGAGTTGGGGTTGACGGGCTACAGTAAGGTTATATGAAACACAGGGTGGATCCTGAAGGTCTCCGGTAACTCCAGCTCATAGGCAACATCGTTAATTTGTCTCTTTACAGGAAACGGTCCCATGAATCTGGGGCCTAATTTCCTTGAGGGACAGGTTAGTTTCAGATTTGTTGTGGCTAACCAGACTTGGTCCCCCGGGTTCAGAATCAGGTCCCCTCTTCTCTTCTTATCGAAGATCTGTTTGTTATAAGCTTGAGTCTTGGCCATCGTCTCTTGTAGCAGCTTGTTGTTGGATCTAAAGAAATCCAATGTTTCAAGTACAGCAGCTACCGGGCATTCCAGAATGTTGTTAAACAGAAAGGACGGGTGAAAACCGTAGTTTGCGAAGAAGGAAGATTGTTTCGTGGCTGAATGAGAAGAATTATTGTAGGCAAACTCAGCTAAGGGAAGTAAGGACACCCAATCGTCTTGTGAAAAGGAGGAGAAGCAGCGCAGATATTGTTCCAGTGTCTGGTCCTTTCTGTCTGACCATTAGTCTGAAGAGAATGAAAGTTCAATACCCAAGGATTCACACAAGGATCTCCAGAATCTGGAGGTGAACTGGACCCCTCTGTCTGAGACGATGTTAGCCGGTACCTCATGGAGTCTTATAACCTCTCTGATGAAGATTTGTGCAGTAGGGGTGCCCTTCATAGGAATGAAGTGGGCCATCTTGGACAATCGATCAACGATTACAAAGATAGTACTGTATCCCTCGGATGGGGGCAGTTCCACAATTGAAATCATTCTCCATGGTCTGTTTGGGACAGGTAATGGCTTCAACAGGCCCCAGGCCCTGGATTTGCTGTTCTTATTACGGATGCAGGTGGTGCACGAATCCACATATCTCCTACAGTCTCTTGCCACCCCCGGCCACCAGAAGGTTCGCTGCACCAATTCGGCAGTCTTGCTGACCCCAAAGTGTCCTGCCAGCACGTGGTCGTGGCACATGCTCAACGTGGCAGTTCGTAGATCCTCCGGCACGAAGACCTTATCCTCATACCAGAGTAGCCCTTCCTGTGTCCGTAAAGTGATCCCAGATGGTGTAGAACTCCTCCTCACAGAGGCTTGTTTAATCTGCGTCATTAAGTCCCCTTGTAGGAGAAGGAAATTTCCAGAGAACAGGATCGTATCCGGGGGAGAGATGTCTTAGGATTTGCTAAACATGCGTGATAGCGCATCCGGCTTTATGTTCTTGGATCCAGGTCTGTATGTCAGATGGAAGGTAAATCTCGAAAAGAAAAGTGCCCACCTGGCCTGGCGAGGTCTCAATCTCTTTGCTGTTCTTAGATATTCGAGATTCTTGTGATCTGTGTAGATTAAGATTGGGTGTGCTGCTCCCTCGAGAAGGTATCTCCATTCTTCTAATGCTGTCTTAATTGCTAAAAGTTCACAATCCCCAACGTCGTAATTCTTCTCCGCGCTAGACAGTTTACGCGAGAAGAACGCAACTGGGTGCAACAGGGCCTTGGGGCCCTGTCTTTGGGACAAGATAGCTCCCACCGCAGTTTCCGAGGCGTCCACTTCTACGACGTACGATAAGGCCGAGTCTGGGTGCTTCAATACGGGTGCGGATGTGAAAAACCTCTTCAGCGTTTCAAAGGCCGACTGAGCCTCTGGAGACCAGCGGAATATGGACCCGTGTTTGGTAAGCTGTGTAATCGGGGCAATGATTGCTGAGAACCCCCGAATAAATTTTCGATAAAAGTTTGCAAAGCCTATGAAACGTTGAATACCTTTCTTGTCACATGGAGTAGTGTTACCTTCTGGGGATCCATCCGGATACCTTCGGTGGAAATGATCAGCCCCAGAAATTGGATACTCTGGGGTTCAAACTTGCACTTCTCAGGTTTGGCATATAATCGGTGTTGTCGAAGGCGGGTTAATACACTTCTCATGTGTCTGCGGTGGTGTTCTAGGGAGGAAGAAAAAATTAGCATATCATCAAGGTATACAATGACAAATATGGCAATATTTGCTTGCCCCTTTTTTCCCCTATTTTTTCCCCTATTGAGACTTGGCAGCTCTGCTACCATGGCCTCTGGGCCGGGGTCTGCTCCTCTGATGTGCCTTCCCGGCAAGGGGGGAGGGGGCTGCCTTCGGTGCTGGCTCCTCCCCCCTTCCCCATTGGACACCCAGGCTGGCCCTGGCTGCCACATTGGGGATACTTCCTCCCTTGCCAGCGGCGTTCGGGGACACCCTCGGATGCTCCCGGTCACTGCGCATGGGTGAGGCCCTGCGCGTGCCGTGTGACGCGGGCACGTCACGTAATTAGGATGACGTCGGGAACGGGGCTTCGGCTCGTCCCGAATGCCGGGGAGACTACACAGGGCTACCCTATTGGCGGCCATGTCCTCCACGATGTTCCCACAGATCGGGGCGGTGGGGGGGAGGCATCCACCCCTGTGGGGAATCCTTTTCTAATCGATACACGCCCACAAATAAGGATACATATATGCTTCCAAAGCACAAACACTGGCAATCTCCCCATTTGGGTGGTATGTTTTCCTTGCAGCTCTCACTTGGTAAGTACACTTTTCAGCATTGTGTTCCTGCACTGTCTTAGCCCTATATGAAATGATCAGTCTACTATACTGACCTTATACATATAATAGATGCTTTATATTATATACAACATTACCTTCTTTATATATTTTTAGACTTGTCAACTCTGTTTGGATGAGTGTCCACTGAGCCTGACAAACCCTGTGGCCAATCCCGGGTCGGGTCACATTTGGGTCTAAGCACACAGGGCAATACAGTGCAGTCTCACATTTGCTTGCACATTGGCAAAGGTAACACACTGATGATTATTTGTCACGTTTTCTATGGGCACCTTTTACTATTTTTTAGGTTTATACTCTCACACATTTGTTTACTTTATTTCTACTTGAGTGACACGCCTTTGCACACACTTTTTATCTCTGTTTGATATGCAGCATGTGCAACATATACTGCACGCACAGGCTTTCACCCTTAAAGCCCAAGCACCAAACACTCATACACCATGCCATTCCATTCATTTCTAATTCACCTTTGATCAATTCATTTGAGTTATCTGATCAAAAATCACCTGGTTTCTCCTTTTTACTTGATTTTTAATTTTTGGATCTTCTTTCACTTGTATGCCTGATCTATTTACTTCTAATATATATATATATATATATATATATATATATATATATATATATATATATATATATATATATATATATATATATATATATATATATATATCCAATATTAAAAGACACAGTCTGTATATGAGGTATGCATATAGACTGATGCTTTTACCTTATTATTCAATTAAGTATATACTTCTTAATACAATGTTTCGATATATATATCATGAGTATGATCTTTAAACGTGCTCCTTTTGGGCTTCTGCTGCAGGTGTTTGCCTTCTCCCCAACCAAATGTGCGGTCCAGGTGTGGGGGCGATCTTCAATGTGACCTCTCGTAAGCCACATCATTGGTTTCTGCCCCGGTGGCTGTGCTGGTGGAGGCGTTACAGGACCCTTTGGGGAAAGTGAGCAGGCATTTTGATTTTAAGGGGACTCTCTTATAGGAAGCTTTTCGTCTGTAGGACACACATCATTGGGTAACTATCCTACATGGAATATGATATATATGATATATATGATATAACTAAGCCCTTATATGTATATTCTTATTGTATATTTTAACAGACTACCTCTGAAGAAGACCTTGAATATATAGGTTGAAACGCGTCAGGTCCATTTTCTGATATTGACAATATTCACATGATGTTGTTATGAAAATATGTCTGTATAATGCGTGTCTGATTTCATTAGATTTGTAAACACTCTATATCAGAGCTCATCTTTTAAACTCTTGTGTTAATTTATTTTTTGTACAATAAAACAATATCTTTTTTATACAACATTGGTCCAATATCTTAAACCCCCGCTGCCTAAAAACCCCACCTAGGGAAATCCTTTTCCTATTTTTCTACAATGACAAATAAGTCCTGGAAGTCTCTGAGAACATCATTAATGAAATGCTGGAAGGTAGCCGGAGAGTTGCAGAGCTACTCGTAATGCCCAAATCGTGTGCGGAAAGTAGTCTTCCACTCGTCTCCCTCCCGAACCAAATCATAGGCGCCCCGAAGATCCAATTTTGTAAATATGGTAGCGGAACCAAGTCTTTGAAAAAGTTCAGGAACTAATGGAAGTGGGTAACGGTTCTTCACCGTCACCTTGTTAAGTTCACGGTAGTCTACACAGGGCCTTAATGACTGATCCTTCATCTGGACGAAGAAAATCCCTGCCCCAGCTGGAGACGTGGAAGGATGGATGAAGCCTTTCCTGAGATTGTCATTGATATAGTCCTTCAGTGCCACCAGCTCGCTCTCAGACAGAGGGAAAATCCTCCCAAAGGGAACTTCGGCTCCGGGGAGTAGCTCTATAGGGCAGTCATAGGGCCGATGAGGTGGGAGGATCTCTGTCCCCTTCTTACTAAACACGTCTAGGAAGCTGTGGTAGGCTGTAGGCACAAGCTGACTGGTTTCTGAGTCTGTATCTAGGCACAGCAGAGCGGGAACATCACAGGAGGTTTGTAGGCAGTGCTGTGTGCAGTAAGAGGAGACGAAGTTAATGCTTCCTTTAGACCAGTCGATATGGAGATCGTGGGCCTTCAACCAAGGTGTACCGAGGATAACTGGGAACAGAGGGGAAGCAATGGCGTCTAGTCGTAGCAGTTATCGGTGGTCCTGGGACATGATGGTCAGCAGAGGAATTGTTTTATGAGTGACTGCTCTGGACTTAATGGTGGAACCATCGGCCAAGTGAACCAAGAGTTTCTGTGCTTTAGGCTGCAGGGGGATATGATGTTTGGCAGCAAAGGACAAGTCCACAAAGCAGCTGCAGGCTCCGGAATCAATTATGGCGGTAGTCTGAAGAGTCCTTCCTGGCAGCTGTAGAGAAATGGGAATAGTAAAGTGAGCGGAGTTGTTAAGCGAGCTTGGGGTTAGCGAGGCAGAAGTAGTGAAGAGAGACTTACGAGGTTTCACTGGGCCGGACCTCACGTAATGTCCGGATCCCCCGCAGTGTAGGCATAAGTTCTGTTGGCGGTGGCGTTGTCGTTCTTCAACAGTAAGAGAGGGCCGCAGCAGGCCGAGTTACATAGGTTCCGGGGCGTCAGGAGCCAGAGTGGCTGGAGCAGGTAGAGCGGGATAGGACAAGCTGGGTACCCGAGGTAACATCCACACTGGACGGGATGGAGTGGACGCTCTCTCTAGTCTTCGTTCTCTCAGCCGGCGATCGATCTAGATGGATAGATCAATCAGAGTTTCTAAGGTAGGGGGTACCCCTACCCGCGCTAACTCATCTTTAAGTGGTTCGGAGAGGCCCATACGAAATTGGTATCGTAGGGCGGCATTGTTCCAGTTCGTGTCAAATGCCCATCGTCGAAATTCAGAGACGTAGTCTTCCACCGCCCTACGACCCTGTTGAAGTGCATAAAGGACCGCTTCGGCTGAAGCTGTCTGCTGAGGATCTTCGTACAGCTGGGCTATGGCACTAAAGAAAGAGGTTAAGTCGGATAAGCATTCAGCCTTCTGTTCCAGAAGGCGGTGGGCCCAGGACTGTGGCTCCCCTTGTAGCAGGGAGATTACAAAGCCGACCTTGGTAGCTTCTAAGGAGAATGTGCGGGGTTGAAGGGCAAAATACAGTTCACATGCTGTCAGAGAACTCCCTTGGGCAGACGCGCTGTTGGTGGGCATCGCGGTGCGTTGGGGCGCGCCGGTGCACGCGTGCGTTCCCGTGCACGCCACCGCGGGTGCCGGTGCTTGGTGTTTGGCGCCAACCTGCCTATTTTGGCCGTCTGCACAGGGGGCTCGGTGCTGTCCGATCTTCAGCTCCCTGTATCCCTGCACCTGCTTCCTGTTTCCTGTTGTACCTGATCTCCTGACCACCGGCCTGTCTTTGATTCCTCCTTGCTTGCTGCCTGCCACTGATCCCGGACTGTCCTGACTACGAATCTGTGAAATGAAATGAAAAGTAGCACATAAATGGTGCAAAAAGTCTTCAATCAAGAAAACAACTGAAAAAAAAACAAAAAAAAAAAAACAAACAAATGTCCACAAATAATAAACCTAACCGTGAAAAAACTTGTAAGTCTCTCAATATAGGTGAATAAAATCCTGTCGGTGAGTGGGAAACAAATGACATGGAATGTCCCACTGAAAACCATGCATGGATGCAGGGAGACAGAAGTTAAAACGCAGGTGAATCAACAAATCCTCCCCAAGTTGTATCTCTCAACAACATGCGACTTGGTAAAGGTGGTGTGTAAGAAACTCTTACCAGATATGATGGACTCCCTTGTCAGCGACAGGGAGTCACTCGAGCGGGTTGCCTCTCAGGGCCAGTGAACGGGCATCACAGCTCTGCGAACCTTCTGGGTCAAACTCTGCGCGGATCTCCCGGGGTCGCCAGGTGGGTCCTCCCAAAGGATGGCCAAGGTGCGGATCAGAGGGAACAATGCGTCACGTACAAAGGCTGGAGTGAAGGCTGGTTGAATCTCTCAGTAAGTATGTGGAGAAAAAATAAACAAGCTCCACATAGTGTAGATGAGCAAAAATAGGATTTTTATTGCTAAAAACACCAGGTAACAATAAAATGTGATCACAGAGTATAAAATCGAAAATGGGCAACAAGGAGGATGCTGGAAGCGCCCGAAGCTTTTCGATCAATGGATCGTCTACTGGGGCATGCAGCATCCCCTCCAAGTTGCCTAATATTTATAAAAAACATTCCAAAATATTTATAAAAAACATTGCTCTTTTGGAATAAATTGGTGTCATGATTCCCCTAGTAAAATGTGGGTCCCATTAGAGAAAGCTATAGCGGGGAGGAACCTGGCAGGAGCTCCCTGGATTCCGAATACGGAAAGAGGACTCTCGAAATGGACATCCCCCCTGACCTGGAACGCACTGATAACATGGGATAATCTAAATAAAACAGGAGAGTACTCCCCATGGATGTCCCCCTTAGCTCCACTGGAGGGTTTCCCATGGTTCCCACCGGGGGAGGGAGGAGGATTCCTGGGGGCATGGGGGAGGGATGGAGATGTCACCTGTGGCAAGTTTGCCCCACGGGGGACCTTAGCAACTTATTCAGAGCTGGTTACAGCACTAGGGAATATATCTATAACAGGATGGAGATACAATCAAATGAAAAGTTTTTTCAAAAAAATTAAACCCCTTCTGAGACCATTAAATACAATAACTAGGTTTGAGAGCCGGTGTGTACACCTGGGGGAAGGCAGACATAAGTTGTCCCAGATGTACAGCCTGATACTTAGTACCCAAAAGAAAACAATCCCATACTTTGTCAGGGAATGGGAAGGAGAACTAAATAAAGTACTATCAGACGAACAAATTAAAAAAATGATCCAATCAACTTATTCAACATCCATAAGCTCGTATTCTCAGGAAATGGCCTATAAATTTTTGACAAGGTGGTATAGGACACCAACGAGATTAAATAGGATATATCCAACAGCAGATGCCCGATGCTGGAGAGGGTGCGAGCAAAGGGGTACATTTCTTCATCTGTGGTGGGAATGCCCCAGGATTAAGGAATTCTGGGATGCAGTTGCACCATGGATCAAGAGGTTAGCCCCTAGATCTATAGAGTGTACACCTTTTGGACTTCTTATTTTATGGAACAACTGGCACAATCAAGGCCTATAGGAGGAGCATTACACCACATTTATTAAATGCAGCCAAAGTATTAATTCCAAGATTCTGGAAGCAGATTACCTGCCCAACATTAGAGGATTGGAAAAGGGAGGTCAACCGGACAATGGAAGCGGAAGATGGATTCATGTAGTTAAAGACAAAAAAGGGGAATTTGAGGACATATGTGCAGGCTGGATACAGTGTGTACAGGGGATAGATTAAGAGGGAAATATGAAACGAGAAGGTGCAGGGAGCCAGGGCCATATAAATACCTTGGATTAGTTGCATAGGGGTTTAGCCAGGGAGGAAAAGGAAGGAATTGGGGTTTTTTTTATTTATTTATTTATTTTTGTTTAGACTGCTGTCTCTCCCCCCCCTCCTTGTCCCTTTTACCCGTATAATGAGATGCCTGATTTGGTGAAAAGGGGGAGGGAGGTGGCAAGGTGAATTTTCTTGTGTTTTTTTTTTTTTTTCCTTATTGTTGTTTAATGTGCTGGTTTGTAAGCGCATGGTGTAGGGAACGTCACTAAGGAAGGGGATATGAAGAGTGAAACACACAATCAATGGGAATTATGCTAATCACCTAGGGTCTTTGTTTTTTTTTTGTTTTTTTTCTTTCCTTTTTTTATTTTAATTTTTTATTTATTTATTTTTATTTAATTTTTTTTTTTTTTTATAGATGTTATATTTAATATGGCCGTTAGTGGCCTCTTACACAATAGGGGGTAACACATGAAGGTATTTTAGGATTAATTGGATCACTTTAAATAAATTACTTAATAGAAGTGAGGAACTAGGCCATGATTGGCCAATAAATATATTTATGGGATAATTAACAATAACCACAGGGTATGTACAGGTGTGGTGGGTTTTCTTTTTTCTTAGAAGTGAGGAACAATTACGGAATAACAATAATAAACACGGGGAATGTATGGACGGGGCTGGGGGTTTTCCCTTTTTTTTTTTTTTTGGTATGTTTTAGGCTTGTTTTAATATGTTGGTTGTAGGGGGTGGGGGTGTCAATGTGGAATTGGATACACAGACCGATACGCACAAATATTGGGAATCTCATCAATCACAGGATATATTTGGTTGTCGAACATATGTTGGGGGAGGGAGGGGGTTGAGACAGGCAGCAGTTTTCTCATTCCCCCTTTTTTTTTTTTTTTTTTTTTTGGGGAGGGGATAGGGTCAGTTGTAAGAGAACGATGTTAACAATTGGTCTCTTATTAATGTTTAATATGTTAATCCTGCGTAATTATTGTAAAATATGAAATTAAGGATGTTTAATTGTGAAAAATATAACAGAAAATAAAAAAATTTTGATTATAAAAAAAAAGAACCGTTACCCTCTACCTTTAGTGCCTGAACTCTTCTAGAGATTGGGATCCGCAGTGATCTTTTCCAAGTTAGATCTCCATGGTGCCTACAACTTGATCCGTATTCGGGAAGGAGATGAGTGGAAGACAGCTTTTCGCACCAGATTTGGACTTTACGAATACCTTGTTATGCCCTTCGGCCTGTGCAATGCACCTGCTACGTTCCAACATTTTGTCATTGACATTTTCCGTGACTTCTTGGATCTATATGTTATTGTCTATTTAGACGATATTCTGATCTTCTCCTCCTCAGTCTCCGATCATCGCAGGCACGTCAGAAATGTGTTAGCTCGTCTCAGGCAGCATGGACTTTACGCTAAACCAGAAAAATGCCAATTTGAACTTCAAAGTATCTAGTTTTTAGGCCTAATCATTTCCGTTGAAGGTATAAAAATGGATCCGCAAAAGGTATCAGCCATTCTGGAGTGGCCCGCTCCCTCCGATAAGAAAGGGGTTCAAAGGTTCATTGGCTTCTCAAACTTTTACAGGAAGTTTATTAGGGGCTTTTCTGCAATAATTGCCCCATCACCGAAATAACCAAACAAGGGAACCGATTCCAGTGGTCCCCTAAGGCACAATCCGCCTTCGAAAAACTCAAGGAGCTGTTCACTTCTGCTTCAATCTTAAAACATCCAGATCCTGCTCTACCATTCGTCCTCGAAGTGGACGCTTCGGAGGTTGCAGTCGGAGCTGTTCTGTCCCAACGGCAAGGTCCAAAGACCCTTCTCTACCCAGTGGCCTT
The DNA here is from genome assembly GCA_037952925.1 of Lithobates clamitans. NCBI lineage: Eukaryota > Metazoa > Chordata > Amphibia > Anura > Ranidae > Lithobates > Lithobates clamitans. Next base: position 7,512,640 of record JBBGZY010000497.1, read on the forward strand.
TTTCTCCCACAAGCTCTCTTCTGCGGAGAGAAATTATGATGTTGGCGATCGGGAGCTTCTGGCCATCAAATCCGCTTTGGAGGAGTGGCGTTATTTACTGGAGGGTGCAGCATATCCTATCCTGGTCTATACGGATCATAAAAAACTGGAGTATCTCCGAACAGCCAAGAGACTGAAACCTCGGCAAGCAAGGTGGGCCCTATTTTTCTCCAGATTTCAGTTCCACATGCTATACAGACCTGGTTCCAAAAATATCAAGCCGGATGCTCTGTCCTGTATGTTCCCTGATTCCGGCAAACCTGTGCATCCGGACACTATTCTTCCATCCGGAAATTTTCTTTTACTCCAAGAGGATCTACTATCCCGCATAAAACAAGCCTCTTCAAATTGGACCCCAAGTTCCAGAGAGGAAGTGAGGGCCCAGGATGGTCTTTTTTGGCACAAGGATAAAATCGTGGTCCCTGAAGATTTGAGGGTGGCAGTGCTAGAGCTCTGCCATGATCACAAGATGGCTGGACATTTCGGTGTGCTAAAGACAACTGAATTAGTGCAGCGCACTTTTTGGTGGCCTCTGTTGGCAAACGACTGCAAGAATTATGTAGAATCGTGTACTACCTGTGCTCGGAGCATAAATAGCCGGACTAGAGCCTGGGGTCTGCTAAAACCATTACCCGTCCCGGAAAGACCGTGGAAGATGATATCAATGGATTTTATTGTAGAGCTTCCTCAGGCAGAAGGCTTCTCTACCATTTTCGTCGTCGTAGACAGGTTAACCAAGATGGATCACTTTCTGCCTATGAAGGGCACGCCTTCGGCCATGGAGACAGCAAGGGTCTTCATTAAAGAAATTGTCAGGCTACACGGAGTCCCAGCAAACACCATATCTGATCATGGTGTTCAGTTCACCTCTCGGTTCTGGATTCCATAACCACCTTTACCCGGGTCCTTCTGCAGCTAACCCGCCAGGCTCTCATACCATTCTGTGTGATTCTGTGATTCCCTGGAAATCGAGCTGGCACTCTCCTCTGCTTACCATCCCCAGACTAATGGGAAGAAGGAGAGAACTAATCAAACTTTGGAGCAATACCTCCGTTGTTTTTCATCTTTCTCACAGGACGACTGGGTCTCTCTTCTGCCAATTGCTGAGTTCTCCTATAACAACTTTCTACATTCGGCCATTAAGCAAACACCCTTTTTTGCCAACTGCGGCTTCCACCCGTCCTTCCTGCCCAGGTCCTTACCCGAATGTGCGATCCCTGCGGTCTCTGAGACCATGGACTTTTTTCTTTCTAACAACAAACTCTTGCAGGAAACCATGGCTAAGACCCAAGAGTATAATAAGAAGATGTTTGACAGGAAGAGGCGGGGAGAGCTCATCCTGGAACCTGGCAACCAGGTTTGGTTGTCCACGACCAATGTAAGAATGGCCTGCCCTTCAAGGAAATTGGGTCCCAAATTCATGGGCCCGTTCTAAGTCAAAAAGAGAATTAACAATGTGGCCCACGAACTCAACTTACCTAGTACCCTGAAGATTCATCCGCTCTGTCACATTTCATTGTTGAAACCTGTTATACCCAACACCTTTGCTGGCCGAAGTACTGACCCACCAGAGCCCATAATTGTCGATAACAAAGAAGAATTCGAAGTGGAGGCTATCTTGGATTGTAGGAGGAGACGCAACCAGTTGCAGTACCTGATCAAATGGAGGGGGTACGGACCGGAGGATAACTCCTGGGAGCCAGAGGGCAACTTACATGCCAAAGAGCTTCTGAGGACTTTCAGGAGTACTCACGCCGCCAGATTGGCACAGTTGGACATCCGGAGGCTGCTCTTGAGGGGGGGCACTGTCAGAGAACTCCCTTGGGCAGACGCGCTGTTGGTGGGCATCGCGGGGGGGCGCGTCAGAGCGTGCGCGCATTCCCGTGCACGCCGCCGCGGGTGCCGGTGTGCGGGTGCGTGCATGTGTGCGGGGGCGCGCGCCGGCGCGTCGGCGTGCACGCGCACCCGGTGTTTGGCGCCAACCTGCCTATTTAGGCCTTCTGCACAGGGGGCTCGGTGCTGTCCGATCTTCAGCTCCCTGTATCCCTGCACCTGCTTCCTGTTTCCTGTTGTACCTGATCTCCTGACCACCGGCTTGTCTTTGATTCCTCCTTGCTAGCTGCCTGCCACTGATCCCGGACTGTCCTGACTACGAATCTGCCTGCTCCTCTGTACTACGCTGCCCGCCTGTTGCCGACCTCTGCCTGTGACCCGACCTGCCTGCTCCACTCCTGCTCTGCATCTGCTGCCTGTGCTTCAGTTACTGGAGATCTCCATAACCACCTTTACCGGGGTCCTTCTGCAGCTAACCCGCCAGGCTCTCATACCATTCTGTGCTCCCGTGCCTCCTGTCCATACTACCAGGGGTCGGGAACCAGATACGTAAGGGAGGCCTCCCCCTGCTACATCGGGCTCGCCTGCCTGCTACGTGGAAGTCTGACACATGCGTTCCGAAACGCTCTAAACTTGCTGCGTTCACCCAGGAACCGGTCTGGGGTAGGTACCCTGGACTCAGGTGGGAGCATGACCACGGCAGGAGCAGGAGAAGATCCCAGAGAGGAGGCTGATACTAAAGGTGGACCCTTCGGAGTTGCAGCTCCCGTCACGGTCTGTAGGCGTCCCTCTAGCTGAGTGTAGCCCTGCTGTAGGTCTTTGACGGCTTGTGCCAAGCCGGCCAGGTGCTGGCAAAGTTCATCCATAGGAGAGGGTCCCTGCACAGGCTCAGACATGGCTGTCCGTTACTGTTATGTACCTGACGGTAGAGCCTGATATGCAGGGAATGGCCTCTCTTGCTCCTCTGATTCTGGCCCCCTGATTGAGTAGACAGGAGGAGCACAAGTGCCAAACAGTTCATCTTCGCTGTAATGTAGAACAGCGGCAGGTGGCACGGTGCTGGAGCAGGGTTCTCCAATGAGCAGAAGATGCAGGTCGGGCAAGCCGGGTCAAACACTGGTGGGAACGTCAGGAGCAGAAGCGGAGGCAGGTGCATAGTCTGGATGCAGGCAGGGTCGGCAACGGGCTGGCAGCGTGGTAGTAGAAGAAGCAGGCAGATGCGGAGTCAGAACAAGCCGGGTCAGATGCAGGCAGCAGGTAGCAGAGTCAGAGGCAAGCCGGGTCAGTAAACAGGTGCAGGTATCACGGGTAAAGCAGGCAGGAACACACGGGAACGCTGTAGAACGGACAGCACTGGATGCAAGCACAAACCAAGTTTAAATAGGCTCTTGGTAATGTGCACACAGGTGCACCAAAGGTGTTCTGGCAGAGGCTGAGGTCACAGGTCGACTTCTGCGTCGGCCATCTTGAGTATTGGCTGGTCTTCCCTGACAGGCTGAGGTCACAGGTCGACCTCTCCTTCGGCCATCTTGAGTACTGGCTGGTCTTCCCTAACAGGCTGAGGTCACAGGTCGACCTCTCCTTCGGACATCTTGAGTACTGGCTGGTCTTCCCTGACACAGAATCAATAATGTCCAGTTACAAATGATAGTGCAAGTCAGTTTTGCATCTAAAACCATTCATTGAAGGTGGCTTGTGCCTTGAATTTCTTTCAACATCCGGTGGGTTCATGTAAATGAAAGAATAAACATCATTGCGCAATGATCAAGGATAGTATAAAGTAAATGCTCAAAGGTATTACACTCACATATCCCTGGTTGTTGTTAAGGCACACAATGAAACACAATCAGCCGCTGTGAGCATGACTCCTCCAAACCGATGCTACCGTGCTGATGATTAGCAATGGTAGTCCTCGTCACTTGCTCCTCCCACGCGTTACGTCACAGACCACGTGACTTTCTCAAGGATGGCCCTGAGACGCCAAACCTCCATATTTAAGCCTGTTGGCATCCCGGTTTCCATAGTGACATTGGTTATCATAGGATCATTATGCTGTTTCCACTTAGATGTTAACATATTAAGTATGCAGCCAGCTCCAGATAACTTTATTAATAACATATTGCTCACAAATAACATTGTAATTAAAAATCCGTATTCAAACTTGAATAAAGGGATATGGATAAAAACGGCAGTGTATATCAAACAACTTCCCTCTAGTGGCAGCCACTAATATTGCACATATCTAATCCTTCATGTTAATGGGATCCTAATATAAGCTGCCATAGATACAATTTGGAAAAATAAAATATACATAAAAATACATAAAAATACCTCTGATGATCCTGGATTAATACGACAAAAACAAATACAAATGTATGGATGATAAATTTAAAATTACGTACTTGTAAAAATTGCTATTAGCAAAGAGATGAAAAATATATTGTAAGTACTTTAAAAAATACTGTTAGCAAAGAGATACCTGCTGATAATAATAATTACACATATTATTCAAACTCATAACTCCATGAGTGAGCTAGCAAACATGAATATATATATAGGACTAGGCTCAATAGAGAAATAAATTTATACTGAATCCAAGACCAAATATACCCCAAATAAAATCTAGTAATCCGATATAAAACAATTGAGGTCAAAGTCAATATTGAGGCCCCTTTGCGAGAGAGTACACATCTCAAATATCCACCTGGATTCATTTTTACTTAATTCTCTTATTTTGTTGGATCCCCTCCAGTATGGTTTTTATCTATCAATTGCCCAAAATTTTAAACCTGTGGGGTCTCTGTTGTGGTGTGATGCGAAGTGTCTAGAAACACTATGTTTTGGGAAACCTATCTTAATGTTTTGTATATGTTCCCTAATACGCTTCCACATAGGGCATTTTGTTCTGCCTATATATTGTAATGAGCAGGAGCATTGTAAGATGTACACTACTCCTTCGGTTCTACAGGAAATTAAATCCTTGATTTTATATTCTTTTTTAGTACTTGTAGATCTGAAATTTGGTACATTTTTGTCCATTGAAATTGGTATTTTTACATGCGTAGCATCTCCTGCAAGGGTAGAAACCTTTGCCTTGAAAGAAAGACAACTCTGTTAGTTTTTTAGGCGGTTCCGGGACATATTTTGCCACTATATCTCCCAGAGTTGGTGCTCGCCTGTAAGTAGAGCGAGGTTTGTCAGGTAAAATGCTTTGAAGTGTTTTATCAGCTTTTAGCATGGGCCACTATTTTTTAATCATACTCTCCACCTGCTTATGTTGGGCACTATAATTCATTATCAAGGGAATATCCTGGTTAGGTGTACAGTTCTTATCCATATCTTGGATCAACAAATTCAGTGGCATCTGATAGACTTCCTGTATTTTGTCTTCAATTAATTCTTTATTATATCCTTTCGCCTCAAATTTTTTTCCTATCCATTGTGCCTGTGCAAGATATTCATTGTGGCCAGAACAGATCCTTCTAAGCCGTATCATCTGTCCTTTCGGAATGTTTATGAGCCATGGCTCATGATGACAATTGTCACTTGGTATATAGCTGTTTCTTTCTACAGGTTTAAAGAAAGTTTTAGTATTTATAGCCCCATTATCTATTTTTATTTCTAGATCCAAACAACGAATGACCTGGTTGTCATTCAGCCTATCAAACAACTGGATTGAACTGTTCTCATCTCCTTTCCATATTACAATGCAATCATCAATGAACCTTTTTATATAATATCACATTTTCTGGTGTATTGGAATATATGTGTCAGGTCACCTGTACCCAGGTGACAGATGGGGTCAGGAGTGCACCGCTATGATAGTGGACCCTAAGGCTGACTCCTGCGGATGGAACTCGGGGTGGTTCAGTTAGGCAGGTCCCCTGTAGCACCAACATGGATCCCACAGTGAGTTAGAGCATAGATTTCCCAGGGTGCAGAGTCTAAGAGCCAACAGGTGTTCACCAGAGCCTCTAGTGGTGAGGAAGGACTGGGCTGCAACTGGCTCCAGGTCGCGGCCCCCAGGGTCTTCTCCCAGCTCACGCTCCTGGCAGGCTACAGGAGGATGGAGAGGAAACACCAGCTCAGGACAGCAAGGGATAGTAAGGAGGTAGCCAAATGTGGGGGCGACTAGCAGACAAGGATAACAGAGAACACGCCAAAAGTCAGGGTCACAGGCAAACAGGGATAGTGAAGAACACGCCAAAGGTCAGGGTCACAAGCAGACAGGGATAGTCGGGAACACGCCAAGATCGGTAACAGAGACAGAGAAAAACTTAGCGCACACGGCAAACAGGAAGCCAAACACACAATATTGCACGGCAAGGCAGGCTTGGAGAATACGGTGTTAAATAGTGGTTCCTGTTGAGGCTAGGGTGGAGCCACACAGAGGGAAGATTACTTAAGCATGCAGGTGTGAGAGCACAAGCCTCAAGACCTTACAGACCAATAGTACTCCTCAATACAGATTTAAACATTTTTACGAAACTGTTGGCGAATAGATTAAACATTTTTATGCCGTCTTTGGTCCATAAAGACCAAGTAGGATTTATTCCTCTTCGACAGGCAGGAGATAACACCCGGAGGGTCATCGACCTCGTGGAGGTTGTAAACAGGAACAAATTGGAGGCAGTAATGCTCAGTCTAGATGCCAAAAAAGCCTTTGATAGGCTAAGTTGGCCTTTCCTGTTTGCGACTCTCAGTCGGGCTGGTATCGAGGGCCCATTCCTCCGAGCTGTCTCCCACCTATATTCGGCCCCTACTGCCCAGGTTCGTACTCAATTCGCCACTTCCCCTACTTTTCAGATCTTTAACGGGACTCGTCAAGGCTGCCCACTCTCCCCTCTTCTATATGCCCTATGTATTGAACCTTTAGCAGCCCATATCAGAAATAACCTAAGTATACATGGTATCCCAGTCCGTACTAGAAATTTTAAGATTTGTCTATTTGCGGACAATGTCCTTCTCACTCTCACGCAACCTCATATCTAACTCCCAAACTTACAGGCGGAGCTGGATCGGTATAGCATCCTCTCAGGTTATAAAATTAATAATTCAAAAACAGAGGTCCTTCCTCTCAATTTATCCCATAAAACGCTATCAGCGCTTTCGCAAACATTTAACTACTCATGGCAGTCCTCTTCCTTAAAATACCTCGGGGTACATATTACACCCACATACAACACTCTATATAAAACCAACTTCCCCCAACTGTTTACCTCTATTAGAGCCTCCCTGACCAAATGGAAATCTTTGAAATTATCCCCTTTCGGCCGACTTGCGACCCTAAAGATGACTGTATTACCTAAACTTTTATATCTTTTTGAGACGCTCCCTATCCCCATTCCGTCCTCATGCCTAAAGGGGCTCCTGGGTGACCTGATACATTTTTTCTGGAACTATAAAAGACACCAAATTGCTAGATCGGTTCTATATGCTCCTCGTAATCAAGGCAGCCTGGCATTTCCCAACATAGCTAAGTATTATCTAGCTGCCCAGTTACGACCTGTAGCCTCTTGGTGTACTCTTCATGCCTATAATCGGTGGACACAGATTGAAAAGTTATGGTTAGCCCCCGTTCATCCGAACTCCATGCTTTGGAGTGACGATGTACCACCTGGCAGTGTACAACTACTAGGACCAATGGCCCTTTTACGTGCACTATGGCGACGTGCCAATTCGGCATACCCGCTTTCCACCACCTCTTCCCCAGTCACCTCATTCCTATTTACACCCAACATTCCTGACAGCTTAACCTCACAGATGTCTCATTTCTGGATGGATAAGGCCTTATTCCGCTATGGTCAGTTAATTGATCCTAAAACCAGATTACTAAGATCTTTCAGAGAACTGCAAAACGCCTTTGACATTCCCAAACAGGCTTTTTTCAGTTACTTACAAATACGTCACTACACACAATCTCTAGTGCCGAATTTGCGATTCTCTCCTCTAACCGACTTCGAAAAGCTATATTTAGAGGGTTCGTCCCCTAAGGGCATGATCTCCCGCACCTATCAGATTCTGATCGCAGATTTTTTACCAGATGGACCGGGGCATATGTATATGGATTTTTATATGTTTGTGCACCTATGTAAAGGGTAATATTGGATGTACTATCAGAGATGTATGATGATCCTGCATACTACTTTTGGTCAATCACTATATATATTTACATTGAAATGTCCCATCGATCAAATGTCAGTTGATTACTTGCCAGAAACGCCTGTAATACTACAAACTGTATTTTCTGTACCCTGTACTACAGATCTGTATATTTTCTTGAAAAAATAATAAAAAATTGTCAGTTAAAAAAATAAATAAAAAATAAAGTGAGGAATGTTGCGTAATGATGATGTTTTTTTTATTTTCTATGAGGAGCAAAGATCACTGAATGGTGGAGACTTATGGAATGAATATTGGCACAATTGTTGTGAGACCTGTGGCACATCCCTACAAAAGGAAAAACAAATCCAGGCATATATTTGAGGTTTTTTTGTCATTGCTTTCTGATGAGTGCAAACTTTGGAAGGTGGTGGTGAATCATGAATTGGTGGAACACTGATTTGAATTTTGAACACGGGGGTTAAAACACTCGTGAAAAGGGAGCAGCACTGGGACTTTAACATTTCATTTTTCACTATGGTTTTAATTTATATGTATTTTATGCGTTTTTCATGTGTTTATTTTAATGCATAAAAAGTCACTGATGGATGCACACAGCATTTAATGTCACAGATATTAATTTTAGGGTTAGCGCGGATATCCAATATAATCAATTGAAGCCCAGCCTACCAGTGAAGGGGACAAGTGACTCATCCATGCAGATATATTTGTCTGGGATAAATAATTATGTGAATTTCTCTAAAGGAAAAATTAGCAAGTGGCTGAATTTTATACAATTTATTAAATGCTGAGTCATTTCGGGGAGGGCACTGGGTGTTATCGTTGTAATGGAGGAACTACCTTGTTCTTGGCATAACTGATGAGTAGATAGGCATGTGATGGATGAGGTGGGTGGACCAGTATAAGAGTCCCATATTAAATGTGAGGCCCAAAAAGATTCTAAATTCCTCCACTGTTAACTTCTTCCATTCATAGGGATGAGCATAACCTAAAGCTGGGTTGTTGACTATAAATTGTTGGGCATAGAGGTTGCACTGGTCCACAATTGAACGTAAGAAGTCATCTATAAAAATAAATTAACTACTTCAATACTGGGCCCTTTCACCACCTTTCTGCCCAGGCCATTTTTTGCTGTCACACTTTGAATGACAATTGCGCGGTCATGCAACACTGTACCCAAATAAATTTTTAATTTTCTTCACACAATTAGAGCTTTCTTTTGGTGGTATTTAAATAACGTTGTGTTTTTTTTTTTGCTAAAATATATATATGCACTAGTGACAATATGTAAAAAAAAAAAAAAAAAAAGTAAAAAAAAAACCTAAATTTTATTTAATGAATGAATGAATTCATTTTTTTAGTTTCCGTGAAATTGTGACAAATTACAACTTCAAAAAACTTGCCATACCTCCTACTTAATAGCTTGGACTGTTCACTATCCAAAAATTGATAATTTGGGGAGCATTTGTACTGTTCTGGCATGTTACGGTCTCGTGAACTAAGACAGGCTGTCAGTACATCAGGATAGGGGGAGGCCCCTGGATGAGGTGTATCTGGACTTTGCAAAAGCATTTGATACAGTCCCCCATAAACGCTTAATTTACAAGCTGAGGTCTGCAAGCTTGGACCATAGGGTCTGTGCTTGGTTAAAAAAAATGGTTACAAGGATGGGTCCAAAGGGTGGTGATAAATAACATGTACTCAGACTGGTCTGGAGTGGTGAGTGGGGTACCCCAAGGTTCTATCTTGGGACCAATTCTATTCAATAAATTCATAAATGATATAGACTATAAGATAACTAGTTCAGTTTCAGTTTTTATGGATGACACAAAGATAAGCAGAGTAATAAACTCACATCAGGACATAGAAATTCTGCAGAATGACCTGAATAAGATAAAAGGAGTGGGCAGACAAATGGCAAATTGGGTTTAATGTGGAGAATGTAAAGTAATGCATTTGGGGAAAAAAACATAAATGCAAAAAATTCACTAGGTGGAGAACCAAGGATGGAGAAGGGTCTAGGGGTGCTAATAGATGACAGATTGAGCAACAGTATGCAGTGTTAAGCTGCAGCTATCAAAACAGGCAGAATGTTAGCATACATAAAAAAGAAATACTCCAGGGATAAAACTACAATTCTGCCACTTTATGAAACTCTGGTTAGGCCACATCTGGAGCTTTCCATCCAGTTCTGGTCACCAGTCCTCCGAAGGGATGTGCTTGAGCTGGAGGGAGTCCATTGAAGGGCAACAAAACTATTAAGGGGACTGGAGGACCTCAATTAGGAATGAAAGCAAACACTAAATTTATTTTTGCTGGAGATAAGACACAATGGGGATGGGGATTTATAGGAAATAAACTATTAAGTCCCAGGGAGTGTAAAAGGACATGGGGCACACAACAAGACTGGAGGAGAAGTGGTTTTACCTTAAACTGCTTAGGGGGTTCCTCACTGTTAGGGCTATAAGGATGTGGAACTCTCTCCTACAATTGGTGTTGGCTGCGGGCAGTATGGATATTTTTAAAAGACTCTTAGATGTACATCTTAAAATAAACCTTCAGTAATTTTTTCAACTTTCCATCTTAACCACTTCAATACCGGGCTATAGTCATATGACGTCCTCAGATGGGATATCCCATAATGGGCGGGCGTCATATGACGTCCTCGGTTTCTTGCCATTCCTGCGGCCCCCGGGGTGTGATCGCAGTGCGGCGATCGGGGATGAGATGTGTCCCTCAAACACAGCCCATCCCAGATCTGTGTAAAGAGCCAATAAAAAATGGCTCTTTACCACATGACCGGCTGTGTCCAATCACAGCCGGTCACTTCTACTGCGCACGTGAACTGCGCTTGTGCAAGCCCCTAGGGCACGCACAGAGCAGCGATTGGGGATGAGGCTTGTAACCCTGACATAGCCCAACCCCGATTGTAGTAAAGAGCCAATGAAATTGGCTCTTTACCACGTGACCGGCTGTGTCCAATCACAGCCGGTCACAGAATGTCAACAAACCGCGGTAACGAGATTTTACCGGGTTCTTCTCACACACCGATCATGAGTGTGAAGGAGATTGCGGTAACATCTCGTTACACAGCCCATCTGAGTACCCGAGTACTAAGTAACTGTCACAGTCCATCTGAGTACCTGTCACTGTCCATCTGAGTACCCGAGTACCTGTCACCAGGCCATCAGAGTACCCGAGTACCTGTCACCAGGCCATCAGAGTACCCGAGTACCTGTCACCAGGCCATCAGAGTACCCGAGTACCTGTCACCAGGCTATCAGAGTACCTGTCACCAGGCCATCAGAGTACCTGTCACCAGGCCATCAGAGTAACCGAGTACCTGTCACAGCCCATCTGAGTACCCGAGTACTGAGTAACTGTCACAGTCCACCTGAGTACCTGTCACTGTCCATCTGAGTACCTGTCACAGTCCATCTGAGTACCTGTCACAGTCCATCTGAGTACCTGAGTACCTGTCACAGCCCATCTAAATACCTGTCACCACTCATCAGAGTACCTGAGTACCTATCTGTAGCTCATCAGAGTACCCGAGTACCTGTCACCAGGCCATCAGAGTACCCGAGTACTTGTCACCAGGCCATTAGAGTACCCGAGTACCTGTCACCAGGCCATCAGAGTACCCGAGTACCTGTCATTAGGCCATCAGAGTAACCGAGTACCTGTCTCCAGCCCATGCCTCATAGAATATACGTTGGGGTGTTTGCTTTCCAAAATGGGGTAATTTTGTGGGTAATTCCATTGTCCTGGTGCTCAAGGACCTTCAAAAGTGTGATGGGTAGGAATGAAATGAGATGTGTAATTTGATGCTCCTAGCACGCCTGAAGGTACTACTTCAGTGTTGGGCCTCTGTATGTGGACTGGCTGTGAAAAAGTCTCACACATGTGGTATCGCCATACTCAGGAGTAGCACCAGAATGTGTTTTGGGGTGTCATTGCTATATACATGCTATGTGTTAGAAATATCTTGTAAATTGACAACTTTGTGTAAAAAAAATAAAAAAATGCGTTTTCAATTTTTTTCCACATTTTCCAAAAACTTCTGAGAAAAAATGAACCGTTCAAAAGACTCATTATGCCTCCATAGATTAAAAAAAAAATTTAATTTTCTTTCCACATTTTCTGAAGACTTGTGAAAAAAAATTAACCGTTTAAAAGACTCATTATGCCTCATAGAATAGACACTGGGGTGTTTGCTTTCCAAAATGGGGTCATTTTGTGGGCAATTCATTGTTCTGGTGCTCCAGGGTCTTCACAAATTTAAAAGGTCGTTAGGAAATTAGAGGTGTAATTTATGCTCCTAGAACCCCTGATGGTGCTCCCTGCATGTTGCACCTCTCTGTGTGGCCAGGCTGTGTAAAAGTTACACACATGTGGTATCTCCATACTCGGGAGGAGTAGCAGAATGTATTTTGGGGTGTAATTGGAAGTATGCATATGCTGTGCGTGAGAAAAAACTTGTTGTTATGACAATTTTGTGAAAAAAAAATTCTTAATTTTTCCAAGAATTGTGGGAAAAAATTACAACTTCAAAAAACGCACCATGCCTCTTACTAAATACCTTTTGACTGTGTACTTTTCAAAAAGGGGTCATTTGGGGGGTATTTGCACTTTCCTGACGTTTCAGGGCCTCAAGAAATGAGATAGGCCGTCAGTGCATCAGATGTGATCAATTTTCAAAGATTTGCACCATAGCTTGTAGACTCTATAACTTTCACAGAGACTAAATAATATCCACTAATTTGGGTTATTTTTACCAAAGAGATGTAGCAGTATAAATTTTGGCCCAAATTTATGAACAAAAATGACTTATTTGCAAAATTTTATCATAGAAACAAAAAAAAAGTGTTTTTTTTTTTTTTTCCTAAATTTTAGCTTTTTTTACTTATGTTGCAAAAAATAAAAAACCCAGTGGTGATTAAATACCACCAAAAGAAAGCTCTATTTGTATGAAAGAAATTATAAAAATTATGTTTAGGTACGGTGTTGCATGACTGAGTAATTGGCATTCAAAGTGTGAGAGCGCTGAAAGCTAAAAATTGGTCTGGGCAGGAAGGGTGTATAAATGTCCTGTATTGAAGTGGTTAATAAATCTTTTGCCCTTGTTTTAACTTTGGATAGTAAAACATTTTTTCTGCCAGTAAACCCCTTATACAGCACACTTCCTGTTTGTCTAAAAAAAAGCCTAGGCTTATGACCTCATGCATGGCTCTCTCACTCTCCTGAAAGTTCGTCAGGAAGGGGGGGGAGTCATAAGAATGCCAATGAGAGCTGCAGAGCTGGAGGTGTGCGTCTGTGTAAATCCAAGAAGTGGACAGTCAGCAGCTTCAGCTGTCCACAGTTAAAATGGTTGCAGCCAGACTCAGTGGATTGAGATTTCTGCAGCATTTTTGGCAAGTACAGAATCACAGTAAACAATTGTGCTCAAAAGTTTGCATACCCTGGCAGAAATTGTGAAATTTTGGCATTATTGAAAGTATGACTGATCATGCCAAAAAAAACCTGTCTTTTATTTAAGGATAGCTATCACATGAAGGCATTTATTATCACATATCATGATTTAAAAAGGATCCAAAAAGCTAACAGAAAATCACCCAAATGGCCCTGATAAAAAGTTTACATACCCTGGAATGTTTGGCCTTGGTAAAGACAGAAGGTGGCACACAGGTTAAAATGGCAATTAAAGGTTAATTTCCCATCGCGTCTGGGGGAAAAAAAAAAAGGTTAATTTCCCACATTTGTGGCTTTTTAAATCACAATTCGTGCCTGTGTATAAATAGTCAATAAGTTTGTTAGCTCTCACATGGATGTACTAAGACACTGAGCCATGAGGAGGTAGAAAAGGCAAAAGGCCTGCGTAACAAGGTAATGAAACTCTACAAGATGGAAAAGGATATAAAAAGATATTGGGTGATTTCTGTTATCATGATTTAAAAATTATCCAAAAAAACTATGCTATAAATGGCTTCATGTAATTGCTATCCTTAAATAAAAGACTGTTTTATGGCATGATCAGTCAAATTTTCAATATTAGGGCCAAAACTTCACAATTTCTGCCAGGGTATGCAAACTTTTGAGCATGTGTGTGTATATATATATATATATATATATATATATATATATATATATATATATATATATATATATATATATATATATATATATATATATATATATATATATATATATATATATATAATGCAAATTAATGGAGGGAAGCTTCAGAATGGCAAAAATGTTTTTATTACAACTTACATAGGTACATAGTTACATAATAGGCAAGGTTGAAAAAAGACACAAGTCCATCAAGTCCAACCTATGTTTATGATTTTATTTTATGTCAGTATTACATCGCATATCCCTGTATGTTGTGGTCGTTCAGGTGCTTATCTAATAATTTTTTTGAAATTATGGATGTTTCCTGCTAAAACCACTGCCTGTGGAAGATAATTCCACATCCTTACTGCTCTTACCGTAGAGAACCCTCTACGCAGTTTAAGGTTAAACAGATTTTCTTCTAATTTTAGTGAATGTCTTATTAAATTCCCTTTTGCGGAAAAGTTTTATCCTTATTTATCCTCCAGAGAGAATAACTTCAGTCCTCATAACCTTTCCTCATAACTAAATGTCCTCCAGCCCCTTTATTAATTTTGTTGTCCTTCTCTGAATTCTCTCCAGTTCCAGCACATCCTACCAGAGTACTGGTGCCCAGAACTGGACGGCATACTCCAGGTGTGGCCAGACCAGAGTCTTGTAGAGTGGGAGAATTATTGTTTTATGTTTCTGGAGGTAATCCCCTTTTTAGTGCATGCCAATATTCTGTCTGCTTTGCTTGCAGCAGCTTGGCATTGCATGCCATTGCTGAGCCTGTCATCTACTAGGACCCCCAGGTCCTTTTTCCATCCTAGATTTCCCAAGAGGTTCTCCCCCCCAGTGAGTAGATTGCATTCATATTTTTGCCACCCAAATGCATTATTTTACATTTTTCAACAATAAACCTCATTTGCCATGTAGTTGCCCACCCCATTACTTTGTTCAGATCTTTTTGGAAGGTTTCCACATTCTGTGGAGAAGTTATTGCCCTGCTTAGCTTAGTATCGTCCGCAAATACAGAGATGGAGCTGTTTATCCCATCCTACAGGTCGTTTATGAATAAATTTAATAGGATTGATCCCAGGACTGAACCCTGGGGGGGCCCCCACTTTCCCCCCCAGACCATTCCGAGTACTCCCCATTTATCACTACCCTCTGAACTCGCCACTGTAGCCAGTTTTCAATCCATGTACTCACCCTATGGTCCATGCCAATGGACCTTACTTTGTACAGTAATTTTTTATGGGGAACTGTTTCAAATGCTTTTGCAAAATCCAGATACACCACGTCTACGGGCCTTCCTTTATCTAGATGGCAGCTCACCTCCTCAATCCTCATTGAAGGTTAATAGATTGTTTGTTTGGCAAGAACGATTCCTAATGAATCCATGCTGATTACATAGTTACATAGTAGATGAGATTGAAAAAAGATACAAGTCCATCAAGTCCAACCTATGTGTGTGATTTTATGTCCGTATTACATTGTATATCCCTGTATGTTGTGGTCGTTCAGGTGCCTATCAGTTTTTTTAAATTATTGATGCTCCCCACTGAAACCACTGCCTGTGGAAGAGACAGGGCCGGACTGGCCAACTGGGATACCGGGAAATCTCCCGGTGGGCCGGTTTTCTGGCTACCCCTGTGGCCACTGTGAGGGCAGCGGCGCCTGAAAGAAATATGGCTGCGGGGCCGGGCCGGGCCGATGTGCAACTGCGCAGGCGCCAGCGCTATTCCAAAGTTAGCCGTGCTCAGGAAAACCCGTACACGCTCGGCAATTTTCAAAAATGCGGGCGAATGCGCAGTGACACGATGGCGCCGAGCGGCGCCATTTTTAAAAGGTAAAGCGGTTACAGCGCTCAGTGAGGACTCGTCTGGTGGCGTGTGCCTCTTCCTGCGTCCCCCCACAGCCTCTCACCTCCTGCCCCCCCGCAGCCTCTGACCACCTGTCTCCCCCTGCAGCCTCTGATCACCTGTCCCCCCCTGCAGCCTCTGACCTCCTGTCCCCCCTGCAGCCTCTGACCTCCTGTCCCCCCTGCAGCCTCTGACTTCCTGTCCCCCCTGCAGCCTCTGACCACCTGTCCCCCCTGCAGCCTCTGACCTCCTGTTCGCACCCCCCTGCAGCCTCTGACCACCTGTCCCCCCCCCTGCAGCCTCTGACCACCTGTCCCCCCCTGCAGCCTCTGACCACCTGTCCCCCCCCCTGCAGCCTCTGACCACCTGTCCCCCCCTGCAGCCTCTGACCTCCTGTCCCCCCCCTGCAGCCTCTGACCACCTGTCCCCCCCCTGCAGCCTCTGACCACCTGTCCCCCCCCCTGCAGCCTCTGACCACCTGTCCCCCCCTGCAGCCTCTGACCTCCTGTCCCCCCCCGCAGCCTCTGACTTCCTGTCCCGCCCCTGCAGCCTCTGACCTCCTGCCCCCCTGCAGCCTCTGACCTCCTGCCCCCCCGCAGCCTCTGACCTCCTACCCCCCCTGCAGCCTCTGACCACCTTTCCCCCCCTGCAGCCTCTGACTTCCTGTCCGCACCCCCCGCAGCCTCTGACCTCCTGTTCGCACCCCCCCGCAGCCTCTGACCTCCTGTCCCGCCCCTGCAGCCTCTGACTTCCTGTCCCGCCCCTGCAGCCTCTGACCTCCTGCCCCCCCTGCAGCCTCTGACCTCCTGCCCCCCCTGCAGCCTCTGACCTCCTGTCCCCCCCACAGCCTCTGACTTCCTGTCCCGCCCCTGCAGCCTCTGACCTCCTGCCCCCCCTGCAGCCTCTGACCACCTTTCCCCCCTGCAGCCTCTGACTTCCTGTCCGCACCCCCCGCAGCCTCTGACCTCCTGTTCGCACCCCCCCGCAGCTTCTGACCTCCTGTCTCGCCCCTGCAGCCTCTGACTTCCTGTCCCGCCCCTGCAGCCTCTGACCTCCTGCCCTCCCTGCAGCCTCTGACCTCCTGCCCCCCCTGCAGCCTCTGACCTCCTGTTCCCCCCCCACAGCCTCTGACCTCCTGTTCCCCCTGCAGCCTCTGGCCTCCTGTTCGCACCCCCCGCAGCCTCTGACCTCCTGTCCCCCCCTGCAGCCTCTGACCTCCTGTCCCCCCTGCAGCCTCTGACCTCCTGCCCCCCCTGCAGCCTCTGACCTCCTGTCCCGCCCCTGCAGCCTCTGACTTCCTGTCCCGCCCCTGCAGCCTCTGACCTCCTGCCCCCCCTGCAGCCTCTGACCTCCTGCCCCCCCTGCAGCCTCTGACCTCCTGTTCCCCCCCCCCCACAGCCTCTGACCTCCTGTCCCCCCTGCAGCCTCTGGTCTCCTGTTCGCACCCCCCCGCAGCCTCTGACCTCCTGTCCCCCCCTGCAGCCTCTGACCTCCTGTCCCCCCTGCAGCCTCTGACCTCCTGTCCCCCCCCCCGCAGCCTCTGACCTCCTACCCCCCCCTGCAGCCTCTGACCACCTGTCCCCCCCTGCAGCCTCTGACTTCCTGTCCGTACCCCCCGCAGCCTCTGACCTCCTGTTCGCACCCCCTTGCAGCCTCTGACCTCCTGTTCGCACCCCCCGCAGCCTCTGACCTCCCCTGCACCATCCGCAGCCTCTGACCTCCCCTGTACCATCTGCAGCCTCTGACCTCCCCTGCATTATCCGCAGCCTCTGACCTCCCATGTACCATCCGCAGCCTCTGACCTCTCCTGTACCATCCGCAGCCTCTGACCTCTCCTGTACCATCCGCAGCCTCTGACCTCCCATGTACCATCCGCAGCCTCTGACCTCTCCTGTACAATCCGCAGCCTCTGACCTCTCCTGTACCATCCACAGCCTCTGACCTCTCCTGTACCACCTGCAGCCTCTGACATCTCCTGTACCATCCGCAGCCTCTGGCCATCTCCTGTACCATCCGCAGCCTCTGACTTCTCCTGTACCATCCGCAGCCTCTGACTTCTCCTGTACCATCCGCAGCCTCTGACTTCTCCTGTACCATTCGCAGCCTCTGACATCTCCTGTACCATCCGCAGCCTCTGACCTCTCCTGTACCGTCCGCAGCCTCTGACCTCTCCTGTACCGTCCGCAGCCTCTGACATCTCCTGTACCGTCCGCAGCCTCTGACATCTCCTGTACCATCCGCAGCCTCTGACCTCTCCTGTACCACCCGCAGCCTCTGACCTCTCCTGTACCATCCGCAGCCTCTGACCTCTCCTGTACCATCCGCAGCCTCTGACCTCTCCTGTACCATCCGCAGCCTCTGACCTCTCCTGTACCACCCGCAGCCTCTGACCTCTCCTGTACCACCCGCAGCCTCTGACCTCTCCCGTACCATCCGCAGCCTCTGACCATCTCTTGTCTTATATCACGACTGCAGTCTGGAGCAGAGTCAACAGTGGGAGTGCCGCAGGGATGGGGGTCATGGGAGAAGTCAGACATGTATGGACTGTGGAGAGGAAACTATGGTATAAAACCAGAGCCACCGAGCTGGAGCCGACTGACTGAGCCCTGTACGGTGCACCTGAGAGGAGGTCAGTGACAGCGCCGCCAGGCCTACCTGAGAGGGGGGGGTCAATACAATATCGTAGGGGGCACTGATATATAGGTTTCCCCCTTATATCAGTAAACCCCTGTACCTTAGTGTTTTCTTTCTGCAGAAGGTGGTCTCTGGTCACCAGAGTCCTCCCCACATTCCCAGAGTTCCCCTTTACATCATAGTCTGCAGGATTCCACCTTACAGTGCAAGGGGGAACTCTGATGTAAAGGGCAATGCTGCAGACCCTGATGTAAGTGAGAACTCTGATGTAAAGGGCAATGCTGCAGACCCTGATGTAAGTGAGAACTCTGATGTAAAGGGGAAAGCAGTGGACTCTGATATAAGTGGGGTCTCTGGTCACCAGTGCCCCCTTTTATATCAGAGTTCCTGCTTAGATCATGATCTGCAATGTTCCCCTTTATGTCAGAGTTCCCTTACACTGTAAAGGGGAATCCTCCTGATGTATGAGGGGAACTCTGTGCTGGGTTATATTAATCTGACCTTCATGTAAGAGGAGAAATATGGTGTTTGACTTTTGTTTAACTTAACACATTGCTAATAGCAGTTTATAGCTTAAATATTGATATTTGCACTGAAACATGCCATTTTTCGGCACCTTTTTTTTTGCAGTATCAGTAAAAAATGTGCCAGTAAACGCCATGATTTTTGCCAGTAAAAAAATAAAAAATTGCTGCTGTTTGTAAATTCCATGTCTCTCTTATCTATATATAATACACTCTTCAAATATGCTTTAAAATGCATGGTTTTCCCTTTTGTGAACAAGAAAATAAGGACGTTATGCAGTTCGGCTGGTATAAAAATGCTATGGGGCTGGTATAATAATGCTATGGGGCTGGTATGAAATTATTTCCAGGGCTGGTTTTTATTCCAAGTCCGGCCCTGGGAAGAGAATTCCACATCTTAACTACTCCTACAGTAAAAAACCCTCTATGCAATTTAAGGTTAAACCCCTTTTCTTCTAATTTTAGTGAATGAACGCGTGTCTTATTAAATTCCCTTCTGCGGAAAAGCTTTATCCCTATTGTGGGGTCACCAGTATGGTATTTTTACATTGAAATCATATCCTCTCTCAAGCATCTCCTCTCCAGAGAGAACAAGTTCAACGCTTGTAACCTTTCCTCATAACTAAGGTCCTCCTTATTAGTTTTGTTGCCCTTCTCTGGACTCTGTTCAGTTCCAGCACATCCTTCCTGGGGACTGGTGCCCAGAACTGCTGGACAGCATAATCCAGGTGCCACCGGACCAGAATCTTTTTTTTTTTTTTTTTTTTTTTTTGTAAAAACATTTTATTGAAATTTCCACGGGCTTACAGAAGAAAAAAATAGGGGATAGGATGTAAGAATAATACATGTTGGAAACTGGAGATAACCAGGTGCAAATTACGCCACCCCTGACCTGTATTACCACCTCCGCGCTATGTAAATAAATGTCAAAACCCTACCAAAGTTGCCACTTAACAATGAAATATATATAAACCGAAATCACCAAAAGAAAATTATAGATGAAAAAGTGGCGCTAATCCCCAGGTGGGGAGATGCCAGACACTCTTATCCAGCCAGTGAGCTGAATACAGACGTGACTAGAGAAAAAGTGAAAAAAAAAAACATATATTGCTAAATATCCCAAAAAGTAAAAATTAATATTAAATAAAATAAAAAATTCAATATGAGCTAATATAAATTATAACACTCAGTGAAAGTGATATACAAATATATAAATCCAAGAAAAAATATAATGAAAATTGAGCATAGTAAATATCTATAAAGTCCAGAAACCAATCAATCGTGAAAAATAATCGTGAAAATATTTGAAGAAAGTCCAAAAAAAGAGTGAGGGTGACTCCAAAACTGCTCAGCTGTGTTGTCAAACATCCACCACACCTCTGTGACGTGAATCCACTCCCTGCTGAAATTCAAACTCACCAGCTGTTAAGGCCTTTCACTTTCGTGTTTGGCCTGACAGAGCCTCTAACCCACTTACATGGGGGTTAACATGCGAGCATACACCTCCACTGCTCCATAGGAACACCGCTTTTCTCAGGTTGGTAGTATGACATAAAAATAAAAGAAGCTCCAATAGTGTAATCTCGTTAAAAGATTTAATCACATATAAAAAAAACTTGTATTGAACTCACATTTAAAATAAAATAACAGGCAAGTCACTTCACGGCAAATGGAGAACTCCCACAGCACAGCAAGCAGTAGCAAATGAAATAACAACAGACTGAGTGAGAGGCCTTAACAGCTGGTGAGTTTGAATTTCAGCAGGGAGTGGATTCACGTCACAGAGGTGTGGTGGATGTTTGACAACACAGCTAAGCAGTTTTGGAGTCACCCTCACTCTTTTTTTGGACTTTCTTAAAATATTTTCATGATTATTTTTCCCGATTGATTGGTTTCTGGACTTTATAGATATTTACTATGCTCAATTTTCATTATATTTTTTCTTGGATTTATATATTTGTATATCACTTTCACTGAGTGTTATAATTTATATTAGCTCATATTGAATTTTTTATTTTATTTAATATTAATTTTTACTTTTTGGGATATTTAGCAATATATGTTTTTGTTTTTTTGTTTTTTCACTTTTTCTCTAGTCACGTCTGTATTCAGCTCACTGGCTGGATAAGAGTGTCTGGCATCTCCCCACCTGGGGATTAGCGCCATTTTTTCATCTATAATTTTCTTTTGGTGAATTCGGTTTATATATAAAAATAATACATGGTTTACAAAATCATAAGCGTGTGTACTTATATTAGGTCTCCAAAAAAAAAAGGGAAGGGGGGGTGAGGGAGGGGGGAGACTATTTGGGTAGATGGGGTAGATTAGGTCTAGACCAGAAGCAGATAGGAGAGGGGGTGAGGACATCACCAACTGCCCTCTCCTTTGTCTGAGAGTCAAATAGAAATTGCAGCATTATTCCTGTAACACAGGGATAACTGCTTAGAATGGAAGTAAAATGATTAATGAATAAATCATGTTGCCTCTCGCATAAGCTCCTTGAATATTTGAGAGCTTTTAAAGGACATCCAGGATTCCCAAGTGGCAGTGAAATTCGCAACCTTATCTAGGGTAATGTAGATCAGCTCCTCCATCTCCGCTATGCGATTGATTTGCTGAATCCATTCTATCACAGAAGGCGGTGATGCCGATCGCCAATGTACTGGCACACACATCCTGGCAGCATTGACCATATGCATTGTGATTGATTTGTAATAGTGTTTTTTTGGATAATTTGGACAAATGTAGTAGATATTGCTGTGGCGAAAAATCCAGCTGAAGAGATGATACTTTCGCTATGATGTTGTGTACCTTAAGCCAAAACGGCTGAAGTACAGAGCATTTCCACCAAATGAAGGAACGTGCCCTTTTCCTTTCCGCAACGCCAGCACTGATCAGAGACTGAGGGGTAGCATTTGTGTAACAAGTCTGGGGCCCTATACCAGCGTGAGCTTAGTTTGTACCCATTCTCTTGTACAGAGACATTCAGAGATCCCTTATGGATATAAAGATTTATACAATCCCAATCATCCTCGTCTATCACTGTTCCCAGGGCAGAATTCCAGTAGGTGTGATCTGTGTGTAAAAGTGTAAAGCGCTGCGTAAACTGTTGGCGCTATATAAATCCTGTATAATAATAATAATAATAATAAAAAGTGCCAAGGGATTCCCGAACAGGGAGGAATAGATGCACAAGATGTCATGATACTGTGGATCTGTGCGGGAGCAGGGCAATTTCCAGTGTTGTAGCAGGTTTGATGAACTTCTCTCTACTGGCAGGGGCATCAAGAAAATGTTTAAGTTGTATAAAGGACCAAAATGGAAATGCACCCATTTTGAAAATCTCTGCGAGTTCCGTTTGTCGCATAAAGCGGCCTCTGCGAAAAAAAGTTTTTGGCCAGCATCTCCTCATACGGCCACTCCGCTCGCGTAAAGGGTCCAGATAAGCCCGGAGGAAATTCTGGGTTGCCGCTAATTGGAGTGATGGAGCACAATTTATCTGGGACCGAGTGGCTAGCACAAGCTCTATCAAACGCGTGAAGAGTGGCACTAACGAGGGTATGGGCCAAGGCATGAGCAGATACATTGCTTCTGGACATCCACAGGGCATGTCGCAAATTAGAATTCGAGACCAGGTTCTCAAGGATCACCCACCCTTTGTACCAGGCATGTACATTCCAATCAACGATCCGAGCGAGGTGAACTGCCCAATAATAGCGCTGGCCAATACCACCGCTCACTTTCGGCAGGACTAGCTTTGCCCAGCTTATCCGAGCCGGTTTGCTGCCCCAGAGAAATGTTCGACAAACAGACTTAAAGAATTCAGGTGGTAGACAGATTGGTAATGTTTGGATTTTGTACAACAAGAGTGGGAGAATTGGCATTTTAATGATGGACGCGCGTCCAAACCAAGAGATGGTAGACTTATCCCATCTCTGGAGATCCTGGCGTATGTTTTGTATTTCAGCCAAGAAATTTCTACTGTAAAGCTCTGAGAGTTTGACAGGGAGTTGGATACCAAGATATGTAATAGCGTCAGTTTTCCACTTGAACGGAAAATGCTGTCGACATTGCTGAACCAAGTCTACGGGTAGGGAGATATTCATAGCAAAAGACTTGGAATAGTTAATTTGTATGTTGGATATCATTTTGAACTGTTCTAGGACTTGCAGGAGGTTGGGTAGAGTTGTTAAAGGTGAGGAAAGAAAGAGAAGGACATCGTTGGCAAATGCCGCAATTTTGTACTCTTGTTCCCGCACCTGAATACCTCCTAATATCAGGATGCGTTCAGATGCACCGTAAAAGTGGTGAGAATATACAGCAAGGGGGAGAGGGGGCAGCCTTGTCTTGTCCTGTTGTGGATGGAGAAGGCGTCCGACAGGCATCCATTAACTCTGACTCTGGCATTAGGGTTAGCATATAGGGACATGATGAAGGTTCGCATGCGAGGCCTAAGCCTTAAAGAGCCCAGGACTGCTTCCATATAGTCCCATGCTACCCTGTCGAATGCCTTCTCTGCATTCATTGCCAGGAAGAAGCCTTCCTGACGGGCAGACGTAAGCCAGTGGTGTAAGTTCAGTACTTTTAATTGTATTGTCCCTTCCCTCTCTGCCAGGGACAAACCAAACTTGATCCAGGCCTACCCAGGAGGGCTCATAGAATAGTCTTTGGGACAAGATCTTACGATGGCGCGCCTTTTTTAAATAATTCGTTTGCCAACTGTGCTCGCAGTTCCTGCAAGTCCTGTTAAGTCCTGTTAAGTCCTAATTGCTAACGAACGTTTGTGTTTTGCTTCCAGGGCACGAATCTTAGAGGAGAGAGAAAGGATCAACTCTTGTTGTTCCCTTTTCCTCCTTGAGGAGATAGCCAACAACTGTCCCCTGATGAAACACTTGTGGGCCTCCCATTGTGTCATGGGAGAGACCTCCGGTGTATCGTTGCAAAGAAAGTAATCTCCAAGCTCTTGGCTCAAGCTCGCATAATTTCCAGGATCCATAAGCAGTGACACGTCCAACTTCTAGATCTTGGTGGAGGTGACCTGGGTCAGAAACAATAGAGTGATTGTTATGGGGTGGTGATCCGAGAGAACCATACTCTTGATAGAGGCATTATGGAGATAGGACAGATCCGCTTGTGAGATAAAGAGGTAATCTATCCTTGCATATTGATCATGCTGTGGAGAATAGAATGTGTAATCCCTATCATGAGGATAAAGGGTTCTCCATGTGTCATGCAGAGTCAAGGAGGCTAGCTGAAGTTTAATTTGGCGTAAAGCAGAGAAAGGGAAAGAAGAAGTTTTTGTAAAGGTGTCTAGGAGCGGCTCCATAGGGAGATTGAAGTCTCCTCCTAAAATTAAGAGTCCCGACTGAAACAGAGCAAGTTTGGTTACTAGCTCTCGTATAAAGGGGACCTGTTTTGTATTGGGACAGTACACATTAGCTAGTGTGATCGGCTTATCATTCCACTTGCCCTTTAGAAACAAAAACCTCCCTGCTGGGTCCAGCATCTGAGCAGTGACTTCGAGGCGGAAGGTTTTGGCGAGCAGAATTGAGACTCCTTTAGATTTGAAGTCAGGACATGTAGCGTGAAATGCCATAGGGAAACGGCCATTTTGGAAAGAAAAGGACCTGCGCTTTTTGTCACTACTGCGTTTTTCTGGGACGTTTAGTCTTTTCACATTAAGCGAAATAACTTTAAGAGATAGAGGAGCTGAGGGCGAATTATGTACTATAAAAAACAGAAAA